>PVKU01000179.1:134637-663598 GCA_004027475.1 Anoura caudifer
TGAGACAGTAAACTTCTGTTTAACCCATCCAACTGTGGTACTTTATTGCTGCACCCCAAGCAAACAAGAGTGTCCACATTTCCTTGGTTTAACAGGAGTGGCAGCTTTCTGTAGAGGATCTTATACAGAACTCCTGCTGCCATTTCCTTCTGCTGCTGCTCTAGCCTCTTATTTCCGTAAATACAGGTGGGGGATTCCTAGCTACTGGGCCACATTATATAACCTTACATTAAAAACCACATTTGTTATCCCAACAAATCACTTCAGAAATCACATATTCTCCAGGTTCACCCATACTGTCATAAAGGGTAAGATTTCCTTCTTTTTTACAGCCAAGAAGTGTTTCATTGTCTAAATGTACCTGGAGAACATTATGCTAAGTGAAATAAGCCAGTCAGAGAGAGACAAGTATCATGATTTCACTCAGATGTGGAATCTAATGAACAAAATAAACTAACAAACAAAATGGAAACAGACACACAGATACAGAGAACAAGACTGACAGCTGTCAGAAGGGAGAGGGTATGGGGCTGGGTGAAAACGGTGAAGGGATTAAGAAAAAAAAAAAGACCCTCAGACACAGACAACAGTATGGTGATTATCAGAGAGAAGGGGGGTGGGAGGAGGAAGAAGAGGGTATTGTGGAGACAAGTGGTGTTGGAAGGAGGCTGGACTTGGGGCGGTGAGCACACGGTACAGTGCACAGATGATGTAGAGTTGTACGCCTGAAACGGGTGTGATTTTATTGACCAATGTCACCCTGATAAATACAACAGAAAAACATCACATTACAATGACCAAGGCAGCATTTAAAAATAGGACTTAAAAAGGGAATGAGAAATATTACTAAAATCTGAATGGTGATGTTTCTTTTAAAAAATATATTTTATTTATTTTTAGACGGTGGAAGGGAGAGGGGTAGAGAAACATCAATGGGTTGCCTCTTGCATGCCCCCACCCAGGGACCCAGCTCACAACCCAGGCATGTGCCCCAGCTGGGAATTGCACCAGCAGCCCTCTGGTTCAAAGTCCAACCAAGATGGCATAGAGCCTTCTTCCCTGCTCCTCCCTGCTGTACACTGCTATGATGTACAAGGAAATGGCAAGAGACAAGCAAGAACTCTGAAAGGTGGTAAGAAGGTGAGCTGGTTTGGGACCTCCAGACCAGAGCACAGCAGTGGCAGGGGACGTGCATCCTACCCCCCAACATAAGGAGGGGAATTCTTCCAACCCCTGGCCTAGCAAGAGGAGGCAGCCCAGACAGGCTCATACCTCCCCCACAGAGAATGGGCGTCCCTCTGGTGAGCACGCCACTACCTGGCAAGAGGAATCCTTGGGAGCCCAGCCACCCGGGGAGGCACTCTCCTTCCCCACAAGGCCTGAGACGCCCCTTTTCCACGAGTTTCCTAGGTGGGGGTTGGGCTGAGCCTGGTGAGAAATCCAGCTGTAATGGGTGAGCTGACTCAGGAAGACTCTTTATTCCTTCAACCTAAGATTCTCCTCTCCCATCTGGAGACACTCGGGTAGTGAGGTGGGTTGGGAGGACCCATTGGGGGACCCCCACATCTCTCCTCTACCAAGAAATACCCAGCCCTCTCAGGCAGTATCTGCAGAGATCAACAGAAGCCCCAGTGGCATCAGATAAACTGATCAGACCAAAATACTCCTGCAAAGCTGCTGAAAATTATGCTGCTGTTGAAACCGCAAGAGTTGACCAACACCCATGTGCTAACCCCAAGTAGGGTGGTACCAGCAAAAATAAAATATTTACCTAGAGTGTCCTAACATAGCAGACAAAATGTCCAGGACACTATTAACAATTGCCCATCACACCAAGAACCAAGAAAAGCACAACTTGAATGAAAAAAGACAATTAATGGACGCCAACACAGGTGAATATCAACAAGAATTAAGCAGCCATGTTAAAACTGCAATTAGTCAATTAGAAATTCTTTTGAAATAAGCTAAAAAAATCTTTTAGCAAAGAAATAATAGTTATATGAAAGAACCAAATGGAAATAATAGAACTGAAAAATACAGTAACAGAAATGAAAAACTTGCTGGGTAGTTTCAATACTGGAGTGGAGATGACAGAGCACACTCAGTGGAAGAGGACAGAAGGACTCACTCGGCCTGAAAAAGGGAAAACAGACTGGGGGTCAGCAAGGGGGGGGCCAGAGCCCACAGACCTGTGGGACAGTAACAAAAGACCCAACACTCATATCATCAGAGTCTCAGAAGAGAGGAGAGTGGAGCTGGAGCTAAAGAGTATTTGAAAAAATATGGCTGAAAAGAATGATCAAATTTGGTGAAAGACACTAACTTACAGACCCCAGAAGCTAAGCAAACAAACTCCAAACAGGATCAACTGCTCACCTAGTAATAATTATCTTCAATGTAAATGATCTAAATCAGTGATTTTCAACCTGCGTGCCGCAACAATTTTTACCACATGCAATACCTGACTACTTAGTCAGGGGCACTGACCTCTTTTCCTTAGATTTTCAAATAAAAAGATGACAACAGCCAACACAACCATAGCTGTCCAGTGTGAGTGAATCAAATTATACCTACTTTTTCAGATCAGCAAAAATATATTTTGATGTGCCACAGAATTTTAGTAGTAGTTAATGTGTGGAAAAGACAGAAATTAGAAAGTTGAATTTAAAAACACAACTTGACTATATGCTACTTGTAAGAAATTCACTTCAAATTCAACAAATGTAGGTTGAAAATAAAATAGAAAAAAATATACCTTGCACATTAATTTTAAAAGTGGCTAAATTAATGTCTGATACTACAGAGCAAAGAAAGTTACTGGAGGCAAAGAGGAACAATACATAATGATACAAGGATCAATCCACCAGGAAGACATAAAGGCTTAAAAAATGTATACACACCAAACGAGAGAGCTTCAAAATACATGGAAAAAAAAAAACCTGATAGAGCTAAAAAATGAAATAGATAAATCCACAGTCATGACTGAGGACTCAACATCTTCCTTTCAGCCAATGATAAAGCTAATAAAAATCAAGGACAGAGATGTGAACGGCTACCAATCCATAGGAGTTAGCTAACGTCAACATGACACCGCACCCAACACCACCAAAATACACATTTTTCCTTCTGAGCACCTGAGGAACATCCCCCAAGCCAGACCACACTCTGGGCTGCAAAACAATCTTAGTAATATGAAAAGCAGTAAAATCATACAGAGCATGTCATCTGACCATATGGAATCAAACCAGAAATCACTAACAGAAAAACACACCAGGAAAATAAACACACGGCTAAAATTGATCTATAGGTTTAATGCCATGTATATCAAAATCCCAGTAATACTTCTTATAGGCGCAGACAATGAACACAGAAAAAAACTATCTAAAAAGTTAAAATAAAAGGCCCAGGGCCGCCCTGACAGGTGTGGCTCTGTTGGTTGGGCGTTGTTCTGCAAAGCAAAAGGTCACTGATTTGGTCACCAGTCAGGGCACATGCCTGGGTTGCAGGGCAGGTCCCCGTGGGTGGGGTGTGACAGGCAATCGATTGATTTTTCTCTCCCTCTCTTCCCCTCTAAAAATAAATTAAAAAAATTAAAAACAAAAAAGAAAAGGCACAGGGCCTCGATTAATTAACAATCTTGATCCAGAATGAAGTGGGAGGACGTGCTCTCTCTAGCAGTAAGGCTGAGCACGCAGCCACAGTAACCCAGAGCGTGGGACCGACAGAGGGGGCAGACCCGTGGCTCAGTGGGACCGGACAGGACCCAGGAGTAGGCCCATACAACTGATATTTAACAAAAGCAAATAACCTTGCAACAAATGATGGTAAAGCAACGGGCATCCATAGAGGGGATAAAGGAACCTTGGCCTAACTCTCACCTCACACAAAAAATTAACTCCAAATGATCACAGACTTAAATGTAAAGTGTAAAACTATAGAGCTTCTAGAAAAAAAAAAAAAAATAGCAGAGAATCAGTATCTTGTAGGATACAGGAACCTATACAGGTGATTAACTTGTATAGAACAACGTATCACTCGAATGAGTACAAGGAACACTGGGAAATCTGAATATGATCAATGATTGTATAGGAGCCGAAGTCCTTGCTGTGATATATGAAAGTTTTACAAAACCTTACCTTTGGGGGAAATTGGGCAAGGTGTAGAGAAAATCTCTTTTTTTACAGCTACCTATGATACAATAATCTCATTAAAATTTTTTTAAAAAAGGAACGCTTAATATATTACATGAATAATATATCTTCACTTTTACAACCAAAGGAACTAAAGTGGGGTGGTTGGTAAAGGACCTAGGATGGCAGAGCTAATAAGCAGATGGGCTAGGATTAAAAATTCAGATCTGTGTAGGCTGACAGTCTAAGCTATTCTGGCTTATAACACAGAAAATAATGTAAATGACTTGGGGACTCAATTAGTTGCTTAGAGAAGTAAAAAAAGTAACTATTTCATTTCAAAAGGTGAGCAGGGTTCTGTTTTCTGATAATATATATAAATTAGAAAACTTTTTAAAAATTTTTTATTTTTAAAAAATATTTTATTTTTAAAGAGAGGGGAAAGGTGGGAGAAAGAGAGAGGGAGACATTTCTCTCTCACATCGATGTGTGTTGCAGGACCTGGCCTGCAACACAGGCATGTGCCCTGCCTGGGAATTGAACCAACAACCTTTCGGTCTGCAGACCAGCACTCAACCCATTGAGCCACACCGCCCAGGGCTAAATTAAAAAGCTGTTGCTTTACAGTGGGATACTAAGAATTAGGTAAGAGTCTGGTATCAAGACTACTGTAAAAATAAGGAATTTCACTCTCAGATTCCCCAAAATAAAGTTAGTTTTATTCTAATAATTATAAAATTGAATTGAGATCATTGATAAGAAAACAAACACCAAACAGCACCCACATCAGCTTTATAATGTCTGGCTTCTTGAAAAAATAAAACCACGAGCCAAATTTCAGCAAAATAATTTTATTTCCTAACACACAGTAAACATATACATCCAGTATCTTGCACATTTATTCACAAATGACTTTCAAATTCCAATAATTGTTTTGATACTTAAGCATGTACTAAAAGTTATCTTAGTTGTGATACAAAAAATGCTTTTATATGGATAACACACTAAATACATTGGATTGTTCACAAGAGTTTGCTTTGGTAGATTAGTTCTATAAATTTAGAGTTTTGAAAAGCCACTACTTTTGCATCTAATACTTCCAGATGAACAGGGTGCAGCAATATCCGCTTGTATCTGAAGCATTTCCTTAGTTTTTCTGGTGATGGAACCACTTATCCACTACACTCAGAGAAAAGAAAAGCAAATTAGAATACTCGTTAATCAAAATACACCCAACATATAAGAAAGAATAATATACCTGCTTTAATGTATCCTATTATGTGTTACCTTAAAACAAACCTTCATACATGCAGTTTCATTATGGCAAAAACAGGTAATTTATCACAGTGTTTTCTTCTGGGCTTCCTTTCTCCTGGTACTAATCATATAAATGTGATTCTCACCAGCAGAACCTTACAGTGAATTCTACATCTATGTGGGCAGAGAACTGCTTTCTGGGGGAAGCAGCCTGTGGCCAGACGGGGACCCAGAGCCCAGCCTTCTCCTATGTCCATGAAGCACCTACCCAGAACCCAGAGAAGAGCAGGTCATGGTCTGGAATTGGCTGTGACTGGGTTGGCACCAAAGGTGGTGTGTGCCACCATCTTTCTTCCCACATACACTATGGAACACTGCCGTTTCTTTCCCCTCCCTTCTTTTCTGAATGGATATGGTGTGTAATATTTATCTATAATTTCCCCACACATCCACATAGTGTTTAATGTTCCTGTAGTAGAATATTGATCTTACCATCTGTAGGTATTGTGCAGGCAGAGTCACATGGCGGGGGTGACTAAAATAAATTATTAAAATATATTAGTCTAATTCTATTGTTTAAAAAGCTAAGAAAGTATACTGACATAACAACTAAAATGAATCTGAACAGAAGATGATTATCCTAATTTTTAGGTTCTAAAAAGAATAATTTACAGGGCCCCAGCCGGGTAGCTCAGTTGGTTGGAGCATCATCCCTGCACCAAAGGGCTGCAGGCTTGACCCTCGATCAGGGCTCATCCAAGAAGCAACAGATCAATGTTTCTCTCTCTCTCTCTCAAATCAAACATATTCTTGGGTGAAGATTAAAAAATAACAAAAATAATAATTTATAGGAATAATGCAAGTTTGCTCTACTGCTAAGAAATGCTAACAAATTCAAGCCTCTTTTCATGACACACATGGAATAAATAATAAAAATAAAAGTATTTTGAAATAAAGAATAAAAACATTTATATACATGTAATGATTTCATATATTCTCTCTCTCTCTCTCTCTCTCTCTCTCTCTATATATATATATATATATATATATAATGTAAGTAGAGTGTTCTCATTGAAAAGTTATGACTGCTAACCAATGACTTTTCCAATTTTTCTGATTCATTTCAACTTGGTCAGGATTCATTTATAGAGATAAATCTACATGCATTGGCTTCATCATTAAGTTGTTATTTTTCCTCTCAATTACAAAGCAGTAAAAAGTCAGACCTCATTTTCTTTTGTTTTCCTTATTTAATATTGAAAATGAGAATAAATTAAGATAGTCTAGTTCAGTATTCTGGTTAATCCAAATCAGATAAAGAATAGTAGAAAAATTATTTCTCAGATAAATAACGTACTACCTTAAGTAGGACTAGGAACCGCCCCCACCAGAGCCTGTGTCCGTGTGCTCGTGGTCTGTAATTCCAAGACTGCACACAGTGATGTGTACACAGGAGGTGCTCAAATATCAGTTGAAAGAAGTGCTTTTCCCCACTTAGCACCATATTTTTAGCCCCCCAGTAAGTGCTTTTTCAAGGAAACTTTTACGTACAGCATTCACAAAGGTTTTGGCAGCATCAGGGTCACACTTGAAGGGGCTCTCGGACACTGTGGTATTCATGCTATTAGGACAGACAGAAGTGGGCATGAGGTGCAGTAACAGAAACTGCTCTCTTAAGAGTTAAAAAAAACAAGCTGAAGACAGTAGACAAGATGAGACTCAATTTTGGTTCAATTGAGGTTCAAGGAAGAACCTCACGTTTACTCAAGGTGCAGGATACAAACCCAATATACACAAACCTGTCACATTTCTATACATTAATAACAAACTACTAGAAACAAAAATTAAGAAAATAATCCCACTTACAGCTACATCAAAAAGAATAAAATACCTAGGAATAAATTTAACCAAGAAGGTAAAAGATTTATAGAGTGAAAACTATAACATATTAATAAAAAATGAAAAAAACCCTATAATACCTTCTAAATAATATATTATTTATAGATATATATTATAAAGTAATATAATAATGTCCACTAAAATAAATGGAAATATATCCTATGCTTATGAACTATCAGAATAAAGTTGTTAAAAATGTCCATATTGCCCAAAGCAATCTAGATTAAATGCAATCAATCCCTATCGAAATCCCAATGGAATTTTTCACTAAACTAGAACAAATCCTAGAATTTGTATGGAACCACAAAAGACCTCAAATAGCCAAAGCAATCTTGAGAAAGAAGAACAAAGCTGGAGGCATCACACTCTGATTTCAAACTATATTACAAAGCTATAGTAATCAGAACAGTATGGCAATGGCATAAATACATAAATCAATGGAACTAAAGAGAGAGCCAGAAATGAAACCCACACATATATGGTCAATAACTTATGATAAAGGGGCCAAGAATATACAATGGGGAAATGGACAGTCTCTTCAATAAATGGTGGTGGGAAAACTAGACAGTCACCTGCAAAAGAATGAACTGGACTACTATCTTGTACTATACACAAAAATTCACTCAAAATAGATTAAAGACAACCATAAAACTCCTCGAAGAAAAGAGATGGTAAGCTCCTTGACATTAGACACCAAAAGCAAAGGCAACAAAAGCAAAAATAAACCATTGGGACTACATCAAACTAAAAAGTTTCTGCACAGCAAAGAAAATAATAAAAAAAATGAAAAGGCAACCTACGGAATAGGAGAAAATATTTGCAAACCATACTAATAAGGGCTTAATATCCACAATATATAAACAACTCACACAAATATATAAACAACTCACACAAATGAATAATAAACCCCAACAAACAATCTCACTTATCAGGGAAATGGAAATCAAAACCACAATGAGATTATCTCACACCTGTTAAAAGTTACTATTATCAAAAATACAGGCAACAAAAAATGTTGGTAAGGATGTGGACAAAAGGGAACCCTTGTGCACTGTTGGTGGGAAATGCACATAGTCACCATGGAAAATAGCGTGAAGATTCCTCAAAAAACTGAAAATGGAACTACCATATGATCCAGAATTTCACTTCTGGGTATTTACGCGATGAAAATAAAAACACTAATTCAAAAACACATGTAGTGCACCCCCATGTTCACTGTAGCATTATTTGTAATAGCCAACATATGAAACAACCTTGGTGTCCACTGATGAATGAGTGGCTAAAGAAAATGTCATGCATACGTACACAGTGCAGCATCATTCATCTGTAGAAAAGGATGAAATCTTGCCATTCACAACAATGTGCACAGAACTTGAGGGCATTATGTTAAGTTAAATAAGTCAGACAGAAAAAGATAAATACTGTATGATATCACTTAGACAGTTGACCCATGACCAACAGGGGACTTAGGGGTACTGATCCCCCCACATAGTCAAAAGTCCGCACATAACTTTTGACTCCCCCAAAACCTAACTAATAGCCTACTACTGACCAGAAGCCTTACTAATAACAAAGTTTATTAACACATATTTTGTATGTTATATATATACATATTATATGTTATATTCTTACAATAAAGTAAGCTACAGAAAAGAAAATGTTACATGAAAATCATAAGGAGCCCTGGCTGGTGTGGCTCAATGGATTGAGTGCTGGCCTGTGAACCAAAGGGTCACAAGTTCGATTCCCAGTCAGAGAACATGCCTGGGTTGTGGGCCAGGTCCCCAATAGGGAGTGTGAGAGAGGGAACCACACATTGATGTTTCTCTCCCTCTCCTTCTCCTTCTCCCTCCATTCTCTCTGTCTAAAAATAAATAAATAAAATCTTTACAAGAATCATAAGGAAGAGAAAATACATTTACAGTACTGTATGTATTTACTGAAAAAAATCCACATGTAAGTGGACCCATGCTCTTCAAACCCGTATTGTTCAAGGGTCAACTGTACATAATATACTCATTTTATAATCAGCCATCTCGCTGAATTCTTTATTTCCTCTAGGGTTTTCTGAGTACACACTCATATCATCTGCCACAATATGCTCTGCGTTCTCCAACATTCCTGAATCGAAACACATCATTTCTTCATTGACTACTATTGCCAGAACAATGTTAGTTAAGTGATGATAGTGGACATTCTCTTATAAATCTTTAAATACTTAAGAAGTATATTGTCTGACCTTGGGTTAGGGGCCAGATAGACTTGGATACGAGTCCTTATTCTGAAACATTTACTGTAAGATGACTTTGGTTAAGGTTAATCTGCCTACACCTCTGTCACATGTTTGGCAAACATTTATTGCTCTATAAATACTTGCTATTATTAGTGGCAGTAAACTGGGCATGCATGGTAAACACTGGTTTGGTTGTGACGCACCTTACAGATTTGTATCAGAGAACACTAGCCCTTGCACCCAGCCTTACTTTACCTATGACATTCTGACCCCCTGATGCTAGGAACCCTTCCCAAACTCCCTCACAAAGCTGTGATCTTGCTGTCCTCCTTAGAGTTTTAGTTCATCTTATTCAGAGTATCCTATGGGCACTTTCAGGTGTTTGTCTACCTTCCCACTCATTTAGGCACTGGATGACAAAACCAATGATGTCTTTCCTAAGTCAAAGTAATGGTACAGTGTGTTCTGGTTATTAAAGCCTTTGGAGCAAGCTGGTCTGCTTTGTGTGTCAGACACGCAAAGAGTCAATGCTTACCAACTGATGTCTTTTCCATCAACTTTCTTTGCCACTAGTGCTTTCCAAAAGTTGTGGGTGCTTTTAACAATATCAATTGCAAAGTCCTGCAATTTGAAGACATATGCATAACAATTAGAAAAGGATTCTTAGGATCATTTTCCCAAAGCCTGATAACTTTGTCTCTTTTGAATCATTTCTATGGGTGGAAAATGGAAAACATCTAAATGGATAAATCAACATCAAGACTGGCATGTCTTTAGATAGTGTTTAAATGATCATGCAGTATTTAAGTGGCAACAGCAGGTTAAAGTATAAATCTCAATACAAGTAGACCTGAAGCTATAGTTCCGAATGACATATTACCTTATCTTTAAATTCTGCATTGAAAGCAAACTGGTTCTCTGGTTTTCCATCGGGAACCTTGTACCTTCTAAACCAGTCCACAGTAGCTTCTAGGTAGCCAGGTTTCAGCCGCTTGACATCATTAATATCTTAGAAGAGAAGAAGCAGATTGCAAGATGCCTATGTAATTATTTATGTGACAAAAATGCCAAGTACATATTTACTTTGAAAGAGCTATGGGATGATTATTTTAAAAAGTTCAGGATAATGTGAGAGCTAACCACCTTGTTGAGGAGGGACACACAGACACAGTAAAAGGAAACCATCCAGTGAGTTAGAACAGCTCTGACGTTCGGTAGTGAGGGAGCAGCCAGTACTGCAGGAACTCCTATTAGATAAGAAGAAAGGGAGAGGATTGGGGCCGCATCATGAGAGACAGTTTGGCAAGTGTGGGGAATTTCTCTGAGAAGGAGAGATACTTAAAAAAAAAAAAAAAAAAAAAAAAAAAAAAAAAAAAAAAAAGATAGGCTGAGGCTACATTCTCAAAAGTACACCAAAATTATGTACTAAAAAAAAAGAAAAATGGATTTCACTGACATCCACTGATGCATTACACATTAAATGTGACTATTCTAACTATAGTATTAGCATTCTGTATCACATGCTTTAGTTCTGGCCACCAGCAAAGTGTTCTGTTTAAAACACTTTTCAGTTTCTGTACAGCCATCAACAATGGCTAGCCTCAGTCAGCTTGAAATGACCAAGCTGCCACACAATGCGAGCAAGCAGAAGACACAAGTGCTAAGAAATTAATTAGAAAAGTATTTCTGGAAGGAGGAATATATTCAATAATAGAAACTTATTGATATTTGTATGAAATAATGTTGTTTAAGTCCAATTTACAACATAAACAGTTAAAGAATATAATGCATTTTATTTCATAGTACCATTAAAAGTATGGAAAGTTTACAAAGTGAACTGAGAAATGTTTAAACACTGAGAAATTTCTTCATTTTGAAAAATTTACTTTATTGATTTGAGAGAGAGAGAGATGTTGTTCCACTTACTTATGCATTCATTGGTCGTTCCTTGTATGTGCCCTGACTGGGAATCGAACCCACAACCTTGGCATATCGGGACAATGCTCTAAAACACTGAACTACCAGGACAGGGCACACTGATACATTTCAAGGAACTTATAATTCACATAAAATGTGTTACCTAATACAGAACTGAATACATAACTAAATCCAAAATGGAAGTAAGGGGTATGTTACAACAAATTTTCTGACCAATTCTCCTATTCTTCAGGCACAAAGGGAGTGTCCAACAACACAATTTAATAATGGCACTACTGGAATTAGCATCAGATCCCACAAGTTAAAGGAATCAGTCCCAAAAGACTTAGCCTGTTTCTGACAGATCCCAGGCCACGAATACCTCAGATGAACCTGTATACGCTGGAGTTTCCTACAACTCTCTCTCTCAGGTTTAATAATTTGCTAGAATGACTCGCAGAACTCAGGAAAACACTTTAGTTATGTTAACTAGTTTATTATAAAGACTACAACTCAGGAACACTCAAACAGAAGAGATGCACAGGGCATGGTATGGAAGAAAGCGGGGTGCGGAGCTTCCGTGTCGCCTCAGGGCCAACCCCCCAGCACTTTCAAGTGAGGACCAACTCAGAAGGGTTCCAGATGTCATTATTCCAGAGTTTTAAAGAGCTTGATATATAGCCCCACCCCCAGAATGGCAGGTGGGCTGGAAAGTCCCCACCCTCTAGTCATTTGGGTCTTTCTGCTGACCAGTCCCAGCCAGAGGCTAGCTAGGGGCTCCACCCTAGGTCACCTTATTATCATAGACTCAGGTTTGAAGAACGGGGCTCATCCTGAACAACAAATGACCCTCATCACTCAGGAAATCCCAAGGGTTTTAGGAACTTTTTGCGGGAACTGGAGACAAAGATCAAATATATTTTGTATTATATCACAGCAAGAAAAATATATAAAAGCTGACCAACTCTCTGACTGTGAACCAGACATTGAAAGGTGTGCTAGATCCAAACTACGGAACCCTGACTACCAGACCCCCCCAAAAAAAAGTAGGAAACAACATGTCCTTCTGTAACAGCCACACAGCATTCCACTGCCTGGACAGCCCGTCATTATTTCCATCTGACTCTGGATGGCTATTCAAGCTCTTTCCAGGTTTTTGCTACAAAGGCACAAACAACGCCACAGTGAATACCCTTGTACATACATCTTTGTGTATATTTGTAAGAAATTACATGGACTAGATTCTTAGAAGTACAGTTGTTGGGTCAAAGTGATATTGATCATAATGCCACTTTTGTATAAATGTTCTAAAAAATCAATCTTATTTAGGATATTTGGAAAATATTTCTTGTGTAGAACCTGTGTAGAAAGTGAAAGTGGCAGTTCATCTTTCATTCATATGGTGCTTTTGATTTTACAAAGCCTGTTCCCCCATGGTCTCTCATTCAATTACCCTCACAAAATCATGGATTTACAGATAATTATGAACTTCATCCAAGTTAATATATGGTCAACAAGTCCAACAATCCACATCTTAGCACCTGGTCCCATCCTCTTTCCAATAAGAAGATAAATCTTTCTTATTTATCTTTTAAAAGATTTTTATTTATTTTTTTTTTTTTAGAGAGGGGATGGGAGGGAGAAAGAAAGGGAGAGAAACATCAATATGTGGTTGCCTCTCACGCGCCCCTACTGGGGTCCTGGCCTGCAACCCAGGCATGTACCCTGACTGGGAATCGAACCAGCGACCCTTTGGTTCACAGGCCAGCAATCAATCCACTGAGCCACACCAGCCAGTACTTTCTTATTTATGTTAGCAAGACATTCTTAACAAGATAAAAAAACTTTCTTGGCACAGCACCACATGGTAACGACAGAATAAGTACTGTCCTTGCTTATCCATCTGTGATTAAGAAAATACAACGCCTGGGAAAAGCATGGTCCACTGCCAGGATATCTGAACTCAGGTATAAATTCTGCCACTAGCTGGCTATAGGCTAGTTGCTGTTATCTCATTAACCATCTACAACCATCAATACTCCTCTTTCGTAATGAATGTAAAGATGTTGACTCTTGCATAAAAAATTTCAAATTTTAATTTGGTTACCAGAATCAAATGCCTTAGTCAGACCTATGAACCCAACAGATAAATTGCAACATACCAGATAAATGACAATGTTGAGCCCTGCAGTTCTGAGGCACAGAAATCATATGATTTCCTGGTGGAACGCTTAAATCTTTGACATGTACACCTTAACAATGAGTCTGATAACAGTGAACTTGAAGGTGTTAGGGGTAAATGTGGCCTCAAAGGTTATCAAGGCCCCAGTATACCAGTTGCTTTGCATTGGTTGAGTCTTTGGAGTCTGCAAAACATTCCCTGTTTTCTAACCATGGGTATGATATATAGGACTCAATGGCAAGGGCATATGAAGACTTCTGTCACCAGCCTAAGATGTTCCATCTTTGGAGAGCCACAGGAGAGAGTACTTTCAAAGGCATTAGTACTAACCATGCTCAGGGTAACTAACGTCTCATGGCAGGTTCCTGACAAGACAAAAACATTGCAGTCTAGAAACGGACTCACGGATCCAGAGAACAAACTGAGGGTTGCCACAGGGGAGGGGGTTGGAAAGGATGGATATAAAGGTGAAGGGACTGAGAAGTACAGGTTGGCAGTCACAAAACAGTCATGGGGATGTAAAGCACAGCGTAGGGAATATACCCAATAGTAGTGTAACAACTACGTGTGCTGCTCGGAGGGTCCTAGAACGATTAGGGGAACCACTCTGTAAATTAAATGATTGACCACTATGCTGTACCTGAAACGAACACAAAATATTGAATGTCAATTGTAACTGAAAAAAAAAATAAATGAAAACAACAAAACGTCACAGCCTACCGGGCAGGGACTGAAAGTGGTCTTCCCAACGACTGGCGTGCAGCTGTCAGGCCTGTGCCATCTGCAGAACTGCTGAGAGATCACGCCTGGATATGCCCGGCTCACAGTCTTCAGGCCTTCTCAGTGGCACCTCACATCCTATTACCCATTCGCTAGCCGCCTGCTTTCCCTAATAAGCTTAATTTTAGAAGGTTTGTAGGTTTTTTTCATCTAATGTTGACAAACCTTATTCTGCCTCAAGGTACTTGGAAAATGAAGCTGCATCCGGGGTACAGCACAGACGAGGAATGATCCATGTGCAGTGCGCACAAACTCAGTCACAGAATTACTTCCAAGCCACATACCAGATACTCCATTATCAATGCTTAACTGAGAGCATGATGCGCCATACTAAAAGGCTAGGGATGAAACATGGCAGAATTTAAGCCAGCAGATATAAATGTAGCACCTATCTGTATTGTTTTAAAAACATCAAATATGGGAAAATCAAAAACGCCAAATATGGGAAAATCAAATACTGAGGAAGAACTCTAGCCTTAAGCACATCTTACCTGAAATCCAACCAGAAAGCCAGTCCATAATTTTTTAAAAAATCAATTCATTGTATGGAAAAAAAAATGAACACTAGCTAATTCAGTAACAAAAAAGACACTTTTAGGCTAAAACTACAAAATAAACTGGTTTTCTGAAAACATTTCATTTCATTTGTAAAATGTCAGAAACATTGATCTTCAGAAAAACTTACTTAGCCTACAGAAATTCATTTTGAAATACAGATGAGCCAAAATGATTTTTTAAAGGATTATTATCTATGCCCTTCAGATCGGGGTAATATGATGACTGTGACCACTTTTTGAACAAAAGCAACACAGATACAAATCTGCGAGAAGAGTGGCCTTGGAAACCACCGACGCTCACATAACTGTGCATGCTGGGTTTTGCCATCACGTTACGGGATGGGCAAATGAGGTCAGTATCAAGGTTAAATGTTTTATCACAGTCATTCAAATTATATTCCAAAAATTATTTTCTTGTATTGTCTACCTTTTGATTTTCAAATAACTAGTTGCAGAGAATACAGAAAGCCCACTACATTGTATATAACATTTTAGAAGGCCTTTCATTTTCTTGGTTTATCATTGTTTAAAAATCTTCAGAATAGCCTAACAAAGCTCATGACAGCACCTGGCACATGCAGCGACAGCCTTTTATTGCCTTTAAACGCTGTCAGTACACTGGGAAGGCCCATCGGCCTGACCCACGGGTCCTCACAGAAACAGTTCTCCTGGGGTCTGCTCAGAGCACAGACCCACCGGTCTGAGAGGACTGGCAAACTTTGGCATCTGTACAACAAGCCAACACTCGCCAGTCCGTTTCCAGTCCACAGGGCTGCGCCTCTTCACAGATGCGCTTTCTTCAAGTAGTGACTGTCAAAACCACAAAGTATTAATGCGTTCCATCTTGTAACCAAACAAAAAACTTGAAATCTCCTGAAGAGATTTAAACTAGCCATTCTGAAATCTCCTGCAACCACTTGGCTATTAGTGCCACCAAAAACGTGCCCTACCATAAACAAACAAAAACATAAATGGGATCGCTGCTCTCCAGCCACAGGCACTATTCCATACTATTGGACATTTGCTGGGTTTTCGACTAATAAGTACTTCAAAAGCCTCGAAAAGTCTGAAATTAGCTTTCCAGCTTTACTGTCTCCAACCAGAAGTAAAATTCTTGGTGGTTTCTTTTTTTGCCTGTTAACTAATTAAAATTTAAGTTTATTAAAAAGAAAGTTGGACTTTTGTCTTTATGAAGTATATGAAATTTTCAAAAAGCCAAAAATTCGCTTTCACTGAGGTAGTTGAGTAAAAATGTACATTTAATACGCCTGCCAGCACCATTCAGCACTTCCCTTAGGTTATCCTTCGTGTCTGATAAAAATAAAACAGAGTAATTTTTTATGCTAATAGCTTAACATTTACACTCCTGTAATAATTCTGTTCTCATCCAATTTTAACTATTGGACATTGGAGCAACCTCTTTGTATTTATATGATGAATTCAGTGAATACATCATGAAGCCAGTTTCTGGCATTTACGGGGGAATATTACGAAAAATTAGAAAATTTGTTACACTGCGACTACACAAAAGGGAAGTGCAGAGCTCCTCTCGTCCCCTCATTTCCCCCATTACTTATTCATTTATTTTTAAGCTGGATGTCATACATTTCAGAGAGCATAAAGTATATACACTCACAGAGACAGAGGCTCAAAAGTGGCCTGGTCCTCGGAAACAAGTGGCGCGGTAAAACCCTGTGCGTGTGACTCTGGATGTGGGTTCGGCACCCTCTGCTGGTGAAGCAATTTGTCTTTGGCTTGGCACCTGCCTCTGTGCTGGGCTGTTTCCTGAGCCTTTACTTCCGTCTTGACTGAGGTGGTCTACTGTGCAGAGCTTTCTGCTGTTGGTGCTGGCACCTGAGTCAGAATTTTTCTCTGGGCAACCTGGCAGGCATACCAATGACCAGTTATTTTGACCAATATTCTCATCAGGGATCTGGCCATGAGCTCATCTTTGGAGCCAGCAATGTTGCCTCTCTCTGAGCTGAACTGCTACCTCACAGCACATTCAAAATTAACTCAAAACAGACCAAAGACCTAAGTGTAAGGGCTAAATTTATAAAACTCTAAAAAGGAAACATAAGTATAAATATTTGTGACTTTGGATTTGGCAATGGTTTCTTAGATAAGACAACAAAAAGCAACAATAAATTTGATAAATCAGACTTCATCAAAATGAAAAACTTGAGTGCTTCAAGAACACCATTAAGAAAATAAAAGGACAATCAAAAAAATGGAAGAAAATATAGACAAATCATATGTCTAATAAAGGTCTAGTATCCAGAATTTATAAAGACCTCTTGTAATTCAATAATAAACAGATATGCCAAGAATGACTATAATAAAAAACATTAATAACAAGTGTTGGCAAGGAAACAGAAAAATTGACAGCGCTATGCACTGTGGTGGGACTATAAAATGGAACAGCTGGCTTTGGAAAAAAGTTTGGCAGTTCCTCAAAAGCTTAAAGGTAACAGTTAGCATATGACTCAGCAACTCCACTCCTAGGTATATACACCCAGGAGGATTCAAACCATATGTCCACACAAAAACTTGCACAGATTTGTTTATAACAGCAGCATCATTCCTAACAGCCAAAAACGATCCAAATGGCCATCAAGAGATGAATGGGTAAACAAAATGTGGTACACACCGCACGACAGGGTGGTATTCGGCTGTAAAAAAGAATGAGTACTAATACATGCTACAACATGGTGAACCTAGAAAACATCATACTAAGAAACCAGATGCAGAAGGCTGTATATTTTATGATTCCACATATGTGAAACAGCCAGAACAGGAAAATTTGTAGAGACAGAAGGCAGATTAGTGTTTGTCAGGGCCTGGGAGAAGGAAGAAAATGTTCTGGAACTAGTTAGTGGTGATGGAGGCACACTAATGTTAATGTAGTAAATGCCACCAAATTGTATACTTTGAAAAAGTTAAAATGAATTTTACTGCCAAAAAAGGGGACTGAAGTACTGAGCATGTGACCATATAGATGAACCTGAAAACATTACACTTAAGTGAAAGAAGCCAGACATGCTGTCACATGAACCCATGTATGTGACATGTGCAGAATAGGCAAATCCATAGAGACAGACAATAGGTTAGTGGGTGCCAGGGACTGAAGGAAGTGGGAACAGGGCATGGCTGATCATGGACATGGGGTTTCCTGTAGGAGTGATGAAAATGTTCTAGAATTAACAGTGGCGATGGTTTTACACCCTAGTAAAATATATTAAAAAATATAGGATTGTACATCTTAAAACAGTGACTTTTGGATTCAGGTCAAGATGGCAGAGTACTAAAAGGCAGTATTGGCATTCTCCCATGACCACATCAAAATGATAACTAAACTACAGAACGACCATCATTTAGCTAACATCCAGCTAAACAGAACTCCTATAACTAAGGGGCGGGGGTACAGAAATGCAGAAGAGCCTTGTCCCATACCCATGTGTGGCATTTAAAAATTAGGAGGGGGATCTCGGCTATGGTGGTCCCCCCTGAAAAGCAAGGAGTCCTAACCGCACACCAAGCCCCCCAGTTCAGGGGTTCCAATGCCAGGAAGAAAAGCCCCCATAACTGCTGGCTGTGAAAACCAGATTGTGGCTGAGTGAGATGGAGGGCTGCTAGAGCTCCAGGTGGTCATCTCAAGGGGCCAGAGGGGACTTACTCAGACTCACTCTAAGCTCCAGCGCTCAGGCAGCAGCTCAAAAGGCACAAGGGACATACAGGGAACAACTGAATTGTCTGCCTTTGGGGTAGGGGCAGCTTTCTCCCAAACTGAAGTACTGGCAGAGGCCATTGTTTCTTTGCTGAGCCGTCCCCCTGCAGATGCATCTGGAGGCCATATCCAAGCCTTTATCATCCTAACACTTTGCCCTAGTGATTTCCTGAGACCCACAGCACTTGGCAGGCCCACCAAGCCACTTCCACTGGCTTTTCCATAAAAACAATCTGTCTTGGCTCATGCTGTCCTAAATTCTCCCAAAGGTCACAAACCCCAAACAAGCAGCATCTGGCCTCGGCAGGCCTGCACCTCTTGTTAAGTGGCTTCATGCCCGGCAGCAGTGGCAGCTGCACTCAGTTCACAGCCTGGCCTCTTCTGGGCACATCCAGGCCCAGCACAAGGGGCAGCCACCAGCAGATTGCATTGTAGCTCATGCTGAGTGGCCCCAGTTAGGGCACTGCCTGTGGCCGATCTTTGCCTACACCTCCCAAGAGGCCTCAGAACCAGTATACCCTATGGCTAGCTTCAGACCTCACCAAGGCACCACTCAACTACCTACATAAGTGACACACTCAAGGGGCGGACTCAGCAGGCACCAGAGCCCCACTGAAGCAAATTCTGCTCCATGGGGTCAGCCCCTGCAAAGCAGCTCCTCCATTGTAGTTGCCGCTGGTCTTTGCAGCCTATCAACATTGGGGTGGGGAGGAGGGTTCAATCCCTCCCATTGATGCACCAACAGCAATCCAGGCTCAACCACAGTAGGAAGGTACACACAGCCCACAAGGGAACACAGCTGGAGCACCTGGCTCAGGTGGCTTGAAGACTGTATCACTGGGCCCTATGGGAGCCCTACTATATAAGCCCACCCTACCAAGACTGGAAGACACAGCAAATCTACCAAATACACAGAAACAAACATAGAGAGGCAGCCAAAATGGGGAGGCAAAGAAACACATCCCATCCTCAAAGAAAGGTGAACTTCAACAAGAGAAAAAAAATGACATAGAAACATAAAAAAGAACATGACAGAAATGAAGAATATACTAGAAGGAATCATCTGTCGATGAACTAAAGCAGATGATCAAATCAGCAAATTGAAAGACAAGGTAGCAGAAAATACCCAAATTAGAGCAACAAAACATAATTTTCTTAAAAATGAGGAGAGTTTAAGGGACCACTGGAACATCTGCATCGTATGGGGACCAGAAGGAGGAGAGCAAGGGACTGAAACCCTATTTGAAGAAATAATGACTGAAAACTTCCCTAACCTGGTGAAGGAAAAAGACACACAGTCCAGGAAGCAGAGAGAATCCCAAAAAGGATGAACCCAAAGAACCCCATGCCAAGACACATCATATTAAAATGCCAAAGATTAAAAACAAAGAGAAAAATCTTAAAAGCAGCAAGACAAAAGCAGTTGGTGACCTACAAGGGAGCTCCCATAAGACTGTCAGCTGATTTCTCAATAGAAACTTTGCAGGTCAGAAGGGATTGGCAAGAAATATTCAAAGTGACAAGCAAGGGCCTACAACTAGGGTTACTCTACCTAGTAAAGCTATCATTTAGAATCAAAGGAGAGATAAAGAACTTCCCAGACAAGAAAAAGCTAAAGGAGTTTATCACCACCAAACCAGTAGTACAAGAAATGGTAAAGCGTCTTCTTGAAGAAGAAGAATGAAAAATACGAATAATAAAATGACAATAAGTACATATCCATCAATAATTACTTTAAATGCAAGTGGATTAAATGCTCCAAGCAAAAGACATAGGGTGGCTGAATGGATAAGAAAACATGACCCTTATATATGCTGTCTACAAGAGACTAACTTCAGATCAAAAGACACACACAGACTGAAAGTAAAGGGATGGAAAAAGATATTTCAAGAAAATGGAAACAAACAAACAAAATATCTAGGGTAGCAATACTTATACCAGACAAAACATACTTTAAAACAAAGGCTATACAAGAGACAAAGAAGGCCCTGGCTGGTGTGGCTCAGTGAATCGAGTGCTGGATTGCGAACGAAAAGGTCGCCAGTTTGATACCCAGTCATAGCACATAACTGGGTTGCGGGTCAGGTCCCCAGTGTGGGGGGGCACTTGAGAGGCAACCACATATAGATGTTTCTCTCCTTCTCTTTCTCCCTCCCTTTCCCTCTCTAAAAATAAATAAATAAAATCTTTTTAAAAAGAGAGACAAAGAAGGACCCAGTAATTCCATTTCTGGGTATTTAACCAAAGAAACCCAAAACACTAATTCAAAAAAACATATGTACCTATATGTTCATTGCAGGATTATTTACAGTAGCCAAAATATGAAAGCAACCTCAGTGTCCATCAACAGATGAATGGATAAGGAAGAAGCGGTGCATATACACAATGGGGTATGACTCAGCCAAAACATAAGAATGAGATCTTAACACCTGAAAAAACATAGATGGACCTAGAGGGTACTGTGCTGAGGGAAATAAATCAGAGAAAGAAAAATGCCACAGGATTTCACATATATGTGGAATCTAAAAAAACAAAATAAACAAGCAGAATGAAAACAGACTCTTAGATACAGAGAATGTTTTGATGGTTGCCAGATGAGAGGGGTCTCAGGTGGAGGGGTGAAAAAGGTGCAGGAACTAAGAAATAAAAATTGGTACTTACAGAATAGTCACAGGGATGTAAAATACAGCATAAGAAACACAGCCAATAATTGTGTAATACCTATGCATGGTATCAGATGGGTACTAGATTTATAAGGGTGATTACTTCATAAGTTATATAAATGTCTAATCACTGGGTTGTATAGCTGAAACTAATATAATATTGGACATCAACTATAACTGAAATATAAAAAATTATTAAAAATAAAAAAAGAAGCCCATAAGGACTCTACAACGTTGTCCAATAAACCCTTCTGTGATGACAGAAATGTTAAGAAAAAAAGATGACTTTTTACGGTATATGGATTACATTTCAATTAAAACAGATTTTTAAAAATAAATGAGTACAGCAACTGAGTGTGAGTATGTGGAGAACAAAAGCAGAAAATAGTAAACACAAACTATCAGATTTTTTCTTTCCTGGAATGGAGAAAGTTTACTTAATTAGAGAAGTTCAATATTAGAAATAACAATGCTTTGTCAGATGTTTTGCTCCTTTGCTCTTTAACAGTTTGAAGGCATGAGTTTACAATTCTGTCATCATAGGTTAAGTGGTACATCAGATGTAGGCACAAAGACTTCAGACTCTTTAATTTTCTTACCATTATAATTGGCCGCATCAGGATCATCCACGTTAATGGCAATCACCTTCCAGTCAGTTTCCCCTTCATCAATCATAGCCAATATGCCCAGAACTTTCACCTTGATTATTTCACCTCTTGCACATACCTGGGAGTCAATAATCACAGTCAGGACAATACTACAGAATGAAAATTCGGGAAAAAAGCTTTGCTTGGTGGACGGTAGGAAATAAAGAAGATGCCAAGTTTCTGCAGACTTACCTTAAGACTGAACACTGGTAGGCATTTACTCATTTAGTTTTTTATAACCTTTAAGCAGTTGATAAAAAACTAAATGAGTAAATGCCTACCAGTCTTTTCAAAATTGAAAATGTACCTTTACTACTTAGAGGTCCTAAGAGAATCAGTAATATGATCCAGGATAATTAATATTTTTTTAAACTGCCATTGTTTGTTCCAGAGAATGAACACTCCATAATTTGTTTCAAATACATATTTTAATGGACTTTCTCCACCTCTTATTTTATAGAAGCCACTGAGGTAGACGGCATACAATATGACTGAATGACTTAAGAAACTGAATGACAACTTTTTTCAGTTGTTTACTATTTCCCCAAGCCTGAGAAATATCATGAAGACATGTAACTACAGTCAGAATCTTAAAGCAACCCTGCTTTGTAAAGGAATCCCTTGTACTGAGATGAAATTTGCCTCCTAATACCCTTCACCTACTGACTGACGTCATCTGCCTTCTAAAGCAATGCAGAATATGCCCACTTCTTCCACACGTACGTGAGTCACATATGCACACGTTTCTAGGCTAATTTTAAATATACAAATTATAATTATACAAATATACAAGTGCTTTAAATAAAATGGAAGTTTCTAAAGTTTCTAATCACCCAAAGTAACATCATTATTCATAATATTTTTTAAAGTGTGAATGTTATATATTTCATTAATATCATCTGGGCACTAAAGAGAAACATTTCAGATTCCATTACCTTGCTTCCAATTTCACAGACGTCAATTGGGTCATTGTCACCACAACAGCCAGTGTGTTTGTCATTGTGTCCTGGGTCTTCCCAAGTCTATAGGGAAGAAAGGCTTAGAGCATATGGTTCCTATATGTGCCACTGACCGAATGGGTCATGCTGACATTAGAAGACAACATCACATGAGTCCTTCTGAAAACACAGTAATCTGCAGCTATTTATTCTCATTTAAAAAATTCTTTATTTACATCTAAGAATCTTAACTACACACAATAACTTTAATTAAATTCTAGGGCTCCTATTATGCAATAGAATGCAACACTAAATTTGAGCTTTAAAATAGGAAATGATCCTATTTAAAACAAACAAAAACCAACCAGCTAATAACTGCGACAAATGCAAACACAGATATAGGCCTAAATATTTACTTTAAAAATATATTAAAAGGAAACTGCTTTGAGGAACTCTTGTATTTATTATCTTCTACTAAGTAGATTTTCATTAAAATAAATTTCCAAAGCAGAGGTTGGTAGGCAGTACCACTGAAACAGAAACCACCGTATTTTTGGACCATAAGACACACCCCCAAGTTTTAGAGGATGAAAAGTAGGGAAAAAAATTTTGAAGCAAAAAATGTGGTAAAATATTTAATAACATAAAATTTCATCAATGTAAATGTAAACAGAACTCAACAGCAGCATTAACAACCATTATTCCTCCCAAATTTGGGGGAGGGAGGGAAGGTGGGAAACGTTGTGTCTTATAGCCCGAAAAATACAGTATGTGTTCTGATGGAAAAGTGTCATTGCTGGCCAGGAGCCAAAATTAAAAAGTTTAATTAGGACTTTTTGAAGCTTCAAATTGCTGGCTTTCTTCCTGCTGATTTGCGAGAGAGAGTCCTCGCAGAGCATCTCATGAAAGAACAGCTGGCCTACGTCTGCCCAGAAGTGCGGTTTCAAACGTAGCTGTTGTTTTGGCTCTTTTCTCCCCCAATCAAGAACACATTTCTTGGATGTTTGCCTACTCAGCTGGGATATGAAGGGTGACAAAGGAAGACCAGGTCCCACAAAGCCAAATCCAGCCTACAGAAGAGTAAGAATTTCAGGAATGTTTTCCCGGATGGATGAAATTTCAAGGCTGAATACTAAATCAATTGAAGTACGAAGTGTCTGCCTATAATTAAGGCAAACAACTTTATAATTACCTAACAAGCTAGATGAGCTTGACCTATGTTTGGTAACAGATTGTTTCACAGTAGATTCCACTTACTAGGCTTAATGGTTAATAAAAACAAACCATTTACCAATAGGAAAAAAAATTAATGGGATGTTTTGTGTGAAAATCCTGAGGGCCACAGCATTATCCTAGCCAAACCAGAATTGAATCCATCATTCACTCATAATAGACATGACTCTAGCGATTCTTTATTCAAACGTCACACAAAGACCTCTGCACACTGGCATAGTGCTGGGGATTAATTTGTAAACAGTGCACTCCCCCCGCCCAAGGGTTGACTGTTCAGGAAAACAGAATCTTGTACTTACTTACAACAGAGGGCTTGGCCTAAAAAAGGAATCAGGACTCTAAACATAAAGGTCAACAGCTGTGTGAACTAAGTGCTTTCTTCCTCATGACAGCCACATGAGCGAAGTACTATTAATAACTCAGGGGGAGCTATTCATGTCTCAGGGAGGAAGAAACAGAAACCAATTAGGTAACTTAACAAGTGGTAGCCTTGGGATTTGAACCCTAGTCTGTCTGGGGCCAAAAACCAATGCTTTTATAACCACTAGCCTATACTGTCTCTCTTAAGAGATTTGCCGCTCACTCTGTAAAAAAAGAATTTGTATAGTTTATAACTAGTCTCTACAGAAAGATAAATATTTCAAAAAAGAACTTTCAAATGTGAACTTCAACACTGTAAACAATTACCTTTCAATTTATCTTGAAAGTAAGTTATTCAAGGAAGTATTAAAATTGTTAATTACCCATTATGCTTTTAAAGTCTATTCTAGCAAAACCTTTCTGACGGTGTTTAAATCTTTTGTTACTAACAGCAGTAGGTTAATTTTTTTTGTAAGCTAAAAGGTACATTTCTGACAACTGTACAGAGGCATACCTGAGGGATGGCACCGTAGTTCCAGATATATCCTTTATAAGGGAACAAATTTGCGACATAACGGAGTTTTCCTTTTTTCATATCTTGTTTAATTGGGTTTAAAGGGTCCTTTGTAGCAATCTGAAATTAAAAAATTTCTAATCACTGCATATTTGGATGTGAAATACTACTCAAATAAAGGATTTGCAGAAATTACTTATGGAATACACACCCCCTAGTTCCACTGTAATGATGTACTGTACCCCTAATATTTTTATAAGTTGAAATAAAAGTTTCTCCACAGTCAGCCTTTAAGTGGAAAACATTTGAGGTATATGGGAACTATCAAGAAGGGGAAAAGAACATTTATTAATTCCAGAGAGCAAAAACTAAATTTACCTGGAATAAATCCTAACATTTGAGAAATAAAAGATTTTTATTAAAAACGCAAAATAAAAATGACCAAATTCAGCTTTCCTTTAAAGCATTTAAAATTACTGAAATCTTTGAGTGTCTAGTACATGCAAAGTGGGTTACATTAAAAAAGCTTAATTGATACAAAACACATAATAAATATCCATAACAAAAAGCCAAGTATTTACTTAGATGCCATCAGAAGGAAATTAACAAAATGCAACAGAAATTCTAGTAAGATCATTTGTGGCTGGGGTGGCCAAGGAAAGCCTGTTGACTCCGTGAAGTCATGACAGATTTAAAAAGAACAAGAAAGGAGAAAAAGATAATTCCAGGCTTTGGGAACTCCAGAAGCGAAGGTATAGGGAAGGTAAGTCTGTAGCACATTTGTATATTATAAATGGTTGAGTTTAGTTGGGGGACAGAGGTAAGATTGGAAGGCAGTGGGAGAAACAACTGGAAAACAGACTAGGACTAGAAAGAGGAAAACCCTGGGCTTTAGCTGTTTAACCCTTGCGCAAATTAGTGCCGTTAGATGAAAACCACATTTTGCTGTGTATAATGTGTGCTTTTTGGCCCAAATTTTTTAGGGAAAAATACAAATTAGCATCATACATGGGTATAATGATTACATATCATGAGTATAATAATGGCCCGTGTACAATGCGCACAAAAATGTGGGTGCGCATTATACACAGGAGCACATTATATGTGGCAAAATGCAGTAACATCCTACATTTGACTGTCAATCTAAGGCAAAACATACCTCCATTTTCGCATTAGACCAGCGTGGTACTTCAACCACCATGTGGAACACATCCTGAAAAAGAGAAGGTCAGATGGTCACAGGAGTTAATGTATTCTCTTCAATGAGGTGCCCTAGTCCCTCCAATGTTAACTGCTCATTGTTTCAGATCTCTGAAGTCATAATAAAATAGTTGGGGGGGGTGTGGAAAGAATATTTTTATAAAGAAAGGAAACAATTTATAAACATAACAGAACTTGTATCTCTGAGGAAGTCCACCTTCAAAGCAATCATCTCCAAAGCCCATTCATATCCATTGCAATGACTAAAAATGGTTTGGATTGCCTGTTTCAGAGGTGGTTTTTAAGACAAATCCCAAATCAATTTAATTACTTTGTCATACTTTAGTTTTAGCCTCAAACAAAATTGCTTAGCTTGATTACCCACATTATCCTTCCAATTTGGTTGTTTTTAAAAATCAAGTACTCACTCACCGAAGGGACAAGAAGTTTGACACTGAAATAAAATATGTTTCAAAAATATTTCAACCAATAGCATTTCTAGTGTAATTAGTTTACAGCCTTAAATTGACTCCTTTAAAATGAATGACATACTCCTGCCCTACCAGTGTGGCTCACTCGGTTGGGCATCACCCTGCAAAGTGCAAGGTCACCAGTATGATGCTCAGTCAGGGTGCATGTGAGTGGCAACCATTCGATGTTTCTCTCTCTCTTTCTCCCTCCCTCCCTCCCTCTCTCCCTCCCTCCCTCCCTCTCTAAGAATAAATAAGATCCTTAAGAAATAAAATGATATATTTTTAAAATTCCCAAGTGCTTACTTGGTGTTTAAAAATACAATGAAAGACAATCACAGTCATCTCATTTTGCACACCTAAGTCAAATACCAACTTGACACAGGGTGTCTAATGACAACTGAGCTTTAAGGACTCAGAAAATTATTTTTACCAAGGAATAAAACTTTAAATTCAGTTTTTCAGTTTATAGCCTCTATAAGAGGCATACATGAAGCCAAGTCTGCAATTACTCTATCATAAAATGTGTACTTTTAAGAGTTTATTTCAAATGAAAATCACAGTTACACAACTTCTTAGAATTACATCTTTGCTAGTTTGCATTAAAAAATAGGGACTATAGAATTGTACACCTGAAGCCTATATAACTTTGTTAACCAACATCACCTCGTAACTTCATTAGCCAATATCACCCCAATAAATTTAATTTTTTAAAAAAGACAAGGACTGATGGGCAACAGTAAGTCAAAGGTTTCAAGTCAATAATTACCTTGCTGCTATTTTTAATCAATCGGAAAAGCTACACAGATTTATGGTCAAGAGTGTAAAACTTCTGCCAGGTAACCGTGGGCGACTAAAATATGTTCTAAGCCTCTTGATACTTACTTGCTAACCACACAAAATCTACAAAGAATGGAGATAATATTTAAATCCAGGACTGAATAAACTGTTCTATCCTTTTAGAGTAATAATGAATGGGTTTAGAAAAGTAACCCTAATTTTTCAGGGTCGTTGACAAGAACTGCATCTATCTGCATCACGTTGGCATTAAAATGTAGGACCTGCAGATCCATGAGACAGAATGGAACAAAGCAGGGGCTTTCACAGTTCCCAACAGCAATACACTAACAGCTCACAAGATGGAGCTGTTACTACGTGAGAGGTTAAACTGAGCAGACACAGACAAGGAGACTGGTGGTTAATTTTTTTTTTAAAGAAAATATTACAAAATGAATACATTGCCTAGGAAAAAGGTAGCAAATAGAGTTGAAATCACTAATTTAAAGTTTGAAAACTACACTAAAAACTCCAGTGGAATGAAATGATAAATATATAGATCTCAAAACCTCATTACCTAATATTACAAACCTGCATAGCAAACCAAAACAAAACAAAGAAACAAAAAACAACATCATTAGTTGAGCCAAAAATAGCAAGGAGTATCCTGCAAGAAGCCACATATCCAACTGATTCATTTGTTTCAAGAAATATTTATTGAGCTCTACAATTATGTGCCAGGCACTTTTCTAGGCACTGAAGGCTAGCAACAAACAGAATAAAAGCTTTTGATTCCATAAGGGTTGGATTTCCAGACCAGGTCCTTCTAGCTTGTAGGCCTCATGCTACAGCTTGGGGTCCACAAACCTGCTGTAGATGAGGGACTAGTCTGTAAAATCAATGTTTTAGCACATTCTCAACTGTAGTAGATGCTGTAGTGATTACTGTATTTTTGATAAAAGCAAAGCAAAAAATGTGCAGTAGCTTTTAGTTATTATTTTCTCCATTAATTATCACAAAGAAATGTGCTTTTAAATATTTTGATATAAAGAGAGGTTTCTCATCTATATATTAGCAGGAACTACTACGAAAGAACAGGTTATTTCTCCTAGACAACATGACTAATTCAGGGGGTTGCCACTAGGTGAAAGTGAAACAATTTTCAGAGCAACAGATGTGAGAAATTCAACCAATTATCCACTGCTAGAAAAACTTTTACTGTTAAAACCTGCATTCTCATTGGAACTCTTGTGCACCAGTGGTAGGAAAGTAAAAGGGCACAGCCTCTGTGGAAAGCAGCATGGCAGTATTTCAAAAAATTAAAAATGGAATTATTATATCATGTATTATGGACATAGCTGACTCAGTCTTGAAGCTAACCTGCCATACCGACTCTTGTTCCCCCATCCCCCATTTGGGAATGTACACAGAAACTCTGTAATGAGCCACCCTTGACCTTATCTGTCTCTTAACCAGCTCTTATGCCAAAGCCTCCATGCACCTGGCGGCCCCCATTCCCTTACATTCAATACACATTCCTTTCCCAGCACCCAGACTCCGTGTTTTTAGCTGTAGAACACTGTGTGGAAGGCATGGAAGATATCCATGTTATCTTGCCACCGCCCAAGACACACCTCATGTAATTTCTCTTAAACACAACGCAGTGTTGGAGTTGTCAGCCTTTCTCCAGTCTCTTGGCCTCGGGAAATATTAATACAGGGTCCGGCAGAAGTGAGGTTTGCTTGAGAGTGGTTGGTAGGGTAATAATATGGGTATAATAATTTACAGTTTTAATTTGAACACTTACCAAAACATCATATGGTGTGCTTGAGTGTGATATTGTTATGTTACAGAATTACATGCTCATGATTTTGTAATTAAAAACAGGGGCGTTATTTGTGCCGGACCCTGTCTATAATCTAGCAAAAACACTCCTGGGTATATACCCAAAGGAACTGAAAGTTAGGGTCCTGAAGAGATATTTGTACACCTATGTTCTGAGCAGCATTACTCAGCAGCTAAAACACGAAAGCAACCGCAGTGTCCACTGATGGGTAAATGGAAAAGCAAAATGTGATATATACATGCAATACTATTCAGCCTTAAAGGGAAGGAAATTCTGACACATGCTACATGAATGAACCTTGGGGACATCGTGCAAAATGAAATAAGCCAAGACACAGAAACACAAATACTGTACGATTCCACTTACATGAGACCCTGAAGTGACGGGGTCAGGCGGGGGGATGGGGAGTTACTGTTCAATGGGTAGAGTTCCAGTGGCACCAGATGAAGAGTTTGGGAGGTGAAGGGTGGTGGTGTGGTTGCACAATATATGAATAAACTTAATACCACTGAACCGGATACTTAAAAATGGTTAAAATGGCAAATTTTATGTTACATGTACTTGGTAATTTAAAAATTGAGAAAGACATACATTATATTTCCAACGCTTATGTACTTAAAAATACCAAGACAAGATTTTAGAAAATTTAGTACCACCTAGAAATTCATATCTTCTCTCTTTAGTCCTAACTGGTTTCAACTATTACTTAGCTCAATCCTGAATTTATGGTTTTATTAGCCCCATTGTTAGGACTTCTCTGAACTCCGTTCTCCACTTCTATGCTTTGGATTTCTAAATCTCTGCTCTGGTGTCAAAGCTCTCAGATCTCTATTCATAGTTACAGAGAAAGGAAAACAGCGAAAGGATTCTGTAGTTAGGATCCTTAGTGGGTTGATTTTGACAGGCCTGTAGAAGGTAGGGAAAAGGCAAACTACAGATTGAGCTCTGACTTCCCAAAGTCAGAAATATAACAATCATTTCATCAATAAGGTAAGATATTAATGTTAAAGATGCCCCAATTCTAAGGAGATTGAAAGCCTAACAAGTTTAAATTATACCATTCCATTAATCAAAAAGATTTCAAATAAATTTTAGGGATAGAGGAAATTTAACCTGTATCTTTTATTTTTTCAGCTTTATTGAGGCATGATTGACAAATGAAATTATAAGATATTTAAAGTGTACATTGTAATGATTTGACATGCATATATATTGCGAAAGGATTCCTTGCCCCTCCCCATCTTATTAATTAATATTCCTATCACCTTACATATTTACCTTTTCTTTTTTGGGGAGGAGACATCATCTAAATTTTATTCTTTTAGCAAATTTCAATTACACAACGGTATTAATCAACTATAGCCACCATGTTTTACATTAGATCCTCAGATCTTATTCATCTTATAGATGAAAGTAGGTACCCTTTACCAACCTATTCTTATTTCTTGCACCCTCCAGTCCAAAAACCACCATTCTACTTTCTGTTACTATGACTTTGACTTATTTTTTTAAGATTCCACATACAAGTGATACCATGGCAGTATTTGTCTGTCTGGTTTATTCCACTTAGCATAATGCCTTTCAAGGTTCATCCATGCTGTTGTAATTTTATATATATGTATTAAATGAGTATATATGAGACATATATGGGGAGGGACCCCCCCAAAAAAATTATCTTCTGCAGGCTGGGCCCTTTGTAATACAGGCTTCCCCCACTAGGTGAGTGTTCTAGGAACCCATCTGTGTCAGTGTACCAACTGGTGTTGTTGTGAGAGGCTACGTTTGGCTTTAGTGATGCAGTTTTTGACCCCCCAAAATGGCATGCTCCACCACCTCCCATGACCCACCCTACCTATCAACCCAATCTTGCCTCAAACAACTTTTGTTTCCCAGGATGAAAAAGGTCCTCAAAGGGAAACATTTTTGTCCAATGGAAGAGGTAAAACAAACAAACAAAAAAAACAGCAGAAGCACTAAAAGGCATCAAAATCGACAAGTTCAAAAACTGTTTTTGAGCAGTGAAAAAAACGTCTTGCTAGGTGTATTGCATCAAATGGAGAGTACTTCGAAGGTGACTGAAGTTTAAACATGTAAGAATGAATAAACAATTTTTTATAAATAAATTCTGGTTTTGGGGGGGTCCCCCTCATTCATATATATTACACATATAATACATATATTTATAATATATATATTTTATTTACATTACATTTTTCATATCCATTCACCCACTGAAGACACAGGTTGTCTCCACATCTTGGCTACTGTGACTAATGCTGCAAAGCACAGGGGAGCACAGACAGCCGTTCAGCATGCTGCTTTCACTGCCTTTGCATTACAGTCATCCCTCGCTATATCGCGGTTCACTTATTGCGGCTTCACTGTATCACGGGTTTTAAAACCTGCAATACGGTGAAGCCGCAATAAGTGAACCGCGATATGGCGAGGGACGACTGACTGTGTACTTCACCGGTGAGTACCCATATAGAATTCTACATGTTGTCAAAATTACGTAGGTTTAAGAGTGTAGAAAGTGTTTAAGAGCATACGAAGTGTTTATAAGAGTGTGGGAAAGGTTTATAAAGCCTTAAAATATATACAAATAATAAAATAAATATAACGCCGCTATTTCACGGATTTTCACCTGTCATGGGGATCTCTGGAACGTAACTCCCACGATAGGTGAGGGATCTCATTGTATACCCAAAAACGGATTGCTGGGTCATACGGTATGCATCCAGTGAGATCCCTGTGTCTGGAGCAGGCTTACAACTCCATTGATCAAACAGGAATACTATAGTCAGGCATCATCTCCAAACTTTGTATTGAAACTTTGCTATAAGCACATTGTATGCATATTTAATCATCACAAGTTAATTTTTTGATAAAGTTGATTAACCACAGACATTATGATTAGAATAGCTGTTTTCAAATTTCAGTCATCTTAAAGCTCATCTGAGGGGGAAAAAAATAGGAGCTTATTCTTTAGTTATGACATTTCAATGAAGTTTCATTGTTATTAGTTTTCCTCTATGTTTCCAATTCTAACTTTGGTCTGGAAAATGCAAAACCAAAAGGTAAATAAAACCACCCAGAAAACCCAAACATGCTACATAAATAACAACTTGGGGAAGACAAAGTGTTTATATTATTAATTCTGTGATATTTTTAAAATTTCAATTTACGGAGATGTTTATAAAAAGAAATAGAAAATTCAAAAGAAAGCAAGCCCTGTAAGAAAGTGAGTAATCTAAAAAGCATCCATTTGAGAAGTAAAAGGAGTCTTAAAAAGTTTGGGTACACTGACCTAGTATCTTCAAAAAATTAAGAATGATACATATAGCAAAAAATATTCTGCTATATTTCTCAAACATCAACCAACCTATTTGATTAGAAGCTTTTTTTTTAGGGGAGAAAAAGAGTATAGCTCCATTATTTATATATGCTCCCAACAGTAGCCTGAAAAACAAGTAGAAGCCTATATTGTTAGAACTAGTATTGTATTAACATCAAAGTTTAAGATGGAATAGAAAAATATCAAACTTCTAAAGCTAAACATCAAATCACAATATTTGAACGCTTTCATATTTAGATAATATTTACCGAATGTTTCAGTTTGCAGTTATGTTTTAGATTTTTTAAAGTTCTGGTATATTACGAATTTTATGTCTCAAGATATTCTGAGTTACAGGTGCTTTTTATATTTAATCCCCAAATAGACCCAAAGCAAAAGACATTTTTTTTTAAGATTTTATTTATTTATTTTTTAGAGAGAGAGGAAGGGAAGGAGAGGAAGGAGAGAGGGAAAGAAACAACATTGTGTGGTTGCCCCTCATGTACTCCCTATGGGGCCTGGCCCACAACCCAGGCATGTGCCCTAACTGGGAACTGAACCAGCGACCCTTTGGTTTGCAGGCCAGGACTCAATCTACTAAGCCACACCAGCCAGGGCAGGACATTCTTATAATATTGAAAAAGAATCCAGTGAGTCTTTGTCTTCTATCCAGTGGATTTGGAAATAACTCTAGCAGGGTATCTGAGTTATAAGGATTCCCAGAATTGGCTAGATTGATTACCTAATGGCAGATAAACTAAATTGAATGCTTTCCACACTGAAAGGTCCTGACTTGGAATAGGATAAGCCTTTGGGCATTTTTCTTTAGTAGAGCTGATTTAGGTTAAAGGTACTTTCCCTCCTAATCACCTATCAAATGGATGACCATATTAGGAAGAAGGTCTATGGCCACACACACACAAAAAATGTATATAAATTTAATCATATAGGAATATTTTAAAATCACACTCTTCTGTAACCAACTGAATCAATCTGATCTTTTATTTAGGCTATAATCCAAAATAATTTCTGTGTACCACACCCTTACTTGTTTTGTACATCCTGAACTTCCTTAAAAACAAAACTCTTTCCTGCTTCTCAGGCAGGAATCTGAAGTGAAGTTCATTGAAGTCTGGACCACCAGTGAAATAGAGCTGTTGCAAGCGCTTGTGCTTTTGAGCCAGCTTTGGCTCAAAATGAAAACACAAAATCTTCATTTGAGTAATCCCAGGTTACAGTATAGACGCAACCAATCCAGTCCGAGACTTTAAGGAGTCACAATAATTGGAGTGAAGATGTTTTACATGAAACCAATGTAGTCTCAGTTTCCTATTCTGATGTAACTTGAAGCAGCAATAAGATTAGGTACCACAACTGCTATCGTTCTGGTCCTCGGCTAGAACATTCTCTAATCACTTATTGCTATGGTCTCACTGTGTCTCCCCAAATTGCATAGGTCAAAACCCTAATCCTCAAAGATGATGGTATACTATGTGGGACCTTTGGAAAGTGGTTAGGGTGTGAGGGTAGAGCCCTCGTGAACAGGATTAGTGCCTTATAAAAGAGGCCCTGCAGAGCTCCCTAGACTCTTCTGCCATGCGAGGCTACAGAGAGAGGTCTGCAGCCAGAAGACAGTCCTCGCCTGACTAGGCTGGCACCCTGATCTCAGACTTCCAGCCCCAGAACTGTAAGCAATACATTTCTGCTGTTTATAAGCTATCCAGTCTGTGGCATTTTGGTATAGCAACCCAAAGGGACTAAGATACACACACGCACAGCTATACAATGTACATCAAGAAAATATTTTCCTTCCTTAGTACATCTGTAGGCCAAAGTACCATCACTAAACATAGGGTCATCATTTTATAACTCTTCATTACTCAAAATGTCTGAGATGCTACTGTAAAGTGCTTTCCTGTACATACTAATTATACAACAAACATTCAAGCCAACCAAATGATGGCAATTCGAGAGGGAGGAAAGATCCTGCAGTTCCTATCAACTCCCAGGAAACCAGATGTAACAAAACAGGTTTCTGAGTAAATATAACTTTGAGAATCCCGCAGGAGAACACAAGCCAATTAGAGATCCTCCTGTAACTATGGCCTGTAATTGGCCGGGGGCTGTTTGCGCCACTGCCTCCAGCTGCAGCCCAGCTCAGGTATCCTTCTTGGAAGTGACACACGGGTTGGATTTTCTGCCAAGTGCAGCAAACTTCCTGGCGGAAGTAAAACGAATTTGTTTATTTTTCTCTGATAGTCAAGCACAGAAAAATAGTAAGATAGCACACACGAATAAAATTCCATCTTCACTAGTATTCTAGATGTGCGCTGGAATGTGATGGTCACGTGTACAATAACCTATGCAGCTTTTACAACTCAAAAGGATGTGCACTCACTGTGAATCAAGCTTCTTGACTAAGTGGGAAAAAATGGTTTAAGGTACAGAAAAGAATCAAATGTTTGTCCTTTTGTCACTTCCTAAATACAGTACAAACTTCTATTGGAAAGGAGGCTAAATAACTACTTAAATCTGTACAAGTAATGCAGCTTTTTATAAAAAGGATAGACAATATGAAAAGGCAAAAATGCAAGGAAAAACAAAAAGAGTCGCTAGCAATTAATTCTACCTCCCAAGAATCATGAATATTTTGGAATATGTAGTTGTAGACTTTTTTCCCAGGAAAGTAAAGATTCTTACCATTTTGTGGCAAACCTATCAATTTGTGCTAAAGTTAGATTTCTTTGGCTCTGGTATATACAGAAACAGACATCTCTTTTTAGAAGTCTGTGGACTTACCTCTATTAACTCTACTTGTAGACCTTAATTCTACCAGTCCATTAAAAATACTGAATTTTTCTGTATTCACTGAATAATCTAGTTTATTTTTACTGTTTAGTAAATATTTCAAAGCCCAAATTTTGAGCTGGCTATTTAGTTTTAAAACCATTAATGAAGTACTAGGATTTCAGTTCCAAATACACATACAGAGAAGACCAATGCAATTTTTTGTTCACTGAAGCAGCTTTACAACATTTGCTTCTATTCCTATTTATTCAGTTGCTTCTTTAACTGAATATCTGAATTTAAGACCGACTTCTTGCCCTGGAGGGGTGCTCAGTGGGTTGCAGCGCCATCCCTCACACCAAAAGGGTTGCAGGTTCTATCACCGGTCAGGGCACGTACCTAGGTTGTGGGTTTGATCCTCAGTTGGTGTGCATTCGGGAGGTGAGCAATCAGTGTATCTCTCTCACATCAATGTTTTCTTTTTCTCTCTCTACATTCAATCAGCATATCCTCGGGTGAGGATTTAAAAAAGAAAAAAAGATTGACTTCTTATTTAGTTAATGCCCCTTTTACTTACAGCACAATGAAGCATTTTAAGCACTTATTTTAAGAAAATCCATATATGGAACTAACTGAACTCAGTAAAGAGAGTGGGTTCAAAAGGTGACAATACCTTACCTTATCCGCATAAATCGGAATATCATGAAATGGAGATATGTACTGTCCTTTTTCATTTTCTGCAAAATAAATATTATTTTTTGGTCAATTACATTTCCAGATATATGAAGTACACTTTTTTAAAACCTTAATTTTTAAGAACAGTTTTAGGTTTACAATAAAGTTGAGAAGGTACAGAGATTTCCCATACATCCCCTGCTCCCACACACACAGTCTCTCCCATTTTCAACACCACTCACCAGAACGGTAAAGTACACATTTTTATACCAAGATTTTATCCCCACAAAACACTGGTTGTATACTCCCTCTTTCCTGGCCCTCCTCCAAGACTGGGCTACATCTTCATCCTGTGCATTCCTTAGGAATCAAAGAGGTACTGGAAGGGCAGGGGCTGCCTTACACACACATCCTTGTATCCCCAGAGCCTAGTGGTGCAGAGTGTACAAAAAGTGACCAAAATCGTTTTGGGTTGATCTTATGTCAGTTAGCAGTTTACGAAACTAACAAGATACTTGGGCTCGGAGAGAAGGGAGAGTATCAATTTGCTGAATTATAAACCATGTTGCCTTAAATGTTATTCCAGTAAGACAGAGCCATCTTGGATTATGATTTTTCTTCAGGATAATCAAGCTGCTGTAACACTTTCACAGGTAATTTCTATATTCTAGAGTCCTAACTACTATATCCAAAAAGTAATTAAAAAATTTTCTTTCTTTGTGGACTAATCAAAAGGTCAGTCCACATTGCATCCCTTCAGGTTTAGAAACAAAAGTGGAATAGGAAAAATCTGTGACCACTCCCAATTCCATAAAGTTAACTGTGACTCTGCAGTCCCACCCATGCTCAGTTTTAAAGGTAACTGTAACATTTATAGAGGTTAAAAAAAAAATCCTATTAAGGAAGGAGTCTAAGAAATCTATGATTTAAAAAAAACCTTAAAATTATATAATTGGATCTAATTATTGATATTTCTTAAATTCCAGAGAGTTCCATCTGATTAAAAATTACTTTAGCCAGTTCCAAAGTCAAGGAGTGACTGTGTGGTCTTCCATGATGGCTATCAAATATTCATTACCAATACATAGTCTAAAACCTGTATTTACTCTGAGCAAATACAGCTTGAATATTACTCAAACCATTCCCGGCCCCTTCAAACCAGGGCCATGCCTCTAAATCCCTCCTCTAAAAACCTTCTGGTGCCAACACTAACTCCGGAAAAATAGCTCAGTGACTTATTTGTAAAAGTTCCTGCATTACCCTTGCTATTTCCAAAATTTAAAAAAATGGGGAGTCTCAGCCTTCCTGGACTTTACATGGTAGTCTAATGTTCAACCAGATGTGTAAACTTGAGAGTTCGCCTACCTTTTCTTCCCACCCCGGGCTACTTACTTTTTTGACAGAAGCTTTGTTCATTCTTTCAGGATTCCCATTTGTTCCCTCTAAACCCACTTTACTGCCCTTCACATACTGGAGAACTCACAGAATACTGAAACTGTAAAGAAGTTAAAATAGAACGCCTTTGGCGACACCTCTTCGAACGCCTCCTTCATCTCCCATAATCTATTCCTAGTAGTTTAGGAAGGGGGTTGGGTAGAGAGTACAGATAAACCCGAAGGTAGGAGCTCCAGTGGCGCAATGGGTTAGCGTGCGATACTTAGAAGATTAAACCCTACTTAGAAGAATAAAACCGAAGGTAGCTCTCCTTCACCTACAGGGCGAAAGGTGGTGCGTCGAGGAGAGTGGAGCCCGCGGCCACCTTTGCTCATAGTGCGGACTTGGGGTAAGTACCCCTTAGACGCCTAGTCCCTGCACACGCGAAAAAACTCTGCACTTTCTTACTCTGCTTGCCAGATTGACGTCACTTGTTTAACTTGAAGAGAACAGCTTTCTGTTTCATAGGCCAGTTCCCAGCATCAGTGCTTTAGGGAAAACAGGCGGCAGAGAGGCAGGGGCGCTACCGGGATCCCCTTCCAGCCCTTCTCAGAGAAAGGGATGGGCCCAGTCCTCTAATGAACTCTCGCGATCTGTTTCACCGTCTGCAGAACAAGGAGCTGCACTTACTCCGCTTGGTGCCCAAAGTCTGAGCTACAGTGCTGGAATTACGGTCTTAAGGCGTCTTCTCCCACCCCACCCCCACACACCTCCTCCTTTTCTTCCAAATTCAGCAATCCTCTTAAGGGAATTAGTTTACCTCCAGGCACCTTTCTACGGTGACTCAGAGGTTCCCTTTTCCCATCACACACTACAGAACACCTGCAAAACTAGTGTGGCCCAGATTCGGGTCCACCGGGCCCATGCTCTCCTGCCCGCAGTCCAGACGTACGAAATTGGAGTTACTGAGTCATCCCAGGTCTCAACCACCGGCCGGAGGAGTCCATCCCGCGCCCGAGACCAGGGGCTAAGCGCGGGCCGCAGGCGCCCAGGTGGGACGCGGAACGAGGCCCGGGAATGAATGGACATGGGGGTGGAGAAGGGCCGCGGGGCCGCCGATACTCACTGAAGTAGACCCGGTACTCGGGAGTGTAGGGCGCAGCGCGCTCCTCACTGCTGAAGCAGCTCATGATGCCGGAGACCAGCCGCCGCTGCCACAAAGCACGTAACCCACACGCGGCTCCGACTGACAAGAAAACCTCCGCGCCTGCGCACTGTTTGGGCTGGACTGGGGAGAGGCAACAGGAGTCGCCTTTAACGCAGCTCGCACTCGCTAGTCTGCGCCTCCCGGGCTCGGCCCACCTCCTGCGCAGGCGCACTCCACCCGGCCTGCGCGTCCTTGAGTGTCAGCCTCGCCCCCTCTGATCCGCCTCCACTGACCCGCCCATCGCTCCGAGGCTGAGCCACGTGGCTGGCACCCGGCTTTGGCTGTATTATTTGGCTTGCGGACTTTCGGGCTTTGACACAGGAGAGTAAAAGCTCAAGCTCTCAGCTTGAAGCAGCCAGGAATTGGCCGCCTATCTCTCCCCAATCACTCACAAGAAGAATTCACCTTTGACTCTGATACGCCCTTTCCTACAGAGTAATTACTTATCTTAAAAGTCATTTATAAATCACCCGCTTTACCAGAAAGGCCCTGCCTGCCGTAAAGGTAGTATTTGCAGTTTCCTAGTAGGCCCATTTAAGAAAAACTGGGCCTATTACTGACACATGCAATGACTGTCAGCTAAGTACCAGTTCCACTACTTTCTAAGTGTATGGCATCGTGCAAATTGCTGTTAACGTCCCTGACTCAGTTTCTCATCTGGGAAATGGGGAGAGTCACAGTAACTATTTTATGAGTTATTGGGATGGTTAACTGAGCTGATAAACGTCAAAAGTTGGAGGAAGAGCCTGGCTACTTGTAAACATTCAGAAAGTATAACTTGTTATTCCCACCCTACCCAGTGGAGGAAGATTTACTGTGCCCCCCTCCTTGCCCAATCCATCCCAGCTCCTCAGGGACCTTAGATGGAAGCATTGGGAAAGTCCAGGCTTCAGCTCCAAGTCCCCTGAGGACATTTCTCTCAGGCAGAAATGGACCTTATTTTTCCACTTATGTTCCAATTTGTCAGCCAGACCCCAAAAGCTCAGGTCTGATGGAAGTTGTAGGCAGATATTTGCATCACTTGTACACCCAATTGTATATGTTAAATATATGTATATATTTTTTAAATCCTAATTGTAAATTAACAAATGATTATTCACATTTCAAAGAATGCCTAGTTTTATTTAAAATTTTGTTGATGGCCTGGGTTTCTCATAATGTGCCTTAAAGGCATTTTGATTTAAACTCTTATTTTTGCAAAACAATGTCCATTATATAAAATGAGATGTTCACTTTATTAAAGGAAAACCTAGTAAGATAATTTTAATGAAATAGAAAGTGTCCCTCCCTTGTTTCCATCCAGACTCCCATTAACTTTCAGAAGGCCATGACTCACTGACCTTCGAATACTGCATCACACTGTTTTACCAGTAGTTAGAACACAGGCTAGAAAAAACCGAACAGTAGTTCAGTCAGTAATACAATGTATTGTTGAATATTAAGAGGAATCTCTGCAGAGCAAATACTATTCAGACAGTTTTTTGAGATGTTCTTTTCATCGAATTGCTGTTTTCTGCCTTTGAGCAGATGAAAGTAGTATTCTTGGACAAAAACTAGCTTCTCATAGTGACTGACTTATGAACAGACAGAAATCATGCAATAGTGTGCCACATGTACTTTCCCTTTGCCTTTTGACAGCTCAGAGCAAGATAGTAAAGATAGTAAAGTTTGTTGACCTCTGGACTTGCACACTAACGTTTGTATCATTGAATGTGTTCGGAGAGGCAATCAGTACGAACTCCAATGAAATATCAAGCCCTGGCTTTACTGGGGCTCAAGTCAGTGCTTTGTAACTTTCTCTTGCAGGTGAGGATCGTGAGCCCCACAGGCCCAAGTGGACCTTGTTCTCGTTCTCATGTCTCCCTGGAGCTTAACACAGTACCTGACCTGGAGTAGATTCATTGAACAATGAATCTTTGCTGGACCAATGGATAGAGGAATTAATGATGAGGAGAGGGGAACATTCTTTCCTTCTTATTTTTTTTAAAGATTTTATTTATTTATTTTCAGAGAGAGGGGGAGGGAGGGAGAAGGAGAGGAAGAGAAACATCAATGTGTGGTTGCCTCTCACATGCCCCTCACTGGGGACCTACCAGCTGCAACCCAGGGCACTGGGAATCAAACTGGCAACCCTTTGGTTCACAGACCAGCACTCAATCCACTGAGCCACACCAGCCAGGACAGAAAATACTTCCTTAAGTATATTAGTTTGACCAAGGATGTACTCAACTGTTCTCAAACATTAGCTTTCTTGCTCTGTAACCAAATCCAATGGTACTTTTCAGTCCACATCCTGTCCTGTTGCTGTGGTTGACTCCCTTGCATACCTCCAATTTCCTGATGCTGTCTCTACTTTGGCTGGTGATTGCATTCTCCTCTGACATTCCTCCTACTTCTCTGGCCACTCATTAATCATTCTCCCCCTTAGCCTTCTCTTCATCTCCCATTTTAATCATGATTATCTTTCTTCTCATGTTCTCTCTTTCCAGAGATATACTCTCCCTATGTTACCTCATGGATATACTTGCTGCCAACTACCACTTACAGGTTCTATAACATGAAAATTTTCAAAAACTAAGTTTTATTTAACACTTACTGTGGCCATGCTCTGTGCCAGGTGATAGGGATCCAGCACTTAAAAAAGACATGGTCCTGGCCTTCACTTACAATCTGAAGGGAAGACAGACTTCAACAAATAATTACAGTCAATTTGGATAAGTACAGTAATAGAGGATGTACAAGAAATTGCATTATGGGAATAGAGAATCTCTTCAAGGAAATGATGTTCACCTGTGACCTGAAGGATGCAAACGGGTCAGTAAGGCAAAGGGGACAAGACAGAAGCCAGAAGCAGATTATTAAGAGTTGAAACAAGTGATGTGGTCAAGGTTAAAACAGTAGGGGGCCTTGGAAGGCCTCAGAGGGAGTTTGAACTTTTTCCTAAGAGCAATGGAAAACCTAAAAAGAGTTTTTTTCAGTAGGAACATGACATGATCAGAATTGCTTTAAAAAGTGACTCTGTTAGCAGCTTGGAGCCTGAATTGAGGTTCAGCAACACTAGAGGCAGGGAGAATAAATGAGAAGACTGCTGTAGTGGCCCACGTGAAAGATGATGGCGGTACCCTGGATCTGGGTGGCAAAGGAAAAGGTTGAGTACAGAGCTAGAGTCAAGATAGAATTGACAGAATTGGTGATTGGCTGCACAAAGTAAAAGATGAGGGAGATGGATCTGAGGATGATTTCTAGGTTTCTAGCTACAACAACTGGTTGATGGTTTGTCATTTACTGAGATAGTTTGGTTGGGATGGAGGGTGAAAAAAATGATGACTTTTATCAATCTATTTCTTTGATCATAAATATTCTTTTATCCCCTTTTTGCATGAAAAATACACTCACTTTCCCTACAGAAAGTGATACCCAAAAGTCTCAACCAATCTTGACATCAGGGTCAAAGTTTAATTTCTCATGATAGCATCTGTATTATATCAAGATATGGCTTCTCTTGATGCAGAGAAACTGAACTGAAAAGGAAACAAATGTCATCTACTGCCCCCCTATTTTCTACACCTAATATGAAATGGTTGAACAAGGGCAGAATAAACACTGAAATAAACACTCTTGTCCATAAAACACTCTCATTCATCACTGCTCCTTACAAATCCAAAATCCTGTTGGGTGTAGGAAACATTTCTTGATTAAGTTCCAGTTGAGCCCCCTGAGAGTAGCTCCTTATTACTGTTCTTCATAGCTCTTGGCTTTAACTCTCTGGAAGTTCCTTTCTTTTCCATTATACTTCTGGTCACATCTGGAAAATATACACTCCTTGGGGTCTGAGCAGCTTTTTCAGCTTCCTTTCTGTCCACAGAAATTTGGGAGCCCAAAAGTTGTTCTCTAGCAGTCATGATGTTTTAAACTAAGCTGGTATATCTTAGCTATACAGCTCTCTTTAAAACTTGTAAAGTGTTTTACCAATCTGATTCTAGTCAGCTCCATGTGCCAATCACCACAGCTATAATTCTTCCAAGACATGTCCCTCTCTAGGAATAATTGCTAGGGTAACTTGAATTTAACCTGCATTAGAGAGCATGCCCTTAGCCTATTCTCCCTGAACCATTTTATTCAACAAAGAACTCACTGGGGCCTGGCTGGTGTAGCTCAGTGGATTGAATACAGGCCTGCAAACCCAACGGAGTTGGAATCCCAGTCAGGGTACATGCCTGGGTTGCAAGCCAGGGATGCGTGCAAGGCAACCACACATTGATGTTTCTCTTCCTCTCTTCTTCCCTCTCCCTCTCTCTAAAAATAAATAAATAAAATCTTAAAAAAAAAAAAAAGAAGAACTTACTGAGAGCCACTGCTCATGCCTTTGATCTAGTGACTGTCCCAAAGCTGTTTTAATATGGGATTTAATCAGCCTTGTTACTCAAAGCATTTCTCAATTTCTCTCCTTTATTGAAGATGAACAACAGTTGCATCTTTCCACCCAGCTGGTCCTGGAACCTCTGATTCTCTCTTTTCCATTTCATCCCTGCTTACAAAACAGTTGTTTTCTAAGCTTATCTGTTTCTTGTAGTGTCCTGTCAAACACAGCCAAAAGCAACCAAGGCACACAGGTAACAATCTGTTTTCCAACCTCTTTGCCTAAAATACCTGGTGCACTGTTTGCCTTCCTAGTGATCAAATAAGGGACAGAATCCTATAGAGATTATGCAGGTGGGGAGAGACTAAAGTCCAAATTGAGACGCCCAGAGTGTGTTTAGACTGGAGGCCTGGAACTCAGAGGAGAAATTAAGGTTGGCTGAAGTCACTGATTTGGACAATTTAAGTCATAGGAGAAGAAATATACTAATAATTCTTTTAAGAAGCAAAGGACCTAGAATAGAACCCTAAGTAATCTCAGTATTCCAGGGAAGAACGGCAGCAGAACCCCCTCATGGAGGGGTCTGAGAAGGAATGCCAGAGAGGTAGGAGATAAAACAGGGTACTGTGGTGTCCAGGAAGCCAGGAGAATGGGGAGGGGGAGCTTTAAGAAGAAAGGGTGCTCAACCCTTACATGCAGCTACCTTCTGGACTTCCTGCTTGGCTGGCATCTCACGTTTACAAAGTCAAAAAATGAGCTCACCTTTTCCCCCTTGAATCCTCTGTCTCAGTTATCGGTGCCACAGCTACCCATCAGCCCCGCTGGAAGTTCCTCGAGGCTCCTCCTGGTTAACTTCTGCAGTGGCCACTGGTGGTCACCTGCTCAGCACCTGTTTGCACTCCCTTTCCCTTCCCCACAGAACTCTGTTGCTGTTCTACTCACCTACCCACCCCCGAATGGCTGTGTGCGTCAGGGAATTAGGTGCTATCTCAGCCCCAGGGGAGGGTGCAATTAGTCAATCACTATTAGTTGGGTTGTAGGCATGTGGCACAATTCTGGTTGAGGTTATGAAAGGGAAGGTGTGGTGAAAACTTCTAGGAAGGATTCTCTTGTTTCTATAATATATAGAACTGGCAGAGGCCATGTTCTTCCTTTTTTGGACATTGTCTTGGCACCTGCCAATCCCAACTTGCATCCTGAGGGACAGGTTGCCTTTAGGTAATAGTGATAAATGTACAGTGAAGATGCCAAGTGGAAAATTATGTGAATTATCTCACATGACTTTGTTGTTGTGTTTAAACCAGTTTGATTCAGAAATTTCTGTTTCTTGCAGCTGAACACATTCTAATGGTCACAACTTGCCAACAGTCTTCACCTCCTCCCCCACATTAATTTGATTAGAGATGGACTCTAGTTCCAAGGATGGGTCTTGATTAGTGTAAATTGACCATTGAAATCTCAGCCCCTTTACCATTTCCGGAACCCCTTTGGAAAATCATGGGATTCAGAAGATGGCATTGCCCTAGCAACAGGGTTTGGTTTGGAAATGGATGCCTGACCCAATTTGAACCAATGAGTTTGCTGACTCCTGAGAAGTTACTTTGTTCTCTTAGGAGAAAGTCTTGGGAAGAGATACCCCTTTTGCATTCTCTCACTCTCTCAATGTAAACAAGAAAGCTGTGGCTCTGATTGCTGATAGCTGCACTCTGCACCATAGAAAGCCAGCCTCAGGGTGAAGTTCACATTGCACAAGAGGCAGCAGAGAAGAGGAATAGAGATGACCTGGGTCCTTGACGATATTGTTGAGCTACTGGATCAACCAATTCTTTGCACTTACTATTCTATGAACCAATATATCCCTTTAGGGTTTTTTAAAAATATATTTTATCAATTATTACAGTTGTTCCATTTCTCTCCCATCATTCCCATCCACCCTGCACATCCCCTCCAACCTACATTCCCCGCTTTAGTTCATGTCCATGTGTCAAGTTCTTTAGCTTCTACTTTTCCCACACTATTCTTGCCCTCCCCCTGTCTATCTTCTACCCACCATCTATGCTACTAATTCTCTGTACCTTTTCCCCTCTCTCCTCCTCCCACTCTCCTGTTGCTGACCCTTCTTGTGATCTCCATTTATGTGTTTCTGCTCCTGTTCTACTTGTTTGCTTAGTTTGCTTTTGTTTTAGGTGTGGTTGTTAATATCTGTGAGTTTGCTGTCTTTTTACTGTCCTATTTTTTATCTTCTTTTTCTTAGATAAGTCCCTTTAACATTTCATATAATAAGGGCTTGGTACTGATGAACTCCTTGAACTTGACCTTATCTGAGAAGCACTTTATCTTCCCTTCCATTCTAAATGACAGCTTTGCTGGATAGAGCAATCTTGGATGTAGGTCCTTGCCTTTCATGACTTGGAATACTTCTTTCTAGCCCCTTCTTGCCTGTAAGGTCTCTTTTGAGAAATCAGCTCATAGTCTGATGAGAACTCCTTTGTAGGTGACTGTGCCCTTATCCCTTGCTGCTTCTAGAATTCTCTCCTTCATTTTACTCTTGGCTAATGTAATTATGATGTGCCTTGGTGTGTTCCTCCTTGGGTCCAACTTCTTTGGGACTCTCTGAGCTTCCTGGACTTCCTGGAAGTCTATTTCCTTTGCCAGATTGGGGAAGTTCTCCTTTATTATTTGTTCAAATAAATTTTCCACTTGTTGCTCTTCCTCTTCCCCTTCCCCTTCTGGTACCCCTATAATTCAGATGTTGGGATGTTTAAAGATGTCCTGGAGGTTCCTAAGCCTCTCCTCATTTTTTTTGAATTCTTGTTTCTTCATTATTTGCTGTTTGGTTGTTTCTTTCTTCCTTCTGGTCCACTCCATTCATTTGAGTTCCAGTTTTCCTTCCATCACTATTGGTTCCCTGCACGTTTTTCTTCATTTCACTTATTGTAGCCTTCATTTTTTCATCTAATTTGTGAGCAAAATCAACCAACTCTGTGAGCATCCTGATCACCAGGGCTTTGAACTGTGCATCTGATAGGTTTGCTATCTCTTGGTCACTTAGATGAATTGGCTCTGGGACTTTGATCTAGTTCTCCCATTTGAGCCATTTTTGGGTTTGTTTGTTGTTGTTGTTTTTGTCTGGTCTTGGCTGTTATGTAGTGAGGGGTGGAGTCTTAGGTGTTCCCCAGGGTGGGGCAGCCCAGTTGCTGGGTTGTGACACTGTATGTGGGGGCAGGGTCCGAGAAGGAACAATGGCACTTGCTACACTCTCTCTCAGATTCCAGTCCCTTCCACCGCTTCCCCCAAGCAAACTGGGCCCTTCTGGTGCTGATTTCCATGTGGGTGGGATGTGTACTTTCTAGGACCCTGTGGGTCTCTCCAATGAACTCTCCTGGGAGTCTCTCCTGGCACCTCAACCCCCACAAGTGTTTTCAATTGGTGTTTTTAGGTTTTACTTCCTGGCACTGGAGTCCTGGGTTGCGAGATCTGTGCTCCCCATTTTCACCTGGATTATCTGTGCGCAAATGTGGGACCACCTGGTCAGCCAACCACCTTGCGCAGCCTCGCTGGATCTGTCCATTGCCACCCTGCACCCAGGGTCCACTAGTTGCCGCCTGCAGGCCTGGGATCTGCCAGTTGCAGCCTGCGTGCCCGGGTCTGCCAACCTCCACTTTTTCCTGCCGAGACTCCACCCCTCTTACTGGTCTGGATGAATGGTTGTCGGATTTCCGTACCTTTCAATTTTCTATCAGTTCTGTTGTTTTCTTATTTCTAAATCTTTGTTGTCCTTAATTTTGGTTGTGCGAGGAGGCACAGTGTGTCCACCTATGTCTCCATCTTGGCCGGAAGTCCTCGCAAGTTCTCTTTTGTAGTATACTACATCAGATTGTAGTATACAATCTGATGATGTCCATATCCCTTTAGTTTAATCTGGCTTGGGTCAGATTTCTGTCAATGGCAACTACAACTACCCTAGATGATGATCATCTTCCCACAACCTACTAGTTACCAGGAAATATTGTGTGGATCTCTCAAACATCTCTTATCCTCGTCACCTCTTCTTCATCTCTACAGCCTTAGCCAATCCTGGGATTTCTCACCTGGATTCCCACAAATAACTCACTCCTGCCTCACTGTCTCCAGTTCTATCTCTCTCCAAGTCATTCTCTACCTGCTGTCAGTGTGAGCTTTAACAGATGAAGATCTGAGTGCGTCACTTCCCTCCTTCAAACCCTCCTCTTTACCTGCTTGTCACTAGCTCAGTCTTCAAGATATTTCCAGTTTTTATGGGAACCCTTTTCTGACACTCTCAGTCTGTTCCACTGCTTTTGTGGCCAACCTTGATACTCCATCAAGAAAGTACTATTCCGCATGATGATTCTTCTCTTTTCTATCTCTGCTCACTGCCCCATGTTCTTAGACTCAGCAGATACTAAGTTTGTGGCGTGTACACATGCCAGAATGAAGTGTTGTCTAAATTGTCACTTAAAAGTGGGGACCTAACCAACTAGGTAATTTGGTTTAGTGTCAAGAACACTGACCTGCAACCCACAAAGCCTGAAATTTTGTCTTGATTTCACCACACACAAACTTCAACAATGTCAAGAAAATGCCTTGACTTCTGCAGAACTCAGTTTTCCCTCTGTGCAATGGGAATACTACAGATATGTCAATGATAGCACAGCTGACTGTTGACCTTTTTGCAGGGAGGATGGCTGTTTTGCCTGGAAACTTTTCATTCAGAAGGAAGATGCAAAAGGGGGAAGATTACTAATGTGACAGAAAGTTAAAAGTAAACACAAAGTTCTTTCACAATATATCCCATAATTTATAGCATAGGTAACAGATTCATCTTCCGCAGATGAGAATAAAGGGGAGTGATTATGATCATCAGAGGTGGCTTCAAAAGACCGCTGGGCAGCACTCTGAACAGACAAGACACACTATGCAAAACGCTGTTCTTTGGGGGTGGGCACAACACATGAATGTGGGTCGCTCAGTCACCGAAACAACTTGGCTCTGGCTGTCCTAACCTTCCCGCAGAGAGGGAGACAGAGCGGGGTGTGAGATGATTACCCCTCAAACACAGAGTGATTTAACACCACCACTGGCTGTGTGACAGGCTAATTTGCCCAAATCACTATGCTTGGGTTTTTCCACCCACATTAATTTGTTTGCTTGCACATGACAACAGCAACATTTGCTGGTGACAGGATTCGAAGGCCTGGGTGTTGTAGCTAGCGAGAGAACACGGCTCAAGGCAGACACCACAGCCAGTCCAGCCCGGCAGCTTCCACCCCATTAATGCCCACATGCAGAGGAATCGAAAGGATCCCTTTCAGCCCGTGGCTGCCTTGAAGGCTTGGTGCAGTGTTGGATCAAACTAAATTTACACCCTTTACTTAAACTTCTGGTATTCCTTCCATCTCAAACCTTTGGAAGCCACAGAATGTGATGGAAATGCGGTCATGTGGCCAAGACAGCAGTCTGGAGCCTGTGGTCGACTGGCTATATTTTTAGAATTACAGGGGACCTCCATCAAGCCTCTTTCTTTTATTCTGAACTCCAGTCTCCCAAATACGGGAAGGAAAATCCACAGCATCTTGAGGGTGAGGGAGAAACCTGGCTTCCTTGTCAGAGGAACCAAGATTTGAATCTAAGCTTCAGCACCTCTTCGTTATATATGATCTTCAATAAGTTACTTAACTTCTTTGAGTCTTGGTTTTATATCTGTAATATGGGTATATCAGTAAATACCTGTTCATTTCATTATTTCGTTCATTTAACAGACATTTATTGTGTGCCTCCCATGTACCAGATAACGTCCTGTCCTAGGTCTGAGTCCACCGAGGTGAGTGAAATGATGTAGCCCCTGTGTGGAGCCATGATCCACTGTGAGGAGTAACCAACAAAGCTCTCAGGGCTGTGCCTGGCTTATAACAGGAACTCAGTAAGTGTTCTGAGTTGACCAGAAAGATAACTACTGAAACTCAGTACTGTATTAATAGGCATTAATTCCCTTTTCATTGATCCTTCTCCTGCCTTAGGGCCTCTGCACGTGGCGTTCTCTTTCTCTCTGGGCTCTTCTTTGCTCAGCGATCAACATGGCCCCTCTCTGACTTCTTTCACACCTGTACGCAAGCATCACCCCCTCAGAGAGCCACTCCTGACCAACTGTTAAAACATCCCCCCATGTTCATCACACTCTACCCAATTATCTTACTTTAAACCCATCCTTAATGTGTTTAAGCTTATCATTAGTGATAAGTTCCTCTTAGATGTAGGGCAAATTTTTGTACTAAAGTATCTACAATATAGTCGTAGTTTTAAAAGATAGACTTGAAAACACTTTACAACAAAAGATACAGAATGGCCAATTAGCATATGAAAATATGCACAACCCCACTGGTCAGCAGGAGAATTTGTAACAGACGGCACTGCTGAGCGTAGGCAAGAACAACCGGCGCTGGCACACACGCCCAGCGGGAACACAAAACGGCACAACTTCGGACGACACTTCAGAAGTGTCTTACAGTTAAGCTCTACACTGCCACCCAGTCAGTAAACCCACTCCTGAAAGTCCATAGCAGCATTATTTATAATTCATAAACTCATAAAAACTAGTAACAACCCACATGCCTATCAGCGAAGGAGTGGACAAACAAAACGCAGCACTCGACCACGTGTGCGCACAACGCAGCACTGCTCAGCAAGACAGAGACGCAGACTGCAGACTACGTGCAGGGACCCGAAGAGTCTCACCAGCACGAGCCGGGTGAGAGAAGACAGCCCCAAGGCTTTGCGCTGCACGGCTCTGAGTACGTGAGTCTCCAAAATCAGATGGGTTATGCAGCCTGGAAGTGGAGGACAAGCGTTGACTGCAAAATGGCAGGGGGATTTTTTTTCTGGTGGGGGGATGCTGGAAATACCTTGAGTGTGAATGTGATTACACAATTATATCCAATAGCTAAGACTTATCAAAACATACAGCTAAAATGTGAGAATTTTATTGTTTGCATATTATGCCTTAATAAATTTGTTACATTGCCCTGACTCAGGTGGCTCCATTGGTTGGGCTTCATCTGGCAAAGAGAAAGGTCACTGGTTCGATTCCCGATCAGGGCACATGCCTGGGTTGCAAGTTTGGTCCCAGCTGGGGTGCATACAAGAAGCAGCCAGTTGATGTTCTTCTCTTACACCAGTTTCTCCCCCTTTCTCCCTTCCTTCCCCTCTCTCTAAAAGTAAATAAATAAAATCTTTTTTTAAAAAGCTGTTACAAACATTTTAAACATGCAGACAGATATGCATAAAGAATGACTCTGTGCTTATCTCTTGTAGTGGGACTTGGGTGCTTTTTATTTTCGTTTCTTTTTTATTTGAATTTTGTAAAATTTCCACCATGATTTTCTAGCACTTCTGTAGAAAGAGAAGAAAACCAACAATAAAATGCCATAAACATAAATAATTGGATTATTCAACAAGGAATCTATTGTTGATTCAACATTGTTTGCTTGTAATGAAGCCCATTTGGTTCACGTCCTTCTCATCTATCTTTCCTCAGTGGCACTTCTGAGGGGTGAGCTGAGGAAATGGATGCAAAAAGGTACAGAGCTTAATAGCAACACTTTGTCCATGCAGCTCTCGGTTTGGCTCTCACCTTGATTTTTGGATGAATACACAGTGGACTAATGATAGGGGGGCTCTCATCCGACTCTGCCAACTCCGCCCTCTATTCCAACCCAGATCAAGTTATGTGTCTCCCAAGCCCCAAGAGAAAATCCTCAGCATAGGGCTGGGCACGTTGTGGTTTGTGGGGTCCAGGCTGGGTACCTGCCTCCAGCTCGCGTTGGTCTGTCGAGTGGTGCATGGCCTTGATGAAGTCAAGAGGCTATTCATCAGTGGGGACCAATGATTAGCACAACCTCTCAAATTGCAGTGGCAAGACGGGACACAGAGTCCCTGCAAGAGCCCCTCTAGAGTGGGGAAGCTCAGTGTCAACAGGCTGCTGGCCCTTTTCCTCCCTCATACATCCAATTCATCTCTGAACTTCCCACCCCTGAAAGGGCAGTCACCTTAGGAGACCTGACTGGCCTGCAAGTGGAGGACGGGCTGTCCTATCCAGGAAGTCCGCATTGCTTGAAGCCCTTGCGTGCCCTGGGTAACTGGACGAGGCCCCTGACAGGGCCCAGGTACCCGGACACAGGATTCTGGTGAAGGTGAAAAGCTATACGTATAAAAATAGCTTCATAAAGTATTATCCTGCAGAGAAAACACAATTTTCTAGCCACCTTAGTTAAGAAGTAAAGCCCAGCAGGAGGAGATCAGAGCAGCTAGGGGGGCATGGAGGAGAGAGACAATCACAGCTTCCCTCAGAGACTCTGCTTTGTCCCTAAATGCTGAGTTGGGAGAAATCCCAGTTCCCACTCTGGGGTCTCTGTCCTCAGGGTTCACACAGGCACTATGTTCAGGAACTTAAAACTCCACACATTATTCACAATAGTCAAAAGGTGGAAACAACCCAAGTGTCCATTGACGAATGAGTTGTGTTAATGGTGGAAAAAATGGCACCAGGTGTTAGCCTTGGTTCAGCAACCTCAGTTCCTGAGTTCTGGCAAAGAGGAGAATTCAGAGCCAAGACTCAAATTATAAGAGAAAGTTTATTTAGAAAGTCACAGAGGTAGAAGTGAACTGTAAAGAAATGGGCTCAGGAACAAGTTACAGAGGCAAAAGAAGGGCCCTTGGATTACGAGAGACAGGGAGAGACAGACACAGAGACAGACAGAGATGGGTCCTCCAACCTGGGGGCTTTTATCTGAGGTCTCAGGGGAGGATCCCAATGAAATGTGGTCTCCACTGATTGGCACCAGCCGAGGGCATCATTAGTCATTGAAGCTGGTCCTGATGTCAGCCACAGCATCGTGGTTCTGCTCTGTCTGGTTTTGCTGCTTTTCTGGGCCTGGAGCTGAAGCACAGCTCCATGCCCAGATGTCATCTCCAACAGCTAATGCTCAAGGGAGTGGCTGTGCAAGGGCCTGTAGTTGTGCCTGTCGCTAGGCATGCAGTGTTCTCGACCCTGGTGGCCCTCTGCCCCGGCCCATAATTTCTGCTCCTGTCATGCCTACCTAACTGACTTCTGCAAGTGGGTAGACTAAATGTGGTTTGTACATACACAGTGGAATATATTCAGCCTTAAAAAGGAACAGAGTACTGATACATGCTACAACATCGATGAACCTTAAGATGCGATGCAAAGTGAAAGAGACCAATCACAAAGGACGAGTCCTGTATGACTCCTTCTGTACGAGGTACCTAGAGTACCTGGAGACAGAAAGTAGAATGGTGGTTGCCAGGGGCTAGGAGGAATGGGGATTTGTTGAATGGGTACAGAGTAGCAGTTGGGGGTGTCAAGAAAAGTTCTGGAAATAGTAGTGATAGTTATGCAACAGTGTGAAGGCACTTGACACCCCTGAACTGTACACTTCAAAATCATTACGAAGGTAAATTTTATGTTGTGTATATTTTACAACATGCACAGAAACCAAACACTCCACAGGTACCCACAAAGCCTTACCCCCTTATACAAGCATCATGTCACACCATTTACCATTTAGATCAAATCTCTAAATGGGCAGGCATAGTCTTTGATTGATTTTTAAAAAGAAATAAAACTAACAGCAAAATATATCAGTTATGACCTAGTGCAGCTTTCTTGGCAGGCACTATCTTTCAAAGCATGGCATCTTTGGTGGGGATGAAACAGAGGGGCCTTGGTGGAAAGGTTGGCTTGGGTGAGCATCCTGGTCTCCCCTGGTGGTAGAGGCTGAGTCCATGGTTGGGGAGGCCATGCTAAAGGAGAAAGAAACACACTCCAGAAGAGTGACCAGGCAGTGTCTCTGGACAGATTGCACCCACGAGGGTGAGCATTTGGGCTTGAGACTGCCCTTTCTCTGGACTGTTTTGGGAGCCTGGAGCCAAAGTTATTGGCAGTAAGTAGCCAGCAGCTCTCTGGCCTATGTGACACATAACACTGACACAGCACCAAAAACGGGGCCAACATGTGCACTAGCTAATGAGGGACGGGATGGCACGCCCTCTCCTGAGACCCTCATCCCTCATTCCCAGGCACCTGGGCTGGGCGGGGTCATGAAGGACCTTAGTGTCTGGGCACCCTGTTCAACACATGGGTTCAGAGATACTGTACTCAGAGCAGCTCAGGCCAGATATTAAAAGAGTCAACATAACAGACTCATTTCCCAGGCCAGGAACTTGACAGTGGGGATGCTGGTTCCAACGTTCTGGTTCGTCGTTAGGCAAAAAACCTCTCTGCTATCCCCAAGCCACCTTTCCTGAGAGGCAGGAGGCAGTATAGGAAGAAACCACCAGAAGACAAAATTAATCTAAATCCTGCCCCTCTGTGGCCTGTGCCCTTGGCCCCTTTAAGCCTCCCATCACTTTGTGAAATGGCAACAATATCTTCTACCTCATTTGCATGACTCAAAAGAAACAGTGTCTGGGGACTTACTTAGAAGGGATTACACAATTGTTTAGAAATTTCCTTCTGTCCTGCATCTGTATTTAAAGTGGCATAAACAAGACTAAGTCATTGTTTGTAGATTAAGGAAATAATTGAAGCCTTGGAGTCCCATCCTCTGCCCTGATTTCTGGTAATGTTTCTTTTTTGTTCACTAAAATTCTAGCAACACTGTTTTCTATAGAAATGCAGGGAAATGTCAAGTTTATTGGGGATGTGCAAGAATCACTGAGGTGACCCCATTTCCTCCCATCCCCTAAACCAGGGGTGTCAAACTCATCTTCACTGGGGGCTACATGAGCCTCACAGTTGCCTTCAAAGGGCCCAGTGTAATTTTAGGACTGTAAAAATGTAACTACTCCTTAACAGTTAAGTGAGAGCTCGGTGCTGCAGCTGGGTAGAAACAAGGTGCCGGGCAGATAAAACAAGGTGGAGGGCCAGATTTGGCCCTCGGGCTTTGTGTTTACACCTTATGCTCTATAAGAAGACTCGTTTCTCCAAAGTGATGCAGGCATGCTGGGTGAGCATCAGAGTACACAGGGGGCCTCCTGGTTCCCGGCCCTGTTTAGGGGACATGAGTAATCCATTTTGGGGAGGAATTTAGTGTTTGTCTTCCAGGAGGCCCCAAAGGGTACATGGGGTTTGACTTGGCAACTTCCTTCCCCCACATTCCCAGGAGGGGACGGTGGAAAAAGGCCTGAGAAGGCTTTGGGCTTGCAGCTCCAGTGAGCCGATGTGTTTCAAAGGCAGAAAAGGGGTCCTGTTCTTTCCCTTCCTCCTCTCCACGAGTAATAAACTGACACTTCCATATGACCTTGCAGCTAGCAGCCTGTCACATTGTAAGTTCTTGCTTGGGCCCCAGGGGGATGGTGGTGAACCCCCTGTGAGGAGAGGAGGGAAGACAAAGTTCCCCACCCCCACCCCCACCCCCACAGGGCTGAGACCCAGAGGGCGAGACCCAGAGTACCTGCAGGTACTGATGCAGGTTCTTCAGGGTACATGCAACATTCTACAGCTGCTGAGGCATAAAGTCCTGTTGCAGTACTTTGGGGAGAAGTGAATTGCCCTGGATACCAACAAGACACACCCACACAGAGCTGGCAGGAGGGGCATACCATGTTCATCTTGGAAGAAGTCAAGGGGAGGGGCTTCAGTAACACAAGAGAGACTCCAGAAAGTGGACACAAAGAATCAAATGTGCAGGCTAGCTGTGCTTTCAGCTTCTTTCCAGCAGCCTAATTAGCATTTATACATCTCACTGTGCCCCACCATAACAGACGCTTCTGGAGACAGCTGGAGATGACAAAATCACAGAGGCACTGGAGTTGGCTGTGCTGCATTTCCAGCTGAGGGCCTGGGCTAGCCACAGCTCTCCAGGGCTTGGTCTCTTGTCTGCAGAAGGGAGAAAGGGAAGCCCATTCCAGAAGTGTTATTGTCACCAAACAAAAGTGGGGCTTGGCTGCCCAACACCACCCACAGGCAAATTCCAGAGACAGAGGTTGGTGAAGAAAGAAGTCTTTACAAAATACTGTGCAACTTGGGAGAACAGGGGATTCCCCATCTCCAGGCTCATCTCTTCCACAAAATACAAACAAAAGCTGTTCCCAAAAAGGCCAAAACCTAAAACAATGCCAGAATTCCTGCTCCATCCTCATCTGTCCTTTGGAGCCCAAGGTGGCCAAGCAGGAGGCTCTCCAGCTTCAGGCTCCCTTCTGGGATCCATGGGTGTTGTTGGAGCTGCCATTAACCATGCGGCTTCCAGGACCAACCAATATGCGAACGCTCCAGCCAGCATGTCCACGAGGTGGGTCCAAGAGGGCCTGCCCCTCCCTTCCCTTGGTTTATATCATCCAGCCCAAACTTCCGAGCTCTGGGAGAGTCTGGCCCTCCAAACAATCCCATCTCTTTCCCAGGCTAGACTGATAGGTCTTTCTCCAGTGCAGCACCTCACCCTGCCGCCATCTTGACCTCTAGGGTATTTACGGCTAGGTGCTTTGGTCTCACCCCCACCCAGGGACCAGGGGAAGGAGGGCTTTCCCTTTTGCCAGTCACCCTTACTAGCCTTGCGCATGCTCAGAGCTAATGGCTTCCTCCTGCTGCATCTTTGCTGAGTGGGGCAATCTGTCCTCACAGCCACATTAGCTTGGTTACTGGGGCAACACAACACTGCCCCCTCTCCCCTGCTCCTGCTCGCAGCCCCCAGTACTGGCCAGGTTACCAGTATCATCATGAGAATTCCACAAAATAAAGTTCCTGACATCTACCGCACAAAAGGCTTTGGGGGAAACTTAGCCCCTCTACCTTCCCCTCCCCCCTCTGAAGGGGAGGCAGTAGAGAAGATATCATTAGCAGCTGCCTGCTGCCTTGTATTTGAGAAGGAGGCACCATGGCACCCTCTTCAAAACCACAGCAGGCTGCTGTCATGTGCAGGTCTCACATGTCCAGTCCTGACCCTCCGATTCAGGGGCTGCCCTCCCTATGCCACTCAAACTTAGCATGTAGCAGCTAACTCCCGCTTTGGCTTCTGTACACACAGCTTCTGATAAGGACACCTCAAGGACACCTCAACGCTAGAGTTATTTTTGCATCAGCTTCTGTACCTCCTGCTTCTGCCACATAGGATAGGGCGTCCAGAGAACTATAAAAGCCTTGCTCAGCCAAGGTTCGGGGCCCAGAATTTGGAGACTGCCTCTTCTGGGTCCTCGCGTGTAATAAAGCCTCACTCCTTTACCCCGAATCATGCCAAAGTCATTATTTTCCGTAACAAGCAGGCTGAGAGCAGCTAGAGCCCTCTCCAGCTGAGCCATGGTGTGCCGTGGGGTCATGGTGTGGCAGGAGGCAGCCAGGCCTGGGAGCTCCCACTGCGGGGCCCCACCTCGGAGGGCAGGCCAGAGTGGCCGGGCTGCACCTCCATGAAACCCATGCGAGCAGTAGGCCCTCTGGTGGCTCCTCTACTGCAGTGGGCAGAGCCAGGCACGGAAGGCAGCTTGGAAGCCATGGCAGAAGTTCTTGTTGAGGTAGCCATGGATGGTGGGGTTGGCGCTGCTGTTGAAGGCGGCCAGCCAGTGGGCGAAGGGGAAGGAGTAGATAGGGACCAGGTGCCGCTGTGACTCACTGAGCTGCTGGTGGTGGGTGGGCAGCCTCAGTGCCCAGAGTAGCAGCCAGGACAGTGTAAAGGAGAGCGCCACCATGACCAGCATGTGCACGACCTTGGCCTTGTACCAGAGCCCCCACCTGCCCCCAGCTGCCCTCCTTGCCCACTTGGCCAGGGCCTGAGGCCTCAACAAGCTTGCAGGCATACATGACCATGAAGAGTTTCAGCGGTGCAAGGTAGGTATGCAAAAAGAGCATGGTGATGTAGACCTGGCACGTGCCCTTCTCAGGCCAGGCCTCCCAGCACAAGCAGAGTGGGGAGGAGCAGTTGTGGGTGTCCACCATGAAATGGTGCTCCTCGTGCGTGACAGCGACACAGCGGTGGTGCCCATGATGAGCAGGGCCAGGGCCCAGGTGACTGCGATGGTGACCAGCACCTTCTGCAGGGTCAGCTTTTTGCAGAAAGGGTGCACACTGCAGCGGAATCTATGGGAAGGGAGAAAAGAGAAGCAGAGGCTCTGGGAGGGTCCCAGTCATTCCCAGGCTAGAGCTAGCCCTGGCTAAGGGCTGGCAGGGTGGGCACTTTACATTCCTCATCACACCTTAATGGCAAAGAAAGCTCTGGTGTTAATTAGGTTAGTCTGTTAATTGGTGTCTCGCAGGTGAGGAGTCAGCTCTTGGTCTCAGTAGCCAAGAAACAAAAGGAAAAAAAAATGACTTAAGAGAGTGGGGAAGAGGATATCGCAGGGAGTGCAGGAAACATGAATGCTGTTTGTGCACTTCGGGGAGTAAACTGATTATCTGGCACGTAGTAGAGCTATTAGTCTGTGCATTCTGTACTTGAGTTGGCCAGCTAAGTAGGTGTATCAAAGAAAAATTTTTAGCTTTTTATGGATTCTCCAGAAAACTTTGCAAACCTACACGGCAGGCTGTCCCTACATCATCTTGGCCACTGTCCTTCCAACAGCGCCTTCAATATTAGAACAAGTCTGTACCATTTCCTCAGTTGAACGTCTAGAGTGATTATTGTTACACTTTTACTTTACAGTTGAGGAAACTGGGATTCAGAGTGTTAAGCAACTGGCTCAAGGTCACGCGTAGCTAGTGAGTAACGAGAATGAGCCTTGAACCCAGATTTGTTTTGCTCCACTAAGCCGTATAAACTAGCAGCTATAAACCCTCACTGTGCATTAAAACCAACTGAAGCATTTTAAGAAATACCTGTGCCCAGTTCTCCTGGCCAAAGATACCAATTTAATGAGTTTGGGAAGGTCCCATGGCCATTTAGGGGCAGAATCTGCACTAGAACACAGGCCTAGAGCTGACTCCCAGACAAGTGCTCCTTCTACCTCACTGAACCTTGACCTGCCCTTCTGCCTGGCCACCCCTCCCCCTGCCTGACCGCATCCTCTCCCTCTCCCATGGCCTGTCTCATGCCTTGCTGTCTCAGTCAGCCTGACTTTGCCCTACCAGTTTCATAGTATCACACGCTTAATAAATTGCCAAAGAACAAATAATTCTTAAAGCATATGGTACTGACTACAGTAAAATATCAGTTAGTGGACGGAGAAGAATCCTGGGGCAGACTGGCAAGTCTTCCTGGAAGAGATAAGAAATTGAAGAATATTACAAAAACCACTGAAAGAGGTTTCACATTCAAATCTCATAAACAATGAAAACAAAGTGAAGATCAGTGAGGGAAAGGGGCTTCCCGCAATTACTCAGCTAGTTAGTGGCCTTGCAGAGACAGGGACCTAGTTTTATCATCCCAGCATCCTATATCACTGGGTCACAAAAAGACTAGGTTTGAGCCCTGACCAGTGGCTCAGTTGGTTGGAGCATCATTCCATACATCAAAAGGTTGTGGGTTCAATTCCCGGTCAGGGCACATACCTTAGACTGCAGGTTCAGTCCCCAGTTGGGACATGTATGGAAGGCAATCTATTGTTGTTTCCCCCTCACATCAATGTCTGTCTCTCTCTCTCTCCTTCCTTTCTCTAAAATCAATGGAAATATTCTCAAGTGAGGATTAAAAAAAAAAAAAAAAAAAACCTGCATTTAATAAGAGTAGTGTAATGCAGGACTCCAAGCCAGGGAGCTGCACTTGTGTTTTTGATATTCTGTGAAAACCACCTACAGGACCAGCAGATGTGGACGTGCAGTTTATTCCTCACATTACAGGGAAGCGCACTGATGGGGCGGGTCAGGCAAGAGAGACCACACCTCGCCTCCGGTCTTGGTGCTACTTACAGGGTTAGGGAGGGGGCAGCGGCAGAGGAGGGAGCAGCGATGGCATGTGAAAGCTCTACATGTTTATGATAAACAAAGGGGCCTTGGGAGGACTGGCACATTCAGATACAGACTTTTCCTTGTGCCTTATGTCCCCTGGCCAGTCAACTATCTGTTCTCTGAGATCATGGAGGGGCCTGTCCTGAGTAACCCCACAAGCAGGGGTGCAACAAGATGTGATAAGGACATTAGATTCTACAAAGAGCAGAGAGGACTCTGTATCATGGCAGAGTGAGGAGACTCCTTGGTTTCTCCCTTTAAAGTGGCAACAACTCAGATAACTATAATTCAGCAAAGGTTCCCTTGCTCAACACACAAGCAAGTCTGAGAGATCCATGCATTGAAACATCTGGAGGACTTCCGGCCAAGATGGAGGCGTAGGCAGACACACTGTGCCTCTTCTCACAACCAAAATTAAGGACAACAAAGATTTAGAAACAAGAAAACAACCAGAACTCAGAAAATCAAACTGTTTGGAAGTCCAACAACGATTCATCCAGACCGGTAAGAGGGGCGGAGTCGCGGCAGGAAAAAGCAGAGGTGCCGACGGGCACGCAGGCAGGCAGCGACTGGCAGATCCCAGGTGCACAGGCGGCAACTAGCAGACCCCGGGCACGGGGCAGCAACTGTGCAGAACCAGTGAGGCCGCACAAGGCAGCTGGCTGACCGGGTGGTCCCACATTCACGCGCAGATAATCCAGGCAAAGGGGAAGCGGTGAAAGGGACTGGAATCTGAGAGTGAGTAAAGCAACCACCATTGTCTCCTCTCAGACCCCGCCCCCACATACAGCGTCACTACCCAGCGACTGGGCTGTCCCACCCTGGGGAACACCTGAGGCTCCACCCCTCACTACGTAACAGCCGTGACTAGACCAAAAAAAAAAACAAAAAAAAACAAAACCCAGAAATGAAAATGGCTCAAACCAGAGAACAAATCAAAGCCCCGGAGCCAATTTATCTAAGCGACGAAGAGATTGCCAACCTATCAGATGCACAATTCAAAACCCTGGTGATCAGGATGCTCACAGAATTGGTTGATTTTGCTTACAAATTAGATGAAAAAATGAAGGCTACAATAAGTGAAATGAAGAAAAACGTGCAGGGAACCAATAGTGATGGAAGGAAAACTGGAACTCAAATGAATGGAGTGGACCAGAAGGAAGAAAGAAACAACCAAACAGCAAATAATGAAGAAACAAGAATTCAAAAAAAATGAGGAGAGGCTTAGGAACCTCCAGGACATCTTTAAACATCCCAACATCTGAATTATAGGGGTACCAGAAGGGGAAGGGGAAGAGGAAGAGCAACAAGTGGAAAACTTATTTGAACAAATAATAAAGGAGAACTTCCCCAATCTGGCAAAGGAAATAGACTTCCAGGAAGTCCAGGAAGCTCAGAGAGTCCCAAAGAAGTTGGACCCAAGGAGGAACACACCAAGGCACATCATAATTACATTAGCCAAGAGTAAAATGAAGGAGAGAATTCTAGAAGCAGCAAGGGATAAGGGGACAGTCACCTACAAAGGAGTTCTCATCAGACTATGAGCTGATTTCTCAAAAGAGACCTTACAGGCAAGAAGGGGCTAGAAAGAAGTATTCCAAGTCATGAAAGGCAAGGACCTACATCCAAGATTGCTCTATCCAGCAAAGCTGTCATTTAGAATGGAAGGGCAGATAAAGTGCTTCTCAGATAAGGTCAAGTTAAAGGAGTTCATCATCACCAAGCCCTTATTATATGAAATGTTAAAGGGACTTACCTAAGAAAAAGATAAAAAATATGAACAGTAAAAAGACAGCAAACTCACAGGTATTAACAACCAGACCTAAAACAAAAGCCAGCTAAGCAAACCACTACAACAAGAGCAGAAACACAGAAATGGAGATCACATGGAGGGTTAGCAATAGGGGAGTGGGAAGAGGAGAGAGGGGGACAAGGTACATAGAACAAGTAGCATAGATGGTAGGTAGAAAATAGACGGGGGAGGGCAAGAATAGTGTGGGAAATGTAGAAGTTAAAGAACTTATGACACATGGGCAAGAACTAAAGGGGGGAATGTGGGTGGGAGGGGGTGTGCAGGGTGGAGGGTAATGAAGGGGGGAAAATGGGACAACTGTAATAGCGTAATCAATAAAATATAATTTAAAAAAAGAAGTACAAATTGGTAGTTACAGAATAGACATGGGGATGTAAAGTACAGTACAGGAAAAGGAGTAGCCAAAGAACTTACATGCATGACCTATGGACATGAACAATGGTGAGGGGATGGCCTGAGGGAGTGGGAGGTGCTGGGTGGAAGGGGGTAAGGGGGAGAAATTCAGGACAACTGTAATAGCATAATCAATAAAATATACTTTAAGAAAAAAAAAGAATAAACATCTGAAGGTAGTCAGAACAAGCAGGAGAGATAAGATGGGTGAAGGACAGTGACAGGGGCCACAGATGCAGTCTGGCACCCACTGTGGCCCCAGCTGACGTGGTAGGGGGAAGGAGTTGGGTTGAAGCCCACACTGGGCTTCCCAGAGAGCCAGAAGCCACATTTCTGCCTCAGTGGCCAGCACCAATTGAGACTAAACTCTGGTGGAGACATGGGACAGCATTGTGGCGGCAGCAGACTAGCAGCCACCATCAGTGGCAGTAAGGCAAAGCTGCAGACTCCCAGACCTGCCTCACCCTGTCCACCTCACCCCCACCCTCTGTGGTAGAACCTGGTAGGGCAGTGGTCCCCAGCCTCTTTGGCACCAGGGACTGGTTTTGTGGAAGACAATTTTTCCACAGACCATCAGGGGTGGGGATGGTTTGGAGATGATTCCCGCACATTACATTTATTGTGCACTTTATTTCTATTATTATTATATTGTAACATATAATGAAATAATTATACAACTCACCATAATGCAGAATCAGTGGGAGCCCTGAGCTTGTTTCCCTGCAACTACGCAGTCCCATCTGGGGGTGATGGGAGAAGTGACACCCAAAGTGTGTTGCTTCTGTCCCATCTACTCTGTAATCTCATTTTGGTGCCATCACTGCAGAAAACCCTGCTTCACAAAGATGGGATGTTGCAAATGGTGGCAGGTTTTTCAGTGCTTTCATGGCAATCTTAGGATATTCCACCTTGACTTTAGTCCATTACATATGGAGATTTGCAATCGTCTCAAACATACTTTGAAGGTCACTGTCATTTGCAATTGCAGGCCATTAGTGCTCTTCCAGCATGGACAAAATCAGTTTACCTGGCTTATTCACACATGGGTCACGGATCCATTCCTTCCCAGTTCGGGGCCTTTGTGACTGGGGACTAGTGCTCAAACCCCTTTGAAAGCTGAGATAGGTGATCACGTACCAGCTGGGAGAAGGAAGGCCCTGGCTCAGTCTCTTTCAAAATCTCTGCCAACATTTGAAACATGTCAGAAATCCCAATGTTTGCCCATCGCCCCCATAATTCCAGTTTGGCTTTGAATGCAGCCATTCTTCTGCCAACGTGAACACAGTTGTCATTCTCCCCTGAGGTGACAGATTGAGTTCATTGAGCAGGTTGAATATGTCACACAAGTAAGCAAATTTTATGACCCATTCTGTGTCACTGAAATGTGCTGTCAGTGTGACTGTTTTTCTAAAAGAAATCTGGAGCAGCTCTTAACTCAGAAACTGCCCAGTGATCTACCTTTGGAAAGCCATCTCATTTCTGTGTATAAGAGAAGATGTGCGTGCTCTGTGTGCATCTCCTCGCAGAGCTGCACCAACAGATGTGAGTTAAAGGCATGGACTTTAATGTGGTTGATAACTTTAATCACATCCTGTAAAATGTCGTTAAGTTCAGGTGACATTTTTCAGCTAGCCTGCATGGTGCGTAGACTCACATTCAGAAGCCAGCTCTTTGACCGGAGTAGTGAAACCAGAAAGCTGTCCAGTTGTGGCAGCCACTCTGTCCATGCGTATGCTGACACAAAATGACCAAGTCAGTTTTCCTGATCTGTAATCAGTTAAAGACTGGAATAGTTCTGCAGCTGTGGTGTTGGTTGGCAACAAGAGTGCACAACACGTATCCTCATGTACATCCTCCTGAGAATACATCGCACAAAAACGAGCATTGTTGCCCTGTTGTCAAGATCGGTAGACTGGTCAACCTGGATTGCGTACCAGTGACTTACTAATCCTCTCTAACAGTTGTGCCTCATTATCCTCTTCTATTTCATTCATCTAGTTATGGTGTTAGCCAAAAGAGGAACACTTGGCACCTTTTGAACTGCAGCCTCTCCTAAAAGTTCACAATAAATGTCCTTAGCAGCAGGCAGGATCAACTCTTCACCAATTGCAAAGGGCTGCTTAGCTTTAGCAAAGTGGTTAGCCACTAAGAATGATGTTCTCAGTGCAGACACATTTGAAGTGGCAGCCTTCAATAACTGCTTCTGTTCATCATGTTCACATTTTTTTCTTTTGAAAACACCAAAGGCTTGTCTTTTAATGCAGGGTGCTTGGTCTCCATGTGGCGAAGCAGTTTTGAAGTTTTCATGGCTTAATTGGGTAGCTGGTCGCCACATATTATATGAAGTGGGCTTGGAGAATGAATCACCTGTTGCAGTGAACCTGTAATTTAAGTAGAACTGTGGGTATTTTCTTTTAAATGCAGCTTTCTTTTTGTTGGCAGTCTTAGAGTCTTCTGCTGCCTCATCATTGCGTCTTTCCCCCTTTTCAAAGAAGCTCTCCAGTGGCATTTGTTTTCTGCTTATTTTGTCTAGGGTTAGCTTGTGGGCTTACTGAAACTGTGACCGAGACAAGTGTGCAGTGCAAGAGGGAGGCGCAGACAGAAGTGGTAAATAAAGTAATGGGCGGGCCACATGCAGGCTAAAATAAGCGTCTGATTCTGACTTAAAGCCTGCCACTGATGCAGCTGTACAGTTGAAGTACATCAACTCACCTCCCTATAAAGCCTGCCACCAGATGCAGCTTAATTGTCAATTGCCACTCACTGATAGGGTTTTGATACGAGTCTGCAATCAGTTGATTTATTGTGGTCTCTGTGCAGTCAGCCCTCTCTGTTAATGATGATCTGTATTTGCAGCCACTCCCCAGCACTAGCATCACCGCCTCAGCTCCACCTCAGATCACCAGGCATTAGATTCTCATAAGGAATGCGCAGCCTAGATCCCTCACATGCTCAGTTCACAGTAGGGTTCATGCTCCTGTGAGAATCTGATGCTGATGCTGATCCGACAGGAGGCAGAGCTCAGGCAATAATGAAAGTGATGGGGAGCAGCTGTGAAAAAGGATAATTGTATGTATGAAATATTTTTTACATAAACCTAAAATGGTAATCACAGAAAACAAATATGTAGAGCTGAGACGCATAACATAAAAGAGAAGGAAACAAAGAAAAAATTATAGAAAACTACCAAACTAAAACAGCAGACAGACATGGAAACAGTGGACATACGGAGCAACCGAAAAACAGAGATGAAATGGCTGAAGTCCTCATATGTCAATAATCGCCCTAAAAGTAGTAGGACTGAACTCACCAATTCAAAGTCATGATGGATTAAAAGATAAGACACAACTATATGCTGCCCAGGATCCTGATCCATCTCAGCTGCAAAGACAAACATAGGCCCTAAGTAAAGGATTGGGAGATGCTACTCCAAGCAAATGGCATCCAGAGAAAGGTGGGTGTAGCCATACTTATATCAGATAAAATAGATTTTAAGATAAAAAAGGGAACGAGAGACAAAGATGGACATTTTATAATGATGAAGGGGACAATTCACCGAGAAGACATAATGCTTGTCAACATATACAAGGGTGGGCAAAAGTAGGTTTATAATTGTTAGTATGAGAAATATTACTATAATTAATAAATAATACAAGAATAAACTGTGTTTCTTGTACTCACTACTGTAAATCTGCTTTTGCCCACATTGTATACACCCAACCTGGGAGAACCAAACTATAGAAAGCAATTACTAACAGACCTAAAGGGAGAAACTGACAGAAATACAGTTGTAACAGGGGACCTGAATATTCCATTGACTGTAATGAATACATCATTTAAACAAAAAGTCAATAGTATCTGCCTTAAATGACCATGGGCTTAATATTTACAGGACTCAACTCTAAACCTACTTTGGTCCCTGCTTCTTCTGAAGTGTACATAGAACATTCTCAAGCATAAACCATATGTTGGGGCACAAAATTAGTCTGAATAAATTTAAGTACAAAGATTGAAATCACACCAAGCATATTTTCCAACCACAATAGTATGAAACTGGAATTACAAAAAGCATGCTGGGGAAACCATGAATGTGTGGGAGTTAAACATGCCGTTGAACAACTATTGGGTTAAAGAAAAAATAAAGAGACCAACAGATACACAGAGACTAAGGAAAATGAAAACATGACATACTAAAATTTTGTATTTTTTGTATTTCAGCATTACAGGTATACAAGAAACCAGCAAAATCTCGGAAATGAAAGAGAAGTTACAATGGACCCCACAGAAATGCAAAGGATTATACAAGAATATTATGAAAGGCCACCAAATTTGATAACCTATAAGAAATGGATGAATTCTTAGAAATATATAACCCTCCTAGAGTGAACCATTAAGAATTGGAAACCCTAAATAAACCATTCACTAGTAAGGAAATTGAAACAGTCAACAAAAATCTTCCCCAAAACAAAAGTCCAGAACCAGGTGACTTCATTCATGAATTCTACCAAACATTCAAAGGAGGATTAATATTATTTCTTCTCAAACTCTTCCAAAAAATTCAGTAAGAGGAAATTGTCTTGGGAGGGGGTTACAAATGAACTTTATTTAACATTTAATAAAGCATGCAATCTTTGTTCCCAATCTCTGTTCAGAGAAATGCAAAATGGTATGCAGGACAGGACATTTTTAAAAAATAAAGAACAAAGAACAAGGAAAAGTGAAACAGAAAATGAATGAGGAATAAAAACTAAGTGGAGAGCCAAGAGCTGGCTTGGTGTTTGGGGACTGGCTGACTTCCCTGTGTTTCTGGTCAAGTGGGACTTTTACAGGAACATGAAAGTAATCTAAATTTCAGTTTGCTCGCATAGCACCGTGAGCAGGAGCAGCTCCATCTTGGGCCTAAAAATGTATTTTAACACTCTTAATGAAGCTTCTCCCGGTTCCCCAGGCATATTTGATCCTTTTCCCATTGCACACTGTCCGCATCCCATGAAAGTAATTTTTTATCGTTTGTTTGTCCTCTTTTAAACCCCACGCTTCACTGTGAGCTGCTTGAGGAAAAACTTGTGCTTTTCATCTTTGCATCCACAGTCCCAGCATAGTTCCTAGTGGACAGTAGGTGCAGGTACAACCCTTCATAAAATATCAACTGACAACAGAAGTTCACAATCTGGGAGTACAGTTTGAGGGTCTGTTTTTCCCTGTATTCAAAATTATGATTCAGAGGAAATATCTCTTAACTCATTTTATGAGGCCAACATTACCCTAATACCAAAAACAGGCAGGACAACACACACACACACACACACACACACACACACACACACACAGAATTACAGGCCAATATCTCTGATGAACATAGATGCAAAAATCCTAAATAAAATACTAGGAAATCAGATACAATAATACATTAAAAGGATCATACACCATGATGAAGTGGGATTCCATCCAGGGATGCAAGCATGATTTAACATATGCAAATAATCAATGTGGTACACCACATAACAAAACAAAAGATAAAAATTATACATCAATACATGCAGAAAAAGCATTTGACAAGATACAGCATCCACTTATGATTAAAACACTCAAACTAGATAGAGAAGGAAAGTACCTGAACATAATAAAGGCCATATATTACAAACCCTCAGCTAATATCATACTCAGTGGTGAAAAACCGAAAGCTCTTCCTCTACAATGAGGAACAAGACAAGGATGCCCACTGTTATTTATCATGGAATTGGAAGTCCAGCCACAACAATCTGGCAAGGAAAAGAAATAAAAGGCATCCAAATTGGGGATGAAGAAGTAAAATTATTCACAGATGGCATGAGTCTATGTATAGAATATCCAAAAGACCACACCAAAAGACTATTAGAAACAATAAACAAATACAATAAAGTTATAGGATACAAATCAATATACAAAAATCTATTGCATTTGTATATACTAATAATGAAACATCAGAAAAAGAAATGAAAACGATCTCATTTACAATTGCAATAAAAAAGATCAAATATCCAATAATAAACTTGAAGTGAAGGAACTCTACACTGAAGACTATAAGACATTGTTGAAAGAAGACTCAAAGAATGGAACAATATCTTGTGTTTATGGATTAGAAGAATTAACATTGTTAAAATGCCCATATTACCTAAAGCAATATACAAATTTAATGCAATCCACATCAAAATACCAATGGCATTTTTCACAGAAATAAAATTTTAAATCTTCAAATTTCTATGGAACCACAGAAGACCCCAAATAGCCAAAGCAATCATGAGGTAAAAGAGCGAAGACAGAGGCATGACACTCCTGATTTAATATGGTCTAAAGTTACAATAATCAAAGCAGTATGATATTGACAGAAAAATAGACACACAGACCAATGGAACAGAATTAAGAGCCCAGAAAAAAAATCCATCCATATATGTACAACTAATCTTTGACAAAGGAGTAAAAAACATACAATGAAGAAAAAAAGCCTTGTCCCTGACTGGGTATTTCATTTGGTTAGAGCATCATCCTGATACAGCAAGGTTGTGGGTTCAATTCCTGGTTAGGGTACAAACAAGAATCAACCAATGAATGCATAAATAAATGGAAACAAAAAAAAAAATCAGTGTTTTTCTCCCACTTTCTGCCTCTGTCTCTCTCTCTGAAAAAAAGCCTCTTCAATAAATGGTGTTTTCTAGTTTTCTAGAAAACTAGAAAGCCACATGCAAAAGAATGAAACTAGAAGATTGGACTTCCAGTCAAGATGGCAGCATAGCTAAACAAGCTTACCTCCTCACACAATCACATGAAAATTACAACTAAATTATAGAACAACCGTACCTTAGAACCAGTAGAAATTGAGTTGAATGGAAGTCTGACAGCTACAGAATTAAAGAAACAACAACCATCCAGACTGGTAGAAGGGTGGAGACATGGAACAGGCTGGCCCCACATCCATGTTTGGCAAATAAAAATTCAGGAGGGATATCTCAGGAGCAAGGAGGCCCAGCCCCATACCAGGGCCTCCAGCCCAGGATTCCAGTGCCAGGAAGATAAGTCCCCATAACTTCTGGCTGCAAAATCCGGCAAGGATTGAATAGGTGGAGGAAACTTCTCGAGTCCCAAGCAGTTCCTCTTAAAGAAACCACACATGAACTTACTCAGGCTCACTCCCTCTGAGCTCCAGCACTGGGGTAGCAGCTTGAAAGGCACCAGTGGCATACAAGGAGGAATTGAAATGGCTAGCCACAAGGAGGGAACTGGGGAACAGCTTTCTCCCAGACAGAAAGGCAAGCAGAGTCACAGAGCCGGCAGGTGGGTGTGGTAACTGAGACTCCATCAACCTGGCAACCACTGTTTGCCCCACCCTGGAGATACCCTGAGGCTCCATCCCACCCACCTTACAGCTGTTAACAGTTACTTTCCCATATGAATGGCTGGTCTTGAATCAAGATTCACAACTTCCTAAATCCTCTCAAACAAGCAACAGCCAGCTTCAATGAGCCCTCAGCCCTGTACCTATTGCTAAGTGGCCCCAGGTGGGACACTAGCAGCAGCCAGCCTAAATTCACAGCAGGGCTTCACCTAGGAATCTCCAAGCCCAGCACAAATAGTAGCCATCTCAGATTGCTTATAGCTCAGGCAGCATGGCCCTGGGCAAAACATAGGTGGGGGCTGACCTTGGTCTGCACCACCCAGGAAACGCCAGGGCCAGTGCACCCAGTGAACAGCTATAGACCACACTGGAGCACCATCACCTTGATGATCCTCCACACAAGGTAGAGGTTGGTAGTCAGGGGTCATAGCCAATCCTTGCAACTGACTGGCCTGGGTAAATCCCTGTCATTGACCTGTCAACAGCAACCAAGGCTCAACAACAAGAGGAGGGTCTACTCAACTCATACAAAGGGCACACCTCAAGTACCTACCTTGGGTGACAGGGGAGGCTGTGCCACTGGACCCTATAGGACACCTACTATATATTTGGCCACACTACCAAGACAGGGAGCCATAGCAGCTCTATCTAATACATAGAAACAAACACGGGGAGGCTGCCAAAATGAAGAGACAAAGAAACATGACCCAGATGAAAGAACAGATCAAAACTCCAGAAAAACAACTAAACAAAATGGAGATAAGTAATGTATCAGATGCAGAGTTCAAAACACTTGTTATAAGGATGCTCAAGGAACTTAAAGAATGTCAATACCTGGTTCAGGCCTATGACCTTACCTGGCATCATTTACAGGTTATAATAACCTCCACCATGACCCCGGATGAACGAGATTAGTGTCCAAACAGCAGCCAAGACTCATGCAGATCAGTCCATGCTACCAACCCTCTTATGCCAGTAGGGGCAGAAGCAATGCCCAAGACAGAGCCAGACTGGGACTATCAAGTCAGGCAGGCGGGGCGGAGACACCAAGACCAGGTGGTTGAGTGCCTAATAGCGGGCATGCACCAATCGGCCCAGAAAGCGGTGAACTGTGATAAGCTCTGAGAAGTTACTCAGGGCCCCGGGGAAAATCCAGCTCTGTTTCTTAATAGATTAACAGAGGCAATGGTACTCCATACCCGGTTAGACCCATCCTCCAATGCTGGAGCTACTGTTTTGGCCACCCATTTTATTTCCCAGTCAGCTCCAGACATAATGAGAAAACTAAAAAAGGCTGAAGATGGGCTACAAACTCCCATCCAAGATCTGGTAAACATGGCATTTAAAGTTTTCAGTAACCGGGAGGCAGAGGCTGAGGCCGCTTGCCAGGTGCACCTACAGCAGAAGGTAGCTTTGCAGACCCAGGCTATCATAGCAGCCCTGCGGCTGGCAGAAAACATCAGCACTGAGACTAAGCTTAAGTCCGGGCCCAGAAAAACTCCACCTGGAGCCTGCTTCAAATGCGGTAAGGACAGGCACCGGGCTCGCCAATGCCTGCAGCCACGGCCACCGACAAAGCCCTGACTGCCCGCAGCTTGGCCATTGGAGAGATGCGTGTCCCCTTAAGGGCTTGTCCCCAGCGCCTCCACGTGGGGGACCAGCCACCCAGGGCGAGGACTCCTCTTCTCCGGCCACAGCGGAGTTTCTTGGACTTCTGGACGACTGATGCAGCCCGGACTCGAAGACCCCCATCACCCTCACCGAACCCAGGGTAACGCTGCAGGTAGCGGGTAAATCCATCTCCTTCTTGGTGGACATGGGGGCTATCTACTCTGTCCTACCATCAGTTTCATGTTCTCTTACTCCTTCCCAGATCTCGGTCCTGGGAGTTGACGGGACCCCGTCACACCCCTTGCGGACTCCTCCGCTAAACTGTAGCTTAGACAGCCTCCCCTTTTCTCACTCCTTCCTTGTAATACCCTCATGTCCTGTTCTGCTTCTAGGGCGAGACAAACTCCAGCAATTAGGAGCTACTCTCCAAATCATGCAAACCCCAGCCCCCTCCTCCTCCCTTATCCTTCCCCTGTTAGAAGACCCAATGCTTCCCCCAGCCCTCCCATCTCCCCCTTCATTGTGAACCCCCAGGTATGGGACACATCTACTCCGGTCATAGCTTCCCATCACTCTCCAGTTGTCATTAAGCTCAGGCAGCCTGATACTTTCCCCTCAAGACCCCAATTTCCCATCTCGCATACAAATCTCAAAGGCTTACAACCCATCATCACTCGACTTCTCATTCAAAAACTCCTAATCCCCACCAACTCCCCATGCAATACCCCCATTCCTTCCTCTTCACCACTGTGCCTCCCATCATAGGCCCCATCATAATTATCTGTATGATACTAATGTTTGGTCCTTGTTTCCTGAAATTTCTCCAGGAACGAATTCGCGAAGCCTCCCGAATTACTTTTAATCAGATGTTACTCCAGAACTACTCACCCCTTCCTGACAGAACATCTGACCTCTGGTGCCCTTTCCCCTTCTACGCCCCTGTTCAAGCAGGAAGTAGCCAGATGGAAAACCAGCGCCCCTTATCCTATTACAGAGGTCGGAATGTTAGGTCGGGCGTGGAGAGATAAGATGGCCTCCAGGGGCTGAAGCCCGAGAAAAGCTGGCTGAGGCCAGATGAAGATAGCTGGAGCAGCGGACAAAACCAGAAACAACATCACCATAGCAACTCGCGCCTAAAAGGATCAACCCATGATACCCCGCCAAGATGAGTACTACCCAACTGCACTATAAAATTCTTTTTCTTCTTAGGTTCGGGCGCCACTTCCTCGGCCCCCAACCTGTGGACCGGTGAACCTTGCCTGGGTGCGCAATCCCCAATAAAGCTCTGTATTGCCTGTTTTGTGGTCGATTGGCATTATTTCCTCAGCGGAATACTAATAACCTTACAATCTGGAGGTACATATTCAAAATATGTAAGAACTCATACAACTCAACAACAACAAAACAACCAACTAGATTAAAAAATGGGCAGAGAACCTATCTTTTCACTCAGCCAACAGATACATGAAAAGGTTCTTGATGTCACTAGTTATGAGAGAAATGCAAATCAAAGCCACAGTGAGATTCTACTTTATATCTATTAGATAGCTATTATCAATAAGAAAGAAATAAGTGTTGGAAGGGGTGTAGAGAAAAAGGATCCCTTGTACAACGCTGGTGGGAATGTAAATGGTGCAGCTGCTATGGAAAACAGTGTGGAGGTTCCTCAGAAAATTAAGAATAGAAGTTGCATATGACCCAGCAATTCCTTTTCTGAGTACCCCAAAATTTTGAAAACACTTATTCTAAGTATGTATGTACCTACATAGTCTTTGCAGCATTGTTCACAAAAGCCAAGACGTGGAAGAAACATAAGTGTCCTTCAGTGGCTGACTGGCTAAAGAAAATGTGATATATACAATAGAATACTACTCAGCCATAAATAGATGAAACATTGCCATTTGCAACGACAAGGATGGATCTTGAGAGTATCATGGTAAGTGAAATAAGTCAGATGGAAAAGGAGAAGGACTACACGGTAACATTCATATTGAAGATTTAATACAAAAAGCAAAAAAAGATTTAATACAAAAAGCAAGACACTCATAGGTACAGACAACAGGATCTGGTTATCAGAGGGGAAGGCAGCGGGGGAGGACAAAGAAGGTAAGGGGTCAAATATGGTGACGGAAGGAGATGAGCCTATGGGTGGTGAGCACACAATGGAATATATAGATGTTTTGGTATCAAGTTGTACCCATGATGTATATAATTTTATTAACCAATGCTATCCCAATAAATTTAATAAAAATAAGTAAATAAATAGAAAGGGTGGGACTAAGAAGTGCCTGTATGGGGAAGAGGACAAGGATTTGGTTGTGAGGTGAGAAAAAATAAAAAATAATATTAACAGCTGCCATTTTGACACTGTGCCAGACAGAGTGCACCAGGGTTACAAGCAGAAGCTCAGTGAAGCCTCCCAACCGTCCTGCAGGGCATTGTCCGTTTTACAGATGAAAATCCAAGGCTCACATTGGTTACGTAACTTAGTGAAAGAGCTCATGAGAGGGAGGAGGACTTTCTGCAGTTAGATCAGTGTTCTTTTGTTTGCAAAGCCTGTTTAGCCCTTGGCTCCTTTCCATGCTTATCAGAGAATCTGATGGATCCTGAGGCTTGAAAGACCAGAAATAGCCGGTGATGGGGTGGAGATGGGGAGCCAGGAGGGCCTGGACTGCCAGGGACCTGAAAAAAGGCCATGGAGGCAGAGTAAAGGAACGGGGACACCCTTCCTCCCCAGCTGTACTGAAGCCCACCTGTTAAGCTGGCTCCCCTGCTCAGAGTCACGGGTTGGAGGATTTCTGCTGTCCAGGAAACAAGGACTGTCTTCAAGCTCCTCTTGGGCCCCAGGAATCCCTATTGAACCTCCTTAGGAGCTGCCTCCAAGCCTTCTTAAGAGGTAGTGGTGTCCTCTGCAGGTCCCCCAATGCTAGAGGGCAGTCTCTAGGTTCAGCACCACCCACCGCGACACAGATCCAGCCTTCCCCCAGTGAAGAGAGTGGCTTTCCTAGTGCCAGGCCCAGTCAACCCAGGACGCTCTGGGTAGGAACTCTCTCACCTTCTCACTGCAATGGCCAGCAGGGTGAAAATGGAAGCTGACACAGGCGTGTCCTGCACCAAGCCACTCATCTTGCATGTGGTGTTGTCAAAGGGCCACCCAGTAATGATGGAGGCCACCACAGAATAAGAGATGTCTCACCCACAAAGAGCCAAGAACCTAAGGCCATCTAAGCCAGTCCCCTCTGTAGCTTGGATCTTCCCTCCACATCCTAACAAGCAGTCATCTTGTCTCTCACCACAGACAGTTCTGACTGTTAGAGAGACAATCTTTAAATCAACCAATGACTTCTTTCCATGAGCATTGGATCCATCCAGCCCAATGCAGTTGGTCAGAATGCACACAAACAAAAAGACACACATTACCTTTAATAGAATGTTTGCTATGGGGAAGGGTATTTGGATTGGGGTAGGGGTACAGAAGGGAATGGATAAATAAAAAAATAAAAAAGGGGCTTTACAACAAAGTGAAGTCACACAGTGCTGTGGACTATGGATGTGAACAATTCAACCATCTGCACCTGTGTTCTGAAAGAGAGAGGGAGAGAGGGAGGGAGGAAGGAAGAAAGGAAAGAAAGAAGAAAAAGAAAGGGAGAGAAAAGGAAGGAAGAGAGAAAAAGAAGGGAAGGAAATTAAAGAAAAAAGTCACATGCAGTTTTATTTTAAGGCAGAATCTTCTATTAGAAACAGCTCCTAAATGCTCACCAAAAAGAGATTGGTTAAATACACTGTAGCACACAGGTGGCAAACACCAGGCCTGAGGGCCGAATCCGACCCTCCACCTTGTTTTATCCGCCAGGCTCCTTGTTTCTACCCAGCGGCAGCACTAAGCTCTCGCTTAACAGTTAAGGAGTAGTTACGTTTATACAGTCCTAAAATTACATTCGGCCCTTCGAAGGCAACCACAAAGCTGATGTGGCCCCCGGGTGAAAATGAGTTTGACATCCTCGCAGCACATCCATACGATGGAATTCTAACCAGTTGTATGAAGAATGAAAATTTTCAATTTATTAGTATCAAATAACTTCATGTAAATTAATTTTAACACATTCTATTTACAACAAACATGCTATATTTTGAAGTAGAGAAAGGGTAAAGATGCAGAATTGACTAGAAGGTTAGCATTTTTTTAAAATTTGCTAGTACTTGTAGGTAACACTTTTGGAAAGAGACACAAGAAACTGGCAACATTGTCCTCCAGGAGAGGAAGGGGTGGAGGGGATGTTTTTCACCAGATATCTCTGGGAGATTTTTGCTATCGAACCATGTGGATGTGTTATCTATTCAAACAATTTTTAAAATTTAGGCATGTGAAAAGAGGACTGGCAGAACTGCCTTAACCAACTGGTGATCTCACCATGTCATTGTTGATTGGGGTGTGACCCGGTATGTGTGGGCGTGTGCATATGTGTGTCTTGGTGTGTTGGGAAGAAAGATGCACGGCTTATGTTCAGCAGCCCTGAAAGAACCTGAGATTCAGCAGTGGGTAAAGGTTCCGTCAGGCAGGGCCAGGATTCCTGAGGGGAAGCTGACTGCACTGGCTCCACTCTCCTAGGTTCTAGAACCTATAGGAACTAGGACTGCAACTTCCCTACCCCAGGTCAGGTAAGTCACCCAGAAGGGGGCTCTGAGCTCAGAACCTGCAGGCTCAGTCCTCTAGGGGTCTCCATAGCTCTGGAAATCCAGAGTCCCAGGGTCTGTGGAGCCGTATTCTGGAACAGGGGAGAGGATAGACGACAGGGAGATCTTTGCAAATGAACAGGAAGGCATTTAGGGGCCCAGCAGTCTAGTTCTACTTGCAGTCTTCCAACAAATCCTTGCTAAATGGTCCACCAGTCCCTACTTACACACTCCCAGTGACAGGATTCTCACCACCTGTAGGGCAGACTATCTTTTGGTAGAGAGCATTTCAGATAAGTGGATTTTTATATCCTTATTCAGAAGAAACCTGCCTCCCTACCACTTCTTCCCACTGGTTCCAGTTCTGTGCGTGGGAGCTACCTGGGAGAGTCACTGAATGGTGCAGTTATTAATAATATGGGTGTGGGAATGTGGAACTTAAAACTTAGCTGTGAAGCTACAGAGCCATCCCTTAATCACTCTGAGCATCAGTTTCCTCATCAATAAAATGGGGATAATAATAATGCATACTTCACTGGATCATGATGAAGGTTAATTAGGATAATGTAGGAAGAGTAAGTCACACAATGCTGGGAAAGAGAAAAAGATTAATTCATTGTATCTATTATTCTAGTCTAATTCCTTAGCCATAGGACTATCTTGAGAATTTGAGACAGTGGCTTCCTGGCCAAAAGAGCAGGCCAGCAATGATTTCTGGGGAGGGTATCCCCACTGCCTCCATTGCCCACACTCACCAGGGATGAGGTTGCCCACAGGGCGGTAGGCACACAAAAGATGCCACCCACCAGCAGGTCTCCGACGGCCAGGTTGAGAATGAACGTGTTGGTGACGGTGTGAATGTGCCAGTTCTTGAGCACAATGAAGCAGACCAGGGCATTGCCACCATGCAGAGGAGGCCACAGTGAACATGGTTGCCCCCGGTGAGGAGTGCTGGTAGTAGGAGGAGAGGGTGCAGTCTGCAGCCCACCTCAGTGTGACTCCCATTCTGGCTTGGGGACCAGCTGCTTTGGAGGCCGAAATGGCTCCTGCAGGAGCAAAGGAGCATATGGGTCAGGATCCAAGGTGAAGAAGAGATGACTAACTTCTCACCAAAAATGAGAACCTTCTGTTCTCCAAACCCTGGTGCCCCGATCGTGTGCTCGACTCCAGTTCTAACCAGGCCCAACACTTTCCGCTGCAGCCATTCAAACCCTGGTCTCACACCTCCCACCCTGGTCATCTCCACTGCTCATCTCCCAGTGTCGCTGTTCTCCATTTGCAAGCAACACCCCTCTGCCCATCTACCGTATTTTGTTGTGTATAATATGTAGTTTTTTCCCAAATTTTTGAGGGAAAAATAAGGATACACTTTATACATGGGTAGTACTAATTCCATATAAATGTTTTTAATTCTTTTATTTATGCTTATGCATTAAAAGCATAACTCTAGAAAGCAATGATGATACCTGCATGCAAGACAATACCCTGGAATACAATAATTGCTTTTGTTTCTAAATATAAATAAATACATAAATGAATTAAAAAATTAAAAAGAAATATTTTTCCCCTGAAAGTTTGGGCCAAAAACATGGGTGCGCATTATACACGGCAAAATATGGGTATGCTCGGTCCTTCTCAGCCCCGCTCCCTGCCCCAGGGGCTGACCTGGAAGGACCACACCACCCGGGTTCCTTTGCCCTCTGATTTCCTACAGGATGCAGCCAACGGGAGGCACTGAGGGAGACTGAGGGACCTGAGAAGAGGGAAGTCAGAGTGTTCAGCTCCTGTCTCCCTCTCTGCCCGCCCACTTCTGCCTGTGGGGCTGTTTTCATGGGCACACTTCCTGGTAGGTGACTCATCTTCCATGACTCTATAGCTCTTGTGGGGTCACAGTGACACTGTTCCCTTCCTGCACCGACAGCTTCTTGTTTCTCCCAGTCCCCGGGATGCTTCACCATCCCCTGCTGGTTCTCTTGTCCCCTCTTCCTCCCTGTAAGGTCCACTGTTAAACTCTCTTCAATCAAACCCTTTCTGAGTACTCCCCCTGTTTTCTTCCCTCAGAGTCTTCGGTGTCCTTCCTCGCCATCTCCTCCACAGAGCTTTGGCTGGGAGAATGAAAGGAGCAATTAAAGTCACCAGAAGGACGTCCAAAGACAAGGCCACTGCCCATCCTTCACTTTCTCCCATCTCAGGGATCAGCTACTTCATTTGCACAGCATTTAACAAAGCACTTCCATATCTATTATTTAATCTAGCCCTCCCACTACCACATGAGGTACACAGGTGAGGTATCAGCCCCGTTTCACATGGAAGAACTGGATCAGAGGGATTCCGTGACCTGCTCAGGAGGCACAGGACTATGCAGCAGGGTTGGCCCTGCTCTGAGTGTCTCTGAACCAGTCCCAGGCTTCACGGTGTGTTTCTCTAGCCACATTCGGCAGGGCGTGGCTCAGTGTCCAACCACAGCTCTGCTGGGATGTCATTAGACGTGGTGATTAATGATGTTGTCTTGTGCACTCTCCTCCCGCCTTCCTCTGGGACTGAATGTGGCCTGATCCTGGGGGTGAAGAGTCTTCAGGGAGTCTTCTGTCACATCCAGAGTTCAGCCACTGGCCCGGAGGCCCACTGGAGGCTTGGGACCTAGAGACTAAGGAGACCCCGTGGGAGGAGCAGGCCCAATGAGCTGGCACAATTGGGCTGCAGGGGCCGCAGGGACCAAAGGGCACTCTGGGTGGGTGGGGGGACGGGCAGAGTGCCTGTTGGTATGGGAGAAGCTGGAAGTTTCCAGTGCACCGTGGGCGGAGGAGATAGCATTCCCCTGCGTAGGCCCCTCCAGGGGCTCCTAAATGCACCCAAACATCTTCATTTTCACATGGAAAACATCAAACATGTACAAAAGAGAATGTTACAGTGAACATATATAAGAGAAAGTAGTTTAATGACCATTACAAGAAAGAAGAGTATAAAGAACCCCCATGTATAAAATCATCCACTTTCAACAACTATCAACTCAAAACCAGTCTTGTTTCGCCATACTCCCATCTCTCTCTGCATTATTTTGAAGCAAATATCACATGGCTTTCTTCCACCCATAATACTTCAGCTTGTATCTCTAAAAACTAGGACTCAAGCCCTGGCTGGTATGGCTCTGGATTTAGCACTGACCTGCGAACCAAAGGGTCACCAGTTCAATTCTCAGTCAGGGGACATGCCTGGGTTGTGGGCCAGGTCCCCAGTGGAGGCCACACAAGAGGCAACCACACATTGATGTTTCTCTCCCTCTCTTTCTCCCTCCCTTGCCTTCTCTAAAAATAAATAAATAAATAAAATAGGACTAAAAAAAAAAAAAAACCACAACCACAGTATCATTATCACACCTAACAAAATTAACAATTACATCATAATGTTATCAATTATCCAGCATTCAAAATTCCTTGATTGTAACATAATTTTTAAAATAATTGGCTTGTTTGACTGAGGGTCCAAATAATATTTCTGTTTCTATGATCTATTATTATGTGGTAAACCACCCAAAATTGAGTGGTGTAGCACTGTGGCTTGGTGATCTGGGTGGTCCTTCTGCTGGTCTCTCTTGGGATCACTCATGCAGCTGTGGGCATTGGGTGGCTCAACAGGGCTGGAAGGCTCAAGATGAGCTGCTTGTCACATGGCTGCTGTTTCATGCTGTCTATTAGCTGGGGTGTCTGGGGTGTCCTCCACATGGCCCCTCATCCTCCAGGAGGCTCCACTGGGCTTCTTCACAGCCTGGTGGACCCAGGGTTCCAAAAGAGCAAGAGAAGAAGCTACAGGCTCCTTCAGACATAGGCTCCAGAATTTTCTCAGCATCGCTTAGGCCACATTCTGTTGGCCAAGGCAAGTCACGAAGTCAGCCTAGATTCGAGCCAGAGGAGAAACAGTTTCCACCTCTTGAGAGGAGCAATAGCAACATTACATTGCAAAAGGTATGTGGACACAGGGAATACGATTCATTAAGGTTCATTATTATAAAATCTATCACCATCTGCACATTGAGTTTGGTTGGTATGGCTCTTCAGTCTCTTAGCTTCTAGGTTCTCCTCCTATCTCTTTTGTCTCCTACAATTTATTTGTCATGTAAATGACTGGTCGTTTGTAGGATTTCTCAGACTGGATTGTGTTGATTGCTTCCTCATGATGGTCATTTTACATATTGTACTCTTCATCCCCTGTACTTCTCTAATTGACTGATAGATCTAGAGGCTTGATCAGATTGTCTGGTGGTCTCCCCCCATCTTTTTTTCTTTTGGAGGCTAAGCCTGATTAGTGGGTTCAGGAGATGTCAGCCTGATCCCTCCATTGTCAAGTTCCCCATCGGTTTTTCATCAGTATTTTCAGCAGCAGCTACTAATGGTTATTGCCTAGGTCTAGACCCCTCACTAGACCCCTCACTGCATCTCAGATACAGTCCAGACTCTTTACTGCATGGTCTGGTTCCTGTGGCCGTCTCTCTGGTCTCACCCCCCGACACTCCCGTTACGTTCTGCCTACCTTGTGATGGCTCCTACGCACTGTTGCTTTTTCCAGCTCACTGTTGCTTTTTCCAGCTCCAGCTCCAAGGTCTTTTCCTCTTCTTATTGCTTCTGCCTCTTCTCTTTATTTATTTGTTTATTTACTTACTTAAGAGAGAGGGGAGGGAGGGGGAGAAAGAGAAATGTTGTCTTGTCATTCTATTTATTTGTTCATTCATTGGTTGCTTCTTGTATGTGCCCTGACCAGGGGTCAAACCCACAACCTTGGCATATCAGATGATGCTCTAACCAATTCAGCTACCTGGCCAGGGCCTCTCTTCTCCTTGTTTAGCTCCCAACTTAAATGTTGTCTTCTCAGAGAAGCCTGACATGTTTTTCTGTTTAAAGTAGGTGCCCCACTATCATCTCTCACAGAATCCTGTTTATTTTCTTCAGTCTGTCAATATTTTATTTGTTTTCAGGTTTACAGTTTTCCCCACCACCCTGGAAAGTCAGTTCCTGGACAGCAGGGACCTTCCCTGTCTTGTTGGCAGCCAAATAGCCAGCATCCTCATCAGTGCCTGTGCATGGTAAATGGTTCAGTAGATGATTGTTGAATGAGTAAATACTCATTTCAAGGAAAAAAAGGAAGAAAAAGTGAATGCTGACGCCAGGTGAGAGGACCCCCACCCCAGGCCGGCATTGCTGGGGTTGGAAGGCCTTCTCCAGGGTCCTCCTGAGATGCTCATCACAGAGTCTGCTGGGAGCCTCCCCAGGCAGATCAGCCCTGCTGAGCCTCAGAGTCAACTCTCAATCAGTTTCCATGACCTCCTGGGGTAATCTGGGGTGTGGACAGGTGGAGGCAATTGCCAGAAACTGCCTGGCTACACTACAGTCTCTGTTTCCCCCACTGCCTTTCACACAGCCTCAGAGAATGGCTTAGTGAGCCCATATTCTGAAGTCCATCTGGGAACGAGGCTGCCTATCTCCCAACCCTTGGCTGGGCCTGGGCTTCAGTCTTCACGCTTAGGCAAGTTCCCAGCATTGCAGACTGACCCTTTCTTGAGGAGGAAAAACTCCCTACTCCGGCACCTCCCCTGGGCTGGGGGCGAGATGAAGTGGAGGCAGGCAGGCCTCCCGTTCCACCTGGGCTCCATGCCTGCAGCCTGAGGCCTCATAACACCGTTGACGTGTCCTTTCTGGGATCTGCCTGGTGCTCTTGACAGGCTGTGAAAATTTCATTTGCTGAACCCAATTAAGCCATTTCCCCAACTGGGGGAGCTTCCTGGAGGTCTCGAGATATAGCGATGTTTGCCTCCAGGACAGTCAGAGACCAAGCCCAAGGCCCCTGAAAGCTGAAGCCAGAGAGAAGATGGGGGTGAGGTGCACTGGTTCTCAACAACATCACCTGGAACTTGTTACAAACAGAAATTCTTAGGCCTCACCCCTGATCTAGGAATCAGAAACCCAGCTACCTCTGTTTTAATGCATCGTCCGGGTGACTCTGATACACAGGCCGTTTTGACAGTCACGGAACTGAAGGCCCTGGACCAGAGCCTGTGGAGGCAGTGAATCCCACAGACTGGGAAGTCCCAGCCCTCCTTTCTGCCTCCTTCCCGGTGACTTCAGGCAAAGCATGGAATGTTTGTGTCCCTTCAAAATTCCTATGTTGAAACCTAACCCCCAATGTGACGGTGTTGGGAAGTGGGGCCTTTGGGAGGTGGTTAGGTCTTGAGGGCAGAGCCCTCTCGAATGGGATTGGCGTTGGTATGAAGGAGGCCCGGGAGGGCTCCCTTTCCTTCTGCAGAGCCAGAACAGGAGAAGAGACAGCCGTGTGTGAACCAGGAGGAGGCCCCCCACTAGACACCCACTCTCTTGGTGCCTTGATCTGGGACTTTCCAGCCTCCACAACTGTGAGCAAGAAATTTCTGTTCTTCCCACAGACGTGGACAACAGTGTGGGAATGGACTGTGGGAGTGGGGATGGGACAGGCAGAGGAGGGCAAAGGGTTGAAACTGGGACAACTGTAATAGAACAACAATAAAAAAATGATCTAAAAAATACATTTCTGCTCGTCATAAGCCACCAGTCTGCGTGGGCACTCAGAGTTCTCCTCTTTAAATGGAGACACAATTTCTGGCCTTGACCTTGGGCAGGCCGTGTCACCTCTCTGGAAACCAGAGTTCTCACTGATAAAATGAAGGAACGTTCACACTTACTGAAAAGGGGGTTCGGTGAGGAGTCAACCAGATAACGATGTGTAAAAAGAACTGGGGGAGCGCCGGGTACATGACACCTGGCAGGTGTCAGCTCAGTAGCAGCAGTACCAACTGTTAAAGTACACAGTGGGTGTGAGGGCAGTATTTTTATGATACTAGGTCTGGGCCTTCCTGCAATGCCAGCGTGTGTGAGAGAAAACAAGACTGAAATGAGTGTCCTGAGCCCTGAATCACTCTGGGTATCTCCTCGACTTCATAGCCCTCACACCAGTTACCTCATCTAGTTCTCACCTGCTGGCTCATCTGTCCTGTTACCACTCAGGAGCTCAGCCCCAACCTAGAGATCTGGGGGTCACCATTCAACACCCACTTCCTCAGAGCCTCCTGGGTGGACCCGGGCTGGCCTGGAGGCATTGGGGACATGCTGCAGGACCTGACACAGGGGGCTGCTGAGAGCACACGGCAGAAAACAGCACATTTGGCTAAAGAACATGTAAAACAAAAGGTTCAAGTTCATTTGTAATCAAAGAAATGCAGTTTTAATAGACCAGCAGGTAACCTCTGCATCCATTAGATTGTCAGAGATAAAACGTGCCCAGTGAGGGCCAAGTATGGCTGTGCACCGCTGGGGGACCAGGGGGCACAAGGCAGCTCAGCCTTCAAAATTGGGCCATATCCATCCAGCGCCTGACAAGGGACCTGCCCTCACAGCTGGACATCCCACTCCAGGAACTGTTCCTGAGGAACAGAAGAAAATCTAAAGGTGTGGGGGAAATTCGGGCCATGGATAGTCATGGCTACAAAATAGTGGGTACATGCACCATAAATCTGCATTCTGTATAAAGTATGTACGTGTGTGTGTGCACGAAGGACAAAATAAAAGTGTTTGCCCGCAGAGGTGTTTCAAGTAACTTCTACTTTCCTTCTTACTAACTTGCACTTTGGCCTTTCTAATCAGAAGGAAGTTCTGATAAATGGGATTTAAAAGCTGACAGCTGGGTGGTTCTAAACTCTGACTCATATCAAAATCATATGGCTTTGTCCTGGCCAGTGTGGCTCAGTGGCTGAGCATCACCCAGTAACTGCAAGTTTGCAGGTTCGATTCCAGGTCTGGTCACATACCTAGGTTGCAGGTCCTCTCCCCCAATTCAGATGCATACAATCCATGGTCCTGATGTGGACCCTGGCTCTCGGGATCTGCCACATTGTGGATGAGGTACGAGAAATTCACACAGACTACTGAGTCCTGTGGAGGAAAAAGGATGGCATGGCTTTTCTTTCAAGAGGAGAAAAAGCCTCTGCCCTTGCCCTGACCAGCCTTTATTTCTTTTCTGGGCACTTACATGATGGTCCTCATTTACTATGCACAGCTTTGCTTTAGGTGGTTACCCTTTACAGAAAACAAAGGAGCCAATGCTGCTAATCACATCACAGAATAAGGATATTTGCAAATGAAAAGGGAAAAGGGTTGAACCTGTTACACTCATCCTTGGAAGGTTTGGCATGGATTTTAAGAAGTTACTTTGCAGTAAATGTTTGCTGCCTCAATTCAGGGTGAGGAAGTTTTAGCAAAAGCAAGTCTCATAGCAGTCTAGGTACAATGCAGGCCTGATTCCCCACGGGAGAACCTATCCATGGGCATGGGTCCTGTGCATCTCCGAGTGGGAGCTGGGCCCACGCCATGCAGAATGATCTCCTATACAGTCCCAGCGCAGACCCCAGCTTCTCTTGCATCGATGTTTCTCTCTCTCCCTTCCTCTTTCTCTCTAAAAAAGCAAAATGAAAATGTACTCAGGTGAGGATAAAAAAAATCACATGGTTTTTAATAACACAGAATACAATGCCTCCCCCCACACTGAATCAGAGTTTCTTAGGGTGGGGTGTAGGCACTGGTATTTCTCTTAAAAGCTCCCCTGGTGATTTCCAAATATAGCCAGATTTGAGAATCAAATCTGACCTATATAGTCCCTGACCTCCAGGAACTTGCAACTGGGTTTAGTGATACTTAATATTTTAGGGATCACCAAACTCTTTGAGATCCTGATGCATTTGAATTCATTTCACAGATGCTTTCCAAGGGTCTGTTCTGAAATGGTCTCTTTCTACATAGAACTTATGGTCTTTAAAAGCTTCAGATCCCCTCTCAAAAGTGCACTGGATATCTTTCACACACTGTCAGGGAAAGAGTGGGCATTTATTTGGGTTGCGGCCCACCTTGCACCCATGACCACTTCTTCCAGCTCTGTGATTTTTCCTTGAGGAGTCAGCTCTTCTCATTGCACACCACTTCCCAGAGATTGTCAGTTGGGGGCTGCACCCATCCCTGCCCAAAGGGTGGACAATCTGATCTCTTCTGCTTCGGATATGACTCTGGTCCTAGTAACACAGCTTTTCCTTCCACTGGATGACCTACCCATCCTCTCCCAGCAAATTCCCATTATTGGTCAAGTTAGTCCAAGCCAGTTTCTGTTACTTGTAACCCAGCATCTTCACTGAAACAAGGAGACTAAAGTAGATCATCCTTGATCCTCCTGAGGGTCTGCAGGGTGCAGTTCAGAGCCCCAGGAAGAGGTGGAAGGGGTAGGGACAGCACCACAGAGCCCCAAGATTCCTGCGCCCCAGGTTAGAAATTTGCCCTCTTTCTGCTGCCTCTAAGAGGCCATGTCTTCCACAGAGACTGTGCTGGTACAGATGGGAAAGGAAGTGGAAGACATGGCCTTGAGATTTGGCCCAATAGCAGTCACTTCAGTACCTGCATCAAAGATGGTCTTGCCCACAGACATGGGCAAGTGTGGGGATTGACTGTGGGAGTGTGGGGAGGACTGGGCAGAAGTTGGCAAAAGCAGAAAAACTAGGATAACTATAATATAATAATAAAAAAAATGTTAAAAGATAGTCTTAGAGGAGGCAACTTAATTTGAAGGAGATGCTTGGGAACTTACTTAAAGCTGCTTTTGCACAGTTTTTTCGGGTTGATTAGTTTCAGCTGGCTCAGGGGCTGATGGTGGGGAGCCTGATTCCCCCTGCCACCCTTGGTAATCTTATGTGAACTGGGAGATCCACTAAATCTCCGTGTCCTCCTTGGCTTTCAGACATGGATGGCTTGGATTCTTCACCTCCCTACTGCATGGAGTTGCTGCTAGGCTCAGGGGATATCAGAGAAAATTATAAAGAGCCTTGCAGACATGACAAGTGCTTGTTGGCAGAATTAGCATCTGCCAGGCAGCCATGGGGTACAGAAGGGTCACAGTGAGGTTCTGATACATTGGAGTTCCCAAGGAAGCCAGTCTGGGAAAAGACCTGTGCAGGGGCCGCTCAGGAGAGTGAAAGGTGGGTGTGCAGGAGGACCCCTGCTGAAGGAGGCTTCCTGAGACCAGTGACCTCTCTCTTCTGCCCCTCCTGGGGTATGAGCTAAAGTCTGCCTCATCACAGGCACCCTACACCAGCAACATGGATTTGGCAAGCCCAGTTCCTTCTTGGTGAGTAAGAGCAGGTGGGCCTTCCCACAGTCCTTCGGGTTGGCCAAGGCCGAAGGCTGGGGGCTGAGGAGTTCCTGGAACAGCCAACAGGAGCTCCGAACAGGCCTCTTCTTGCACTTTCCCTTCCCCAACTCTGAAATCTTCCCATTTCTCTTCACTCTCTCCAGCAGGTCTCTGGTTTTCTGTTTTATCCACCAAAACCTGTATTCAGGGAAGGTTCTGATGCAAGACACCTACCTCTCAGTGAAAACTGAAGTGTGGATTGCTCTTTACTCACATATTAAGCCAGTATTCTCAGCACATTAAAGGAATTCCAGGACTTAGAAAATAGGAGTAGAAGAGATTTAAGGGGAGAGAGGGAAAGGGAAGGGATTTTCTCTCTCTTGCTCTAGGTGAGGCTAAACATACCCTTTGGGGGTCCCTTTCTGGGTTCTAGGACTCTCTGCTTCCTCAGGGTCCATCCACGGCACTGGCCACATTCAGTTTCCTACTTTGTGTGTAGAAAATTGTTTTCTTCCACTGAACTAGAAATGCTGTAGAGGCAGAAGGCATGCCTAATTCAGCCCAGAATGTTCCCTGCTATCTGCACAGGGCCTAGAACAAATAGATGATTAATGAATGTTGGCAGTTGGTCCTGAAAGTAATGAATTTTCATCTAAGCATTACTTTAGTTGTATTACATAGGCTCTGATATATACTGTTTTCATTATTGTTGAAGTACTTTTTATATGGCATCGAGCTATCTAAAAGTACAGATTGGTAGTTACAATATAATCACAGGGATGGAAAGTACAGCATAGGAAATACAGTTGATAATTTTGTACTTACTGTGTGTATGGTGCCAGCTGGCTACTAGAAATATCAGGGGAACACTTTGTAAAGTACATGATGTCTAACCACTAATAGAAAATATTGAATGCAAAGTATAGTTGAAAAAAATTATTTAAAAAAAAACAAAAAAAAATCTCTGACCAAAGAAAATTATTTTTATTTCACAGGTAGTAAAATCAGAGCTCAAAGACAAAGGGACTTGCTGTTAGACCACAAAGGGCAGTTTCACTGGGCTCCAGGATGCAGGGTCCACCACGTCAGCCACATGACTTAGCCTGAGCTTGAGCCCCTGCTCAGGCCCTGCCACCTCCAACCATTTTCTTATCTTCTCTGGGTATCATCGAGTCACCTATAAAAACCTCCAGTGTCCGGTTGCAGTGACTGGAGATCCTTGATGTGAGGGGAGCCTTGCTTTTCCAGGGAGGCTCCAGCTACAAAGTTGACACCACAGATGCTGCCCGTGTCATCTCACACCTTCCTAAAGAAGCAGGCACACAGTGGCCAGAAGCAGAGCAGGCTACTTGGAGCTCAACCAAGAAGTAAGGGAAGTGAACACCTAGCTCCTTCAGATCCGTTCTTCCCCCGCCCGTTGCTTCCCAACCAGGCATCACCACCTGGAGTCTCAGGGACGCAGACACCAGCTAGTGGTGTCCGCGTCATTATGGATGAACTAAAACATACACATGGACTAACGAGTCCAGTGGAGGAAAAAGGATGACAGCATGGCTTTTCTCTCAAGGGGAGCAAAAGCTGCGGCCTCCGCCATGACAGGCCTTTATTTTATTTCTCCTCACATTACAAGATGGTCCTTGCTCACTACTCACAGGTTACAACAAAAGAGCCAATGCCCCTCATCACATCACAGAAGAAGGATATTAGCAAATGAAAAGGCAAAAGTGGTTGAGCTGGTTAAACTGGTCCATGCAAGGTTTAGCACTTGCAAGGTGAGGGAGTTTTAGCAAAAATCGAGCCTCAAAACAGCCTAGGTAATCAGAGGCAAATCTGATTACCTACGAGAGAACCTATCTGTGGGTGTGGGTCCTGTGCATCTCCAAGTGGGAGCTGGTCCCACGCCATACAGAAGGGTCTGCCACCTCTCAGCCTCTCAGTTCCCAGCTATTCAGGTCTCTCTCCCCCACTTCCTAACAGGATCTTCTTTTAACTTGTTTGTGTGGACGAGGAAATGACTCATAACTACTTAAAGTGCTATGTCTAATTTTGGTATTTGCATTCTTTGACAGATTGCAAGGAAAGATTTAATTATAAATCTCAGTTAACTATTCACCAGAGGACACACACAGGAGAGAGATCTTTTAAGCGCTGGTTTTGTCTCAAGAGGTTCATTTGGCCTTCGGATCTCCGAGTTCACTGGAGAATCCACACCAACAAGAAGCCGTCCAGCTGTAAGATCTGTCAGAGGTCATCTGCCCATGACTCCATGCTGCGCGGTCATGAGGAGGTCCACATGAGGAAGAAGCCTTGTCCATGCAAAGTCTGTCACAAAAGTTTCAGCCACAAAGGGAACCTTGATATCCACCTGTGTGCCCACATGGGCCTCAGGACCTGCTGCTGACATGAGTGTGACCAGGCCTTCCGTCAGCTGAGGACTTTTAAATGCCACCAAAAAACACATTCAAACATGACTTTCCAATGATTTCAACGCCCTTCTGCCAGAGAAGAAAATTAACTTGTCACCTGTGTTGCAAAAAATGATGTATGGCAGGTTAAACACATATAAGCTTTCTGGAACACAGTAGGGTTTCTATAAACTGGAAGTAAGATTCTTGAATAAGTACAGACCTTCCTTATTGGTTTCCTTTTTCTGTTTCATTATAACCTACTGTTTTCTTCCTCATAGGATTTTCTTGGTTGTTTATGATGCTATCATTCTTCCAACAAAATGCAAGTCATTAATTGTTTCAATAAGTATTTCATAATTCAACTGTAATCTCTTATTTGTCCTCCTGTTATACTTCATTTCATTGTAGAATAGGGTGATCACAGCAGGGTGGCCAGATTTACTACAGAATACCTAGGGAAGTGTCCATTTCTGCTTAACACTGTTGCCCACACCTGGACCCTGCCTTGATGGATGGAGTGAGGATTTAGAGGAGGCTAAGTGGGTCATATGTGGCAAAAATCCAATCACTCCCGCTTCTAGCTATAGCCCCCAACCTGCTGCATCTGTTAGAGAACAGACTAGGGCAGAGGGCGCTGAACGATATACAGGACCCCCCTTTTCTCCCAGGGTTCCTCCCCACCTACTGGGTTCGTTTTGCCTGCCACCTGAGGAAAGATGTCTCTTAATACCAGAGATCAGTGAAAAGGAACAGAACTTATTATTTATTTGAAATAATACAAACTAAACTTCCCCACAAACGCACACAGTCCTCCCGGCAACCTCTACAAGGAAAAAGGGAGCACTTCCAAAGCCTCATGATCCTGACTCTCACCCAAGTCACGTGGTCCCAACCAAGACACCAAAGCTGCACGGTCCTAAACAGACACATGGCCCAATGGCTGCTGCGCCTCCGTTTAAATCCCAGCGCCAATCTTCCTCTGCAGCCCCATTTCCGGCCCCTCCCACAATTGGCCACAGCTGCCAGCATTCTGGGCAGGTGTGGCCCTGTGGTGTGGAGTCGATTATCTCCAAGCTCTTCTGGACCCCATTACAAATCCCTATTTGGGGCTCCCCTCTTGGCTGCACCCTGTTACATATCCACACAGTGGGGCTCCTTGTTGGAAATTAAAGCCTGCCAAAGCAGAAACTCCAGGCATGGCTCCGGCCCACTGTTTTTTAAAAGATTTTATTTTTATTTATAGAGAAAGGGGAAGGGAAGGAGAGAAATATCAATGTGTAGTTGCCTCTTGTGTGCCCCCAAGTGGGGACTTGGCCTGCAACCCAGGCATGTGCCCTGACTGGGAATCGAACCAGCAACACTGGTTCACAGCCCACGCTCAATCCACTGAGCTATGCCAGCCAGGGCCCTCCCACTGGTTTAACGAGCCCTCCAGGTGGTTGTAATACAGGTGGATCCCTGAACCACAGCCCTCCCTCCCTGGTTCTTAGGCCTGGAGTCACCTGGCGCATGTTTGCTTCATTTTAGTTTTATTTTGAAATCATTATAGTGTCATAGGAAGTTGCAACAAAGGTTAAGGAGGTCTTTCATATTAAAAACAGGCCTGCCGAATGCATGGGTCAGAGGATTTAAACTGCAGGGGAGTGGGTGGATGGACTTGCTTGTATTTCTTCCCATCACATCACCTACATTCTGGCTATTTTCAGAGTCGGTGGTGGTTTGGCATCTGCAAAGCCAGAGGTCATTTCTCAAGCCAGCTCTCACTGAAACGCTTGCAGCACCGATGAACTTGACCTTAGCCATGTACTGGCCTGACCTTCTCCTTGTCACCGGCTTCTCTCCTGCCTACTCCCCTGTCTCATACTCTCCTTTTCTTTGTCCCAGGTTTATAAGTATCAACACACCCTTATTATAGGTAAATAACCTTAGATTGTTAGAATGAAAAATTTAAAAATTTATTGACTTGTTCATGTTCACTATGGAGTAATGATAAAATACAGAGAAAATAAAAGAAAACATTTTTAAAATGTTCTTTCAAAACATAGAGTTTTTTTAAAAAATGTAAGTGGTTTTAAACAATATTATCAAAGAATTTCTAAAAATTTCTGTTAATACCCAGAGGTGCTCATTGTTAACATGTTGGCAAGAAACACCAGCTGGGGGCAGGCGTTGTTGCATCAGGAGGACCGGGGTTAAAAATGTTGAATGTTGCAAGGTTAGCAGCGTTGAAAATTATCTTGAGTCATATTAAAGAAAAACATTTCCTTTTTTTAAAAGTATATTTTATTGATTATGCTATTACAGTTTTCCCCATTTTCCCCCTTATACCCCCTCTGCCCTGCACCCCCCAACCCTCCAGCTTTCTTCTCTTTAGTTCATGTCCATGCATCATACATATAAGTTCTTTGGCTTCTCTGTTTCCCATACTATTCTTAACCTCCCCCTGTCTATTTTGTGCCTACCATTTATGCTTCTTATTCCCTGTACCTTTTCCCCCATTCCCCACCTCCACCTCCCCACTGAAAACCCTCCAACTGATATCTACTTCTCTGATTCTGTTCCTGTTCTACTTGTTTGCTTAGTTTTTGTTTTTTTAGGTTCAGTTGATAGTTGTGAGTTTGTTGTTTTACTGTTCATATTTTTATCATCTTCTTTTTCTTAGATAAGTCCCTTTAACATTTCATATAATAAGGGTTTGGTGATGATAAACTCCTTTAACTTGACCTTATCTGAGAAGCACTTTATCTTCCCTTCCATTCTAAATGAAGGCTTCACTGGATGGAGCAATCTTGGATGTAGGTCCTTGACTTTCATGACTTGGAATCCTTCTTTCCAGCCCCTTCTTGCCTGTAGGATTTCTTTCAAGAAATCAGCTGATAGTCTTATGGGCACTCATTTGTAAGTAACTCTTTCTTTTTTCTTGCTGCTTTTAAGATTCTCGTTACCTTTAATCTTGGGTAACTTAATGATGATGTGCCTTGGTGTGTTCCTGTTCAGGTCCAATTTCTTTGGGACTCTCTGGGATTCCTGGACTTCCTGGAAGTCTATTTCCTTTGCCAGATTGAGAAAGTTTTCCTTCGTTATTTGTTCAAATAAGTTTTCAACTTCTTGCTCTTGTTCTTTTCCTTCTGGCATACCTATGATTCTGATTTTAGAGCGTTTAAAGTTGTCCCAGAGTTTCTAAGCCTCTTCTCATTTTTTTGAATTCTTGTTTCTTCATTCAGTTTCAGTTGGATGTTTTTTTCTTTCTTCCTTTTGCTCCAAATCATTGATTTGAGTCCTGGTTTCTTTCCCTTCACTGTTGGTTCCCTGTATATTTTGCTTTAGTTCACTTTGGGTAGCCTTCATTTGTCTTCTCATTTTGCAACCAAGCCCAGTCAGTTCTGTGAACATCCTGATTACCAGAGTTTTGAACTCTGCATCAGATAGGTTGGCCATCTCCTCTTCACTTAGCTCTTTTTCTGGAGTTTTTATCTATTCTTTCATTTGGGCCGTATTTCTTTGTCTCAGCACACCTGTTATGTTGTAAGAGAGTGGGGCCATAGGTATTCACCAGGGCAGGGCAACCCTCTTTGCTGTGCTGTGGTGCTGTGGTGAATGTTTAATTCCTTGGTTGTTGGAGTTCCATGCAGTTTGGTTTTCTGGTACTTCTGGTTGTTTATTGTTTTTAGATTGGTTGTTATCCTTCTTTTGGTTGTGCGAGGAAGAGTTTCTGCCAATGCCTCCATCTTGGCCAGAACTCTGCATTTGCATTTCAAAGGGAGTCAAACCTTAAATCAGAAAAAGCAGAGCTCTAATAGTGCAATTTCAGTTATTAACGGGAGAATAACAAAAGGTTTTTTTAAAGATTTTATTTATTTATCTTTTAGAGGGGAAGGGAAGGAGAGAGGGAGAGAAATATCAATGTGTGGTTGCCTCTCGTGCATCCCCTGCCGGGAACTGGCCTGCAACCCAGGCATGTGCCCTGACTGGGAATCAAACCGTGATCCTTTGGTTCACAGGTCTGCACTCAGTCCACTGAGCTACACCAGCCAGGGCACACAAGGTATTTGAGAAGGAGAGACTGAATTTGATTCTTTTATATTTGTACCTTAAGTAAAACTGGTAAAAATAGCTATGCTATCAGTTCCACTCTCTGTGCCTCAGTTTCCTCATCTGTAAAATCAGAGTTTAGCAGCTGCTTACCTGGGCCTTTCCTGGCTCTAATAACCTGGGATCTTTGTGATAAAATGGGCCACACAACAACCGGAGCAGAAACACTTACTGGATTATTGCCTTGACTCACTGCTGGCAGCAAGACGAACTGCCATGGGACACGCCTGCCCTTTGCCTCCTTTTCCATTCCCTCCTCCCAGCCAGATGGAGAGGTGTAGAATAGATGGTCTGCAGGACAAAGCTGGATAGCTGGACTCCGTGGAGGCTGTAGCCCCAAGTATCCCCAGAATGTGAGCTGTTTATCCCCAGACCTGCTGTAGTTCAGGCTAGGGCAAGCTGTACCTCCTGAGCCCAGTTTTACCATCTGTTAAAGGGGTTGAGTGTGGTGCTACCTCCCTGCCCACCTCCCAGGCTGGACAGGCAGCTCCAGGGTGAAGACGTGCTTTATGGAAAAGAACAGGACACAGTGTCTCTGGAAGCACTTCCAGAGGCATGTTAAAGCAGGACCCACCTGAACTTCTAAGATGCTCCTGGGTCCTGGGCTGGAGGGAGACCAGCTGGTTTACTCCACTCCCCTTCTTCTTTCCAGTGACCTCCTTCTCCTCCCTGGACCCTTCCCCACACCCACTTCCAGCCAGTGCAAATGTACATCCTCCTGGCCTCTGGGCCTCCCTCAGCCGCAGAGCTCTGAGGCTCTGCAAGCAGCTGGGTAGGCAGCTGTGGAGGCTGCCAGGGGCTGCAAGGAAGCCACTAGCCTGGGGACAGGCTGGGACTGGTGCATGCAAGGAGTGGACCTGATTTGCTGTCCTCTGCTACTTATCACAAAGCACAGCACCACAGCCAAGGCCAGGGCAAGGCCTGATGGAGGCTGCTGCCTGGCTGGCCCCAGCAACCCTGAGGGGAGCTTGGCATATGGGAGTGTCTGTCCACAGGTGGTGGGAGGAGGCTGCTGGACCCTCAGAGACCCTCCAGGCCAGTTTTTGATTCAGCCACCCAAGAAATCCCCCCTCAGCTCCCAGGTCAGTCCTCTTTGCTCAAGCTGGGTAGTGAGAACTGGTGAGGAGATAGCTTCCAGGCCAGCTCTGAGTGACAGCAAGTTCTTCCTGAGGTGAGCTGAATTGTCTTATTCTGACTTGCCCCAACCTGACCCAGTTCTGCTCCCTGGAACCACCCAGAACAAGAATGAATGAAACCCTGACCCCCAGGATCATCCCCCCTGCCCACTTTCTTTTCACCCAAACTTCCCAGGGTCTCTTTTATTATTTTTTAAAATATTTTCATTTATTTATTTTTAGAGAGAGGGAAAGGGAGGGAGAAAGAGAGGGAGAGAAACATCCATCAGTTGTCTCTCACATGCACCCAATTGGGGACCAAACCTGCAACCCAGGCATGTGCCCAGACCAGGAATCAAACCAGCAACCTAGAAATTGAACCAGCGACCTTTCATTTTTTGCTTTGTGGGACAACACCCAACCAACTGAGCCACACCAGTCAGGGCTCCCAGGGTCCTTTTAATGAGAGGGGTTGTAGACCCTTCTCACCATCAGTCCATTTTGATTAGCCCAATAATTTTCCTCAGGAATACAAGCCAGATCTCTCCCATTTGAAATGTACGCAATTGATTACTTTGGACCTAAATCCAGGACTTTGCACTGCAGTTACACTTACATTTCGTTTTCTGGGTTTCGATCCACCATTCCAGCATGTTGAAATAACCCTCGATCTTGAATCTGTTGTTGTGTGAGTGTTGGGCTTTTGGCCACAGATTTGATACACATGCCTTTCATTTTCCCTCAGAGTTATTTGTGTCATGTCAAGGTCAGAGCCCAAGGGCCCCCTGGGCTTCATTAATGAAAGCCTGTTGTCGGCCCCCAGCCCCCCACTTTCCACGTCTCCCCACCAGCTCACAGGGCTTTCACAGAAGGTCTCTGTCGTGTCCTGTTGAAATTTCCTAGTTCACCTTTCTACTTCCCAGAAACCCAGTCTGAAAGAGGAAATTTGGTAGGTTTAGCATGATTTGTTATTAATAATCACTAGTATTAACTCCTAATGAGCACTACATTATTTTCTTTCTTTTTGAGAAATTTTGTTTTTATAAAAAATGACATGCTTAATATAAAACAATACCCATGGCCAATGCACCTGTGATGCTCCCTGCCTCATTTTCTCAGCCCAGAGGTTCTAGCTGGAGTGGACAGCTCCTTGCACTCCCAGCATCCTACTGGGCCTGCACCCCGGGGCTCCCTCTGCTTTGCTGTCCTTGAAGCCACGAACAGGATTCACCTAATGCAGGAGTGGGGCAATCTCCAACCAGCGGGGAGGGGCACACAACAGTCAGCTCCCCACCTCGCCTGGAGCACATCCTGGGTGCATTCTGCATTTTGCTCAGAGGGTCCCCAGAGGGATAGCACCCCCAGTCATCCATGGCTAAACCCAGATCATTAGTGCACCCCTTTCTTTCCTTTTCTCCCTCCCATCTCCCTCTCCTGACTTCTGCTTCCACGTATCACCTCCCAAATCAACTCCTTGTACCCAAGTCCTGGTCTCAGAAAATGCTTTCAGAAGCAGAATACAAACACAGATGCTAGTGACTGTTTCTCTGCATGTATTTTACATATTTAAACAATGATAAGCCTGTGTAATTTTGCATAAAAGGGAACATATGACATGTGTTTTAAAACCTGCTCTTTTTGGTTATTCACAGTAGGCAGTGAACATATTTTCTTATCAGTAAGTAAAATTCTAAACACATTTCTTAATGTCTGCATAGTATGCCATTGCAGGTGTGCCTGGTCTTTAACTTACTTCATTTATGGACATCTAGACAGTTTCCAGTTTTGCACTGTGATGAAAATGCTCTCACGTATCTTTGCAAGTGTACAAGGCGTCCTCTGAAAAAATGCTGAGACATGTGATTGCTTTATTGTCTCTTACATGTTTGATAATTTATTCTGGAACTTTAATAGAGGTCGATATTAATCTTAGCAGTTCAGAGGGTTTTTTTTAAAGCTATTTTCCCCTCCTTTTGGATAATCAGACATTTTCCCATCTTCTGTTTTCTGGTGCTTCCCTTATTCTCTGTAATTTCCTCTAAGGCAATGAGGACATCTGCAAATGCTTTCAGGTCCCTGGGATGTTGTTCATCTGGACTTCGATTGTTTGCGGCTTGATGCCTCCTTTTTAATCACTTATTTGGGGTTTCAAATTTCCTCCTTAAGCTCTTTATTCCTATTCTACCACTGGAAGTAAGACTGCCTGTGCCCTGCCCTGTCCGCCTTGCCTTGTGCATTAAGGTTACACCACACACCCCAGCCCCCAAGCAGATTCCTTCTTATTCTCCTTACCTGGACTTGGAAAGCGCTTTGCTCTGTCCTTGCCAGTTTCCCCCAGCTTCTGGTAACTCGGGCTTCTGTGCTTTGGTAATGCTATTTTTACACATCTTACCAATCTTCGAGATTCACCTTGGGTTATGCATTCCTGATTGCCTCTTCTATGTGTGATTTTTCAAACCTTAGCTTACTGCAAATCTGCAAGCGCAGCCACACAAGGTGTTTTGGAAAACTCCTTTTTCTTGCTTGCTAGCAGTGTTCTCAGTGCGTTGTTTGGAATTTCAGGGTTTTATGACCTCCTGCAGAAGCCTTCTCTTACTGGTAGGAATTCATATCACACTATGAAGACAGCTGAATGTAACTTTCTTCATTTAACAGGTGGGTCACCAGTGGCACAGAGGTTTAGGCACCACCCCAAAGACAGGCAGCAAGCCAGTATACCAGTCCTCAGTATTCCAGTTTCTTAGCCTAAATATGGTTTACCTTGCTCCTGTTGGCTGCAAGAGGGGCCTGGACCCCTACATGGTAAAGTTGGAACAAGCAGCCTTGTGCACGGGGCCACTGTCCCTTAATGTCCTGGAGGTCAGGTCCACGGTTACCTCTCCTTCCCCCAGGGAGAGACATTCTCTCTGTATGGAGGAGATCTGGTCTAGACTTCCACCTCCCCCACTACTCCCTTCCCTTCAAGCAGGCAAAGTCTGTGACAATTCCTCTAAAGTTAACAGCCACACTATCCTCACCTGGTTTCAAATAATCCCCTGGCCCAGGCCCAAGGGAAGACACAGAGACACCCCAGGTCTTTCTTTCCCTATCTGTCTCTCTCTCTCACACACACATGCAGGACACACTAGAAAGCACTCTGGGTCTTTTTCGCTCTGTCGGTGTCTCACCTCTGTCTCATGTGCTCGCGCACACACAGTCACAGTTGTCTGGCTCTGCACCGCTCTCAGTGATCAGACACTCTTACCCCCCCCCCCTCGGGGCTCCTAAGTCAGCACCCCACCCAGTTCCAGCCCCAGCCCCCTGTCACCCACCCTTCCTGCCACCCACTCCCGTCTGCTCCAGGACGCTGACCAGTGGAGGGAGGGGCAGGGCCCCTCTGAGCCCACAGTACCCAGGAGCTGGCTTGCGGCGGCGTCTGCTCCCCTGCCCCTGAGTCCCGGGGCCGCGGAGAAGGGAAGGAAGCATGAGCTCTCGCCCCAGCCCTTCGCCAACTTTCGCTCCCCTCAGGCCAACTCAGCCTACCAGGGGCCGAGGCTGAGGACTCCCGCCCAGAGCTTCTATCCGCCGGGCTCTGACGCCTAAGGGAGGTGGGAGGGACATGGCCGCACTGCGCAGTTGTCCTGACAACCTGGCACACCTGTACCTGCCCTCCTTTCCCCGCCAAGCAATGCCGCTTCTTCAGCAGATACAGGTCACGTCTCCAAAGTGGGGGACACAATCCACTGCCAGCAGAAGCCCTGGCAGCAACTTCCAATAACTGTACCCCTACACCCCAGCCCTTGATCCCACCCTGCGTCGTCCTACCCCAGCCTGACCCCCAGTCACCCAGCCTGGCATCCAGGCCCCTGGGACCCTCCTAAGAAGGGGATGAGAGGCAGAAGTGAGCACACAGGAAGGCTAAAGGAGGGAGCTGGGGGTGCCCCATCAGGTCTGCACTCTGCGGAGAGTGGGAACCATGAGCGCTCCGTCCCTTTGGTAGATGACCACAGACTCCGGAATTCCTCCGCCCAGGTGCTCCGCAGATGATCATCCACGAGCAAGTGTCTTACCAGCACTGGTCTGTGTCGGCATTTGTCAAATGGTTCCAAGTGGAGTAGATGAGATGTCATACTTTCTGCCTAGCACATAGTAGATGCTCTACAGATGGTCCCTTAAGCTAGAGGGGATGCCCCCTTCCTCCCACCATTTCAGCCCCTGTCAGGCAGCCAACAGCCACCCCCACAGATTTCATCACTTGGATGAAGATCTCAGGTTCCAGGCAGAAGAATGAGAGTGAATGGACCATTCCTTCCTCCCCTGGGGTCTGGGGGTGACTTCAGGGGGACTCTGGGAAACGGGTCACATCAGGCTTCTTCCTCATCTCCTTCTCCTTCCAGCTCCTCCTCTGCTGGAGTGCCTGGCAGAGTTGCAGAGCTGGAAGGGCCCTAGAGGTCAGAGTCTAACCCTGACTTGGGGCAGGTGTCCTGACCCTAATGCGCTCAAATTCCTCTTTCTTCCCCCAGGACAGCCAGCCCTTCAGAGAGCAGGAGGGAGGGAGGGTGCCCTCTCTAATCTGTCCTTCTGAAGGACAAACACCTGAGTTTCTTAGGGCTTTTTTCTTTCTGTGACTTGCTTCTGTTTCATCTGTAAAATGGGGATAATAATAGTACCTACCTCCAAGAGTTGTTTGTGAAGCTTAAAGGAGTTACTCTACCTAAAGAACTTGGACTAGTGCCTGGCACATAATAAGTGCTCAATAAATGTCAGTTATGCATGTTATCCCTCTACTGAGCCCACGGTCCTATGGAAGTGCTTATAGTTCCTGAAGTCCTTCTGGGTGAGGACCCAGAACTCTCTGACAGTTCCTGTCAAGCCCCTTTGACCAATGCCAAGTTCAGGACACTGCTGTAAAGTCTGTATGGCCCAGCACTGCCATTATTGTATGTGTGACCGTGGGCAAATTATATAACCTCTCTGTGCCTCAGCTTCCTCTGATCTACAACATAGGGATAATAATAGTACCTACCACTATTAGTGGTAAAGCATGTACAGTAAGGCGTACAACAGTATCTGGCACGTAGTCGGTGCTCAATAAATAGGAGCTATATTTATTTGGACACTAAGCTTTGAATAAGACAATCTCACTTTGTTTTTTTCTTTTTCTTTCCTTTCCTCTCTCTTCCTTTTCTTCAGCAGCCATGTTACTCTAGTGCATTAACTTAAGCTTGTGGTCAGTTCCTCCTGGTCCTATCTTTTTTATGTTAATACTTGAGTAGCTCTGGGTCACAGAGTCTCTTTTTCCTTCTTCTGCTTCGTCTTCTACAGACTTCTTTCTTCTACCATCAGAACCTTTGTACAGGGTGCCTGGCTACATGTGGCAGGCTGGGCAGTGCTGTGGGCAGAGAGACCTGGGTACCAATTCTTCCTCCACCATTTAGTATCTATGTGATGCAGGGTGAATCACTTTGGCCCTCTAACCTCATTTTCCCCATCTGTAAAATGGGATTTACAATCCTCCTCTCTAGGCTGCAGTGAGGATTAAAAGTTAAGTGCTAATAGTACGATGCCCTTTCTTATCCCCAAACATATAGACTGGGTAAAGATCTTTTGATGCAGATTTTAAAAAGTATCTCTTCTCCCTCCCTTCCTTACCCCAACAGGGTTCCCAGGGAACCTGAGGCCCTGAAATGCCCTATTTCAGATTATGCCTTCTTCCAGGTTCACCTGACCTGGAGGTACTAGAGGCTGGGGTCCTCCCAGTCCTGAAACTCAGATCTCGAGCCTTTCAGACAAATAGGAAACCACTGCTTCCATTCTGCAAGTGAAGCCACTGAGGCTGGTGCCTTGCCCAATGTTGCACAGCTGGACAGCAGAGGAAAGAGGAGCACACTCCTCTGGACTGCTTGGGGACTGGTCCTGCTGGCCCCCAGCCTGTCCTCAAGGTTCTTGGCCCTCTTGGAGCATCTGAGAAATAAAGGGTGCTGTTGCCCAGGGCACAGGAGCAATCCCTGTCCACCTTGAGGAGCCCCACCACCCCCTTGCTCTTCAGGTCTTTCTGCTTTGCCCATTCTGTCCAAGCCCTGGCCTGGGCACTTATCTTTAGGGGAACTGCTCCCTATCCTGCCCCACCCCCAATAGCTGTGGCCTAGGGAGTCTTTACACAGAAAGCCCCACCATCCCAGAAACCGATTTCCCTCCAAAAAGCTGGGTACTAGCAGGTGATAGGAGGGCAGTGGGTTTGAGAAGGTCCTCGCAGGGAAAAGAGCCTCTTGTGCCAACCGGAATGAGTGTGGACACCTGCTTAGAGACAGGTCTACAGAGAGTGGGGAGAATGTAGAGGATGATTTCCAAGTTTTCCGGGGGCCAGTGAAGGAGGTCACAGAAGGACTGCCTTACTCTTTGGAGGTTTAATGTCCTGGCATCCTTTCGGGTCCCAGGAGCTCAGTGAGTGTAGAGGGAATGCACGAGGCCTGTGCTGGCCTCTCACATGAGATTCTCTTAGCACAGCTGGAGCAGTGTTCTGAGATGCCTGAGGAAGTTGCAGGTGCCTGAGCAAAGGCCTGGCCTAAGGCTGCAGAGCCCTATGGGATATCACCCCCAATGGTGGTAAAGCCAAGTGGCTCTGACAGGAGATCCGGTCTCTCCCTGGTAACGCACGCACATCTTTGGGGTGAGGGAGGCTGCTGGCACAGCTATCATCTTGAAAAGGCTCGGGATCCACAGGGAAATGTCAGGGGGTCTCAGCCTGGTGGTAGTAAGGTCCCTGGAAAGCAGACCCCTGGCACACTGCCAGAGTTTTCAGCATTTGTTTGGTGGTGGAATACGGAAGGGTAGGGGAGGAGGGGCTGTCCCCTTGAAGAGTGAGGCCGGGGGGCTACAGAGAGACTAAGGTCTAGACCGGGATAGGGTCTCTACCTGGGAGCAACCTCCCTCTCCTCAGCCAGCCTCTGAGGAAAACTGCCTTCAAAATGCTTTAAAATGGTCATTAGCAAGCTCTCCCCACGGAAGGTCAGTGTTGTTATCTGCACTTATAAGTGACAAGTGGGGGTTCTAATGTCCGACTCACGCCCGCAGAACGAGTAGGGCAGCATGGTCAAGGAGAGGCCAGGAGCACCAAGCAGACACACTCCCAACACCAAGACTCATCAAGGGCCCAGAAGGGACTTGGGGCCTGGGCCAGGAAACCTGGGCCTTTGCATGTGCTCTGCCAGGAGCTCCCTGCAGGTCCTCAGGCTGGTCACTGCACCCACCTATGGGAGAGGTCTGGACTGGAACTTTCTCATTCTGATAGTTTACCTTTTCCTCTATCGAACCCAAGAAATGGAGTTTCTTGCTGAGGGGGCGCTGGGGGCACACTGAGGAACTGCAGCTTTCTGGCTAGTGTCCTGCATCCTGGGGGTTGGTGGTAAGGGCTTCTCCAGCTCAAGGTGGGGTTCAGGTCAGTCTCCACAGAGTCAGGAAGGTGTTGAAGCCCCTTGGGAAAAGTGGCAAGCTGTCTGAGGGCAGCCAACTAATGTCTGGCCTTGGCCACATGTTCCATGCACAGACCCTCCCCTTTACAGACCCGAGACGGAGGCCAGAGAGGGTGAGGGATTTGTCCCAACCCTAATCCCTAGGGTTGTTACAGGCATTGAATGAGTTTTTCTCTCTATCACACTCAGGCACTGCCTGGTACCAACCACTGTGTTCTATGTGTTAAATAATATCAGAGTATCTGACCTAAAACTGGAGGCAAACTCAGGTTGGCCTTTCACATTTAGAAAACAAAAGCTGACCTGAACCTTGAACCCACAAGTGCTGGGCCCCAGAGTGTCTGATTCTGGGAATCTGGGGTGGGACTGACCTTGCATGTCTTACCAGCTCCCTGGCGATGTCAGCGCTGCTGGTCCAGAGACCCCTCTTTGAGAACCACGGACTCTGAGGAAGGAATTGCTAAGGGTGTAATTTCTGGCATCAGTGAGGGAAAAATTGGGAGACAACAGGTTCCTTCACCCTTTCCCAGGTACGCAGACCTCCCTCCCCAGGGCCGCTGTTTAGTTGTCTGCAGCAGCAGAGCTTAAGCGCATGCATCAATTCCTCTTGGCTGCACCTGTGCCCATCTGTGACTCCACTCCGAATGGCCTCAGTCTACTTGACCCTCAGGCTTCGGAGGCCTGCATGCATGGTGAGAGTGAATCACACACCAACTGGGTGGGTGAAACCAATGCATTCTTTATTGCAGACTGCAGCTGAGGGCTCGCACTGCAGGCTCCGCCTGGGGCCCGTCTGCTGGCCCAAGCTTCCCCGCAGAGGCCAGGGCAAACCCCCTAAGCAGAGTAGAAAACAGCTTCCAGAAACAGCCCCTTCTAAGGGCCTGAGATGAGGACCTGGGGAAGCAGCAGCTTGGTATTCGGGGTTAACCAGAAAGAGGCAGGCCAGAGAGCCAGGCACACCTGGCCCTCATTTCCTGGTGACTCCAGGTCACTCCTTTAGCTGGGAGTGTCACACAGACTCTGAAAAGATCTAAGAGGCCTGGGGGGAGGAGGGAGATGCTGCTTTATGGAGGGGGATGGGCAGACTTGGTGTTGGGGGAAAGCTGAGAAACTCTACCCTTCATTCCCAGGACATCCCCAGGGCCACCCCAGGCCCTTGCTTCTCAAACAGTAAAGTGCTTGTGGGGAGATCATTTGGACGGCAGGCTCTGATTCCAGAGGTCTGGGATCAGATCTGGGGCCCTGCACTTCTAACAAGCTGCCAGGGATGCAGAGGCTGCTGGACCACAGACCACACTGAGTTGCAATGCCTTTCTGCATACCAGGAAAATGCATCCCTTCTTCAAAAAGGAGAAACCCCACTCTAGGACACAGGTTGAGTGGGTGGGCCAGACCAGGCTGGGCTAGACTACAGCCCATCTTTGCCCCCACCCCTGAACTCAGTAGCCCTAGAGGTCTCACTGGGCTTCCTTACCCTGAAAACCCTTTTCCCAGAGCTTGACCAACCACACCTGGGAGATAAGCAGAGTGAACAAGGCAACAATGGGGACACCAGGTTCTCAAGTACCTGGTTACAACCTACCAACCTATCAGCTTCTGGACAACAGACAGGAGGCCTGGGCAGGGGCAGCCTCAGGGCTGGGGGAGGGGAAGGAAATGGGAGTGTTCTGAGAAAGGGCTAGTGCTGAGTGGTGGTCTGAAATCTGAACAGCTTAACCTTAGTTGTGGAAGAGTGGCCATTGGTTCGTGGGTGTAGAATCTGGGCGTCCCGCTTTGCCCCAAGTTCTGACTCAGACAGAAGTCCAGACCAGGTGGGCTCTGATCTGCTGGCTCCACAGATGAGATGGTGGGAGGTAGATACCTGCAGGATCAGGAGGTCAGGGGTTCTCCGAACCGCAGGTATTGTCACAGGAAGCAAGAGCTCTATGCCCTCACCTGGAAGAGCCACTGGTTTTCCCTGTTTGCTGGTCCTGTCCCTGTGTTAGCACTGAAAGTCCTGTGTCCTGAGCAAACAAGGATGGCAGGTCACCCTCTTGCCTGACCAGACCCTTGACTCCAGGTTGACAGCTTAGAAAGGACAAGGTTGTCAGGGATCTGGGTGGTAGCCTGGGAGCTGGCTGGCTACAAATCCAAAGGTCCATAGTGCCTTCTGCCTCCAGGCTAAGCAATGACAAGGCAGCCAGACTGCTGCCAGAGGGAGACAGGGTGGAGGGAGGCACAGGCGCACACAGCTTTGTTTCTCTCTGGGCTGTTCTCCTGCAGCTCCAGGGGTGATGCAGGCATAGATGGTCACTCCCGAGGGAGGGAGGGTGCACTCAGAACTTCCCGCCCCAGCAATTTCTTAATCATGAAGAAGAACAGAGCCCACTTGATCTGCTCCCCAGTCTCCTGGCCTGATGGTTCTTGGGCTCCTTTGTAAACACCATCAGCCCTGCTGCAGCATCCGCACTCTCTCGGCAGCCTTCCCACAACTCCTGGTTCAGGCTCCTGCCAATCCAGGGACCCACGGGGCTGAGAGTGGGGTACTGTGAAGGGCCTCCGAGGGTTGGTTCTCAGGAAGCAATAAATAGATGCATGTTGTCTTCTATTCCTTTCAGGGCAGCCACTGGCTCTCAGCACTAGAAGCAAGGCCTCAACCCATAGGGGCCCAGAAAATGCTCAGTGTTGCTCAGCTGTGAGCTCAGAAGGTACTGAGGATCTGAAGGTAATTTGGAGGCCTGTGTTTCCTAAAAAGCCTCCAAGAAGCCCGAAGGAGGCAAAGGCCCATGGCTACCACCCCTTTCCCCAAATTATAAGACTCAGAGAGGGTGGGGGTCTGTCCCACTTTGCACAGAGACTAAGAACGCCCAGAGTCCAGGCTATAGCCCCCACCTCGACTCCTCCCTCTGGGCATTCCACGGCCCCCTACTGCTCTAAGCTATCTATCCTGGACCGCTGCACCCCCTCCCACCACTGTTCAGCCCACCCATCCCCAGCCCCCCAAGCTTGGCTTCCCATGGGCCCTGGGACTCCCTCCCCTCAGGGTGCCAGGCCAGGTAGCCTCTGTCCCTTGCTGGGCGGGCATGAGGAGCGAGGCCTAAGGTGGAGGGGCCCGAGCGCCCTCTGGAGACATGAGCATGTCAAACTTGATGAGTGGAGGGGCGATAACGCGCACCTCGGCGCTCAGCGGGTTGAAGCGGAGGTTGATGCTGCGCAAGGCGGGCATGGCAGCCAGCTTCTCCACGGGCACATCTGTGGGGGAGAAAGGGATAGATTAGGGGGCCCAGGGCCAAGAAGGACGATGGAACAGAAAGACGTTGACACTCGGTGGGAGCAGCTCTCCATCACCCATCACCCCTGGGCTCAGATCCTGGCGCCCAGCCTTGGGCGTTACAATCACATGCAGAAAAGGGTCCTAAAAATAGAGCTAAACACCGAGTTTCTTCATCCCAACAGTTCCATTCCTGGGTAGCACTGAGAGAATTGCAAACAGGTCCTCAAATACTCACTCACGGATGCACACAGTGGCCCTCTTCACAATGGCCATATATCCCCAACAGATGAATGAAGAAACAAAACATGGGGACCCACTTTAAGAGCATGCAAATACCCTGCTCCTTGTGCACGCTGAGCACCCATTGCCCCCAGATTTAACATCCACTGATGGCTTCTGATCTGCTCTTTAAGTTGGTTACAAAATGACAATTTTCCAACTCTAGCAATACTCTAAGCAACAGCCTTCCCTTCTCCCCCTTCTATCGATACATTATTGATTTGGACTCCTATGTTTCTTACAATTCATTCCTGTATTTAATTTAATCTTGGTGCTCAAATTGTCCCCGGTTTGGCCAGTAGGAGCCCCTTCCATCTGTCTCCGGTGACTTTGGACTTGCCCCGGCTGTTTCTGGATGCACTTCCTTACTTTCCAGTAAGGCCCACCTTGAGCCTTCGCAGTCCTGGGATCAGCCATCAGGAAGTCCTGGTTCCTTTCGGTGGGGAAGGGCGTCAGTGGCCAATGCCAATGGTGTGATGACTCACCCACATTTTCCAATTCACCCACAAGGCCCTGCGTATGTCTGAGCTGTGCGCTTTTGACTGCTGCCTAGACACCACACTGTGTGCCACCCCTCTACCTCTCTGCTCTGCCAGCGATGGACGGACACCCAGGTGGCCTCCATCTGTCTTTAAAGGGCTGGGTGATACAGCCTTTGGATGTATGCCCAGGAGCAGGGTTGAATGCTCCCACAAAGGCTATGTGTGCATATTTGTCTAACGGCTCTCTGGAACCGCTGAGTCAGCCAGGAGCTCCAGTCACCACGCTGCCCCAGGGCTTTCAAAGGAGCTGCCTGGAACCGCTGAGCTGCCAGGAGCTCCAGTCACCAGGCTGCCTGGACCTTCCCACCCCCACCTCCAGGCTGACTGGACACGGAGCCCCTGACCTCTAGGGAGGGTTCTGCCTGGAAGGGGGTGAGGAGAGCCCACCCCAGGCTGTGCTCTCTGCCCTTAGGAAAGAATCCCCACCCCTCTGGCTTGGTAAGTGGGATGTACTTTTCCCCCTAACTCTTCTGGGGAAAGGGAAGGGGAGGTCACTAGCTCAGGACAGTTCTTCATATGTGTGTGTCACTCAAGTTTATAAAGCACTTCCATCAGCTCCTCCCCACAGCCGTGGGGATAGAGCAGCATTCCGTGGCCCACCACGGCTCATCTGTAAAGTGACCCTCCGCCCACTTTACAGATGAGGAAACTGAGTTTCAGAAAAGACTGACACTGAAGGGCACACAGCTATTGCAGCAGAGCTGGCCCTGGTTTGCTGCCTGCTGCTTCAGAGTGAGCTCCACAATATCTGTGCCCAGCTGGGTCAGGTGGGGGTGGGACAGGAGAAAGCAACTCAAGGGCTTCAACAGGAATTGACAGGTGACTTGGCACCCAGGGAGTTCCCAGGGGCCTCTTCTCCCCAAGGCTGCAGCCCAAGGTGTTCCCAGCAGGATGGGAGTTTTCAGGGATCTGGGCCTTCGGGATGTCTGGGTTGGGTCAGATTTTGTTGTTGATAGTGCTTTTTTGTTTGTTTAACATGTATTGAGTGCTTGCTGACTTAAGCTCTTTGAGTTTTTTAATCCTTGCAACAGCCCTGTGAGTTAGTACTATTATCTCTACTTTATAAATGAGGAAAACAAAGAGCAGAGAGGTTAGGTAACTTGCCCAAGGTCACACAGCTAGGAAGTGCTGGGACCAGAAAGTGCAGACGGGCTGGCTGGCTGCAGCACCTGTGCCCCTCACACCACCACACACGTGGCCCTGCAGCCTGGCATGCCTCCCACTGACCAGCTATAAGGACCCTCCAAGAGGTCCCCTCAGTAATGGGAGAGAGAAAATCGTCTTCCAGCAGGGCTCCCTGGGGCCCAGGAGTATCTGGCTTCCTTGACCTGGATGCTCCCCACTCTCTGGACCCCCTAACCAGGAATACCTCCCTCCCTCCCACCCCCCAGTCCAGGGACCCCGCCTCCAACAGAAGCGAGGGGCACACAGCATGTGTCACAGAACCTCTGAGCTCTCTGAGGTCCCCATGACAAGCATGTCCTTGCTGATCTGCTTTGAGGAAAAGGGTTTCCTGGAGAAAGTGTCAGACTGGTTCTGAAAACCTCCATGCCCCCCGATCCTGTTCTGGGTCACAGGGCAAAACAGACCTGTCCCTCACTGTCCGTGACAACACTTGTGAAACTTATAGCCCAGCACCCGCCACCTCCATCTTCCTCAGGTGAACGCCCTTCACTTCCTACAGTCCTAGGCAGGGAGAGGTGGCCAAGCTGCTGAGCAGAGCTGGCTTTTCTGGTGGTTGACTGTGTCGCTTAGGCAGCATCTCTGAACATCAGCTTTCTCACCTGTAAAACAGGGGTCCCTCTGCCCCTCTTGCACGGAGGCCATGAGAAATCACCAAGGTGACTGTACGTACCATGCCAGCACAGGGCTCCAGCAGCACACATGTGACAAGTGGGGGGGCCTGCTTCCTGTCACCAGTCTGTGTCTGCACCAAGCACACCAGCGGAGCACCACCACGATCCCCGAGGATATGCCCTAGCTTCTGAGCATGCAGCCACCAGCCACCACCCTGGGCGGCAACATCTCAGCCTGAGCTCGCCTCTGAAGCAACCTGGGTGTAAGATTATGTGGAAAGGGAAGCAGCGCTGAGCCTCAGACTCCCCTAAAAGTGAGACAGCTCCCGAGCCCCTTGCTACCACTCACAGAAGCCCCAGATGTGACCTCTGCAGGGAGCTGAGTGAGCCAGCCCGAAGGACCCTCCAGGTACATGAGTACCTGGTTTTCATGGGTTGTGGGCCATGGGCTGTGCAAATCATGGAAACTGAGGCACAGTGGGAGGAAGCACCTTTGGTCCAGACCACCCAGCTGCTGGGAAGGCAGGCTGATGAGGAGATGGAGGACACTTGCTTAGATCAGAAAGGAGAGGCATGCGAGAGTCCTCAGGTCCTGTGAACAGGGAGCCAAAGCCCTGCCCAGAGTTCCGCCTCCTTTCTCACCTGGGGGGCCTGGCTCTGAGGTCTCTGAGCACCCAGTTCTGCTTATCAGACCAGGGGCCCAGCCCCCTGCACACCCTGAGAACACTCTCAAGATCCTGAGGGCAGAGTCTTTCTCTGAATGCCTATGGTATAACTACGGTATATGTAACACGACAGTGTATGTGCCTGGCACATACACGTGTCGGGAACAGAGACATTCTGGGCAGCTGGGAGGGAGTCACTAGGCTGGGCCATGGCTGAGAGCTGCATCCCAAGCAAGAAGACTGGCTGCAGGATGGTGAGTAGGGCTGCTCAGAACCCTCCACCCTCAATATCTGACCATCCTTGATATCTAATCAGGTTCCTCATCCTTCATCATTGCCAGGTGATGTCTGGTCACCTGACCTGCCTTCAGCAAGAATCCTGTGAGGTCACTTAGCCAGAATCTCCCATTACCCATGATAATTTTCCTCTTAGTAGTATTTTATCCACTGACCCCCCCCCCACCTTGCTCCTTGGGTATAATTTCCCAAGTGCCCCTATTGTATTTGTGATAGCGCCTGGTTCTACACTGAGGTCTTTTTTCTATTATTGCAATAGCCCTGAATAAAATCTGTTTTCACTGCTTTAACTACTGTTCAGCTCTGGTTTTCTCTGACAGAGCCTAAGGTCACCAAGGCAGGAAGTAGTGGAGGCAGAGTAGTTTCTGACCCCAAAGCCTATGTACTTCATCCGCGACACAGAGGCACAAGGCCAAGGCCACATCCAGGCTCTCCTCACTGGCCCCTCAGCCCCCAGGAGGTCATCACAACAGGCAACTTTCACTGAGCAACACATTAAGGGCTGGACCTGGAGCTGAGAGCTGAGGGCATCGTAACCTTAACTGTTGATACAGCTGCACTCCAAAGATGGGGGCTGAACCTCAGAGCCACTGTCACCGCATCTCCCCACTTGCCACTGTGGACCTCAGTTTCTCCAGAGCAGGTTGAACTATAAGGTTGCTGAGAACTTGCTCTCTCTGAACTATGCGACCCCTCCACCCCTCAGCCACCAGCCAGAGGCCTGCAGAGTGGCCAGTGTTCATGAAAGCAGGAAGGGGGTCTACCTGTGATGCCCCTGCCAGAGGTTTGCTGGTGCGACACCAAGCCAGCTGCAGCTGAGTCTTGAGGCAAACCCCTGTGACTTGGCCTAGCAACAGCAGCGCTGCTTGACTTCTTGATTTGTCGCATCCACACCTGCCACCGAGCTGGCCTCTGCAGAGTCTGAGGTACTCTCCACACTGCCCTGTGGAAGGACAGCGATGGCTTCACGGGCACAGAGTGGGCCTGATATATCCCTTCCCCCTGATTTAACTGCTAATGTTGTCTGAAATGCTTCAAGAGAGGAGTCAACGACCTGGAGCAGCCAGCTGGCAAGCGACAAGCCCAAGAAAAGCCATCCTGGAGATTTGGGTACAGCTTAAAGAGGGTTGTTTACATTCACAGCATCCTGACAAGGGGGGAAGATGGCTGGAGGGTGAAGAGGAGGATATGAAATGATTTTCACTTTGTGGATGGGGAAACTGAGGCTTGGAGAGGTTAAATAAGCTTCTCAAGGCTACATGGCTCAGTGGGGACAGAAGCCAGGTATCTGGACTTGAGCACACCCGGACAGGAAGAGGAGCCTCAGTGCTCCCCTCGTCCATGAGCCACTCCCTCATCACCATTCACCAACGGCCTGCTGATCCTTGAGTCCCAGCTCAAAGGCCCCTTCCTCTGTCAGTCTCCTCGGTCCCCATCCACACTCTCATCACACCTTATACCAGCATCACGGATCATGTTCTGCAGCCTGGGAAAATGTTCATCTGTATAAATGCAGTACCTAGCACAGTGCCCACAGATTCTCAGTAACCATTAGTTGGATGAAGGAATGAATGAATGAATGAATGAATGGTCGTACCTCCTGAATTAGATCACAAGGTCTGTCAGGCTCAGGACCATCCTGGGCTGAGCACGCAGGAGACCCACCATCAGCAGTTTTATTAAACAACTCCATGACCCCAGTATATTAAAGAGTGAGAGCCTCCCCATTCTGTGGAGGCTTCCCCATTCAGAATGGTCTGACCCATTCTGTGAACACTTGCCAGTTGGAACCAGGCCTCTGTGGATCAAGGTCATGATGGGACACTGGCCCTTTAACACTGCAAATCTGATTTAGAAGATGTCAAAATATGAATGAGCAAAAATAAAATAAAATCACCTATGTCCCACCATCTAGAACTTATCACAGTTAATGTGTTGGGATATGGCCTTTCCAATTAATTATTTTTTAAATTAACATTTCATATTAATTCTTTAATAGGCGAGCACATTACACACACGTCCTGGATACTATGCCCTAACGTGACTTTCTCAGACACATTGTAAACATCTTCCCAGGTTACCAGTCGGTGATATTATTACGGCTGCAGCTAGTCCATGGCATGGAGGGACCACACTTCGGCTCCTGTTTCTGTTGCTGGACATGCAGGTTGATTCCCAGTTTCCCTATTGCAAACAACTAGACGTTTTGAGCCATAGGCATTTAGGGCCGCCTCAGCTACAGCCTGACTGTAGGATGCAGAATGTGAGGTTCTAGAATTCTTTTATGAAGCCAGAGTAATAATCCTTTGACCTCCCGATGGTCCTCAAGTGTCTGGTGGTGGTGGTGGACTTAGGTTGCAAGGCTTAGTGTCCTGGGTGGGGACTAAAGCCGCTCTGGCCCGTGGCAGAGGAGAAGGACCCCCACCTGGATTAAACACCACACATTCTGGCCCAGGTGGGGCACAGTCCACTGCTTGTCCCTGTCATCTCACAATGCTGCAGCAGGTGACCCCACGCCCTGGGTGAGCCTTGTCCCCCCGTGCAGATGGATCTAGCGCTCCTCCCACTGCAGACGGTCATCCCAGACTCCCACCTGTGCCTGTGGAAGCTTAAAGGGACCCACCACAGCAAAATCAGGGTGCGCAATACTTAGAGAAAATTGCTTCCCTAAGGTCAGCTTACCCTACCTTCCCTAATCATCAGCACTGTTGGCTGGCAGACTTGTTTATGCCTGTGGGGCCAGCTAGAGGCAAAATTATTAAAACAAACAAACAAACAAACAAACAAACAATCCCTTCAGAGCTCTGTTCTTCATACTCACAGTGCTCTCAGTCTAACAGTGCTGAGAGGGAAGGGGTCCAGGTTGGGGCCCAAGGAAGAGGCGAGAGGCCCTGAGGGAGCTTCCCAGCACAGAGCTGACCAGGTCAAGAGCAGCCATGGGCTGGGCCCCATGACACTGAAGGTCCCTTGTGGAACTGGGATTTAAGGTCCCCCAGCCTGGTGGCCCAGGGCCAAAGTTCTCCTACTTCCTTGGCAACTCAGAAAGGAACCTTGGTGCCCCTCACCCTGAGTAGGCTGGGGTGCACTAGGCAGTCCAGTGTGGCAGGCTGTGCCTTCTGACCTGGACAATCTCCTTCCGGCCACATGCCTGATTTTTCAGGACCTTCCAGCTTCCAGGTCTCCATCCCCAGGGATCCCAGCCCTGCTTGTGAAGCCTGCACCTTTAGAACACCTCCTTACTGTGGCACCTGGGGTGCTAGGTAAAGACACAGTGGCAGTGTCCCAGCCCTAAGGCCCCAAGCCTGGGGGAAGTACCTGGGAGGCCACCTCAGCCTCCCCAGGGAGGCTGCAGACACACTTGTGCTTGAGAATCCAGGCTGGCCTGGCAGCCAGGGCTGGCCCCCATACCTTAACCTTGATGCAGCTCTTGGCACCTGGAGACCAAGACAACCCAGTTCAAGGAGGCCAAGCTGAGCTCAGCTTCACACCGCCATTCAAAATGCCACAAGAGACAAGCAGGCAAACCATGGCACCTTGGCAGGACAAGGAATCGTGCCTGTAATAAGAGGGTTCTCCAACCATGCTCACAGGCATAGGCTTCATTCACAGCTGGCTCTGTCGCTTCAGAAGGCTTGGCAGGGGGCCAGGTGGGGGCAGCGACTGAGCCTCCCCCACCCCACAGAGCCCTGGACTGAGCACCCTGCTGGGGTGGTGCAGGAAGAAAACAGACATGGCCCCTGTCTTCAGGAAGCACAGAGCACACATGCTGTCCTTGACAACCCTGCAGGCGGGGAGGCTGTGTGGAATGAGGCGTTCAAAGTCCCCTGCTGGGAGAGGCCACTGGGAGAGTGGTCAGGGTCAGAGCCCCAGGTCCTGACCTCGGATCTGCCATTTCAAGTCGTGCAACCTCAGGCAGGCTCCTGACCTCTCTGAACTTCATCCTCCCATCTTTCAAACTGTCCTCCTGCCTCATGGGGACACAGGAGACAGCGGAGGGGACCATAAGGTGCTCCGGAAGGAGGACGGAGTTACTGAGCTATAGAGTGGATGGGAAGCACAGAGTATTTTAAGAATCTACTGATGAACCTACAGATTTTTTTTTTTAAGTACAAGCTGTGGGGAAAGAAAACAAAGAAGGATAAAAGCCGCTGCTGGATTCCCTCCTCATCCCTGGCTGGCCAGCAAAATTGGGCTGGTGGGCACCCAGAGGGGCCCCCACCACAGCCTTGCCCCCTGCACACTCCCCGGCCCAGATCGGATGTACAATCAAAGCCGAATCGTAACAACTGTCCTCAGAAATAACACGGTCTTCTTATTGGCTGCTCTGGAGACAGCCAAATATGTAACTCAAACTGCCTAGCCCAGCCTGGCATTACTTTCCCAGTCAGGGTTTCCGTCTTTGCTCCCCACTGAAGCCCCTGCACCTGGGCCACTGGAAGGTGGCCACTGTGCCCCCACCCCTGCGCTGCTCTGGCTTCCACTGGATGCTCTGGGAGGGCCTCAGAAAAGAGAGACAACTCTGCTGTGGCCTCTCATTAAGTTCCTGCCATTCCCTCCCTGGCCGTGGCAGTGGGCCTGTATGTAGATACAGGGACCATATGTAGATGCCGGACTAGAACTGCCTAATCTGCGTGCGTGTGGCCAGGGTCTGGAAGTGAGGGACAATGGGGCATGCAGGGGGAAAAGAAACTGCTCGCTGCCCTAAAGGCTTCCCCCAGGGTGCGGGGTGCGGACGGATGTGCTAACGGCTCCTTTGTAAATCCTCCTCTATGCTGGGGAATCATGGTTGCTGACACCAACTTTACCACTCTTTCTGCCCAGGTTTAAGATCATTGTCTGAGAAATAAGACCTCCCTCGCAACTGGAAAAGTTAGAAGAAAAGCTCAGAAGGTAAACACCGGGCAGGAATGAGTTAGGTAGGGCCCTGCCAGAGAACCAGATTCAGGGAAACAAAATGAGTTGAAGGCGAGGTCACTGAGCATGAGCAAGCGCCCCCAGCATGCCACTGGTGAGCCAGGCTGGGCTGCCCACCCAGGCAGGGCTGCAGGCCCCCGAGCGAAGGGTGCTGGAGCCCGGGCCAGCTCCCTGCCCCTTTCACCAGAATCTTTTGGCATGAGCGTGTACTTTGGGAACCGGCCCACTTACTATCTCTGTTTCCACTGCCTTTGACTTACTGATGAAGTTCCTTCTGAAAATGCCAGGTGAGCAGGCTGTGCTGGGGGAAAACCAGGAGAGGGTGGTAGGGCCCTGGGGCAACAGAGAACTGTGCCTGAAGGTGCAGGGGACCGTAGGGTCGGTGAAAGAGGAACCTCGAGGGAGGAAGGCAAGTCCATGGAGCTCACCTCTGTCACCCTCCCAGCCACTGTCAGCTGTCATGGCCAGGCTGTTGCTCCTCTCAACCTGATGTGGACACACACACACACACACACACACACTCCCCAGACAGCCTTTGGGAGGAGGAGGGAAAGGGAGGTTACAGCTTCTTCAGGGATGGAATGTGGTTGTTGATGGAAGGTTCTGGTCTAACTCAGTGGTTCTATCTTATCTGCACATTGGAATCTTCTAGGGAGTTTTTTTAAAATTGCCAAGCCCCAAAACCCACCATGAGAGATTCTGATTTAATTGGCCTGGTGTGTGGTCTAGGCACAGGGATTTGGTGAAGCTCCCTGGATGATCTGAATGTACAGCTGGTGTTGAGTACCTCCAATCTTCCAGCACTTCCATCCTGGATGCTGCCCACCTGCTTCAACGCATGAGGCAGAGCTGTCTGCAGCAGCGAGGCTGACTGCCTAGGCTACGTGGCTCAGGAGATCCTGCCTCATTACCATATGCATTCCTTCCAGCCCAAGAAAGTTTCCTCCCAACCAAAGTTATGTGCTTCAGCTATAACTCACCCGTGGCTTTCTTTCTTTCTTTTTTAAAAGGTTTTATTTATTTATTTTAGAGAGAGGAGGAGGGAGGGAGAAAGGGAGGGAAAGAAACATTGATATGAAAGAGAAACATCAATCAGTTGCCTCTCTCATGCCCCCAACTGGGGACCTGGCTGGAAACCCAGGCATGTGCCCTGACTGGGAATCAAACCCACAATCTTTTGGTTTGCAAGCCAGCACTCAATCCACTGAGCCGTGCCAGCCAGGGCTCCTGTGGCTTTCTATCTCCCTATGGCTATGCACAAAAATCTTCTCTCCTTATGCAAAGCACTGTCCTAAACAGCTGGGGCTCTGGAGCAAGACTGCTTGGGTTGGAACCCAGGTTCTACCCAGGTGCCATGACCTTGGCCAAGTTATTTAACTTCCTGGTGCCTCGTTTTCCTCACCTGGGGAGAATAACAGTACCTGCCTCATAAACAAGAGTATACTTGCAAAATGCTTACAGAATATCCAGATGTGAAGTAAATGGTCACTGGACAGCAGCTGGTGTGATGACCCTACCATGAGCCCATGAGAACGGGGAGTCTGCTTTGCCCACCTCTGTCCCCAGCATAGTGCCTGGCACAGAGCAAGCCCTCAATCAAAAAACAACTGGCAAATGAAGGAACATTTCCCAAGGGCATCCACGTCAATATCTGTGTCTCTGCTCCTGCATGCCTCTTCGTCCCCTGAGTAGGTCCTGGCAAGGCTGAGCTTGATTCAGAGCGTGGGGCCTGCTGTCCAGCACTCTGGACAGAGACGGGGCAGGCAACGTTGGAGACTGGCGGGCTAACAGAGTGTGGAACCAGCTTGTTTTATTTTAAACAAGGAACTTCTCTTCTTGCTGTTTTTGTGCTAGCAGCAGAGTGCCAACAGCATCCTGGCGCTCAGCAGTCACCTCATCCCCCAATGATGTGTGAGTTCTGAGAGCACCAGAGAACGCAGAACCTCTCGCCCATGTTGGTAGAGAGCCACCAAACTGAAATAAAGCCATGCTCCCCCCGCCCCAGTGGCATAGACCATTCTGTTCTGTGAAACAGGGTGAAGCTGGAACAGAGATATGAATGTCAGGAGAGGGCAATCCTAGGTCCTGGGCATTCGTGCCCCTGATTAGGGAGGACAGTGGAGACGCCACATCCTGGGGATTTCTTCTCTTGATGGAGACCGGAGTGAAGCTGCTGCCCCCTGGAAGGGTCTCCTCCTCCCCTTCCTGCCAGAGAATCTCATAGCCTTGGCATCTATAGCTGTCAAATGGGGATGATTACTCTGTTGACATGGGCCTGTGCATGAGCAGTCTTGTCAAACATTAAGATGCTTCCACGTGTAGGGTTCTTACTGTCACTGCAGAAAGGCAGAGCTGTGTCTATAAAACAATGAACCGAAGTAGTGGATCTTTGCTCTGGGGCTGTTGCTGTTGAGGGATGTCGTCATCCTTGTGGAGGGGAAGGGTTAGGGAAGCATGGCACTCTGTACCGCCTGCTTTGGGGAAAGTTACGTCTTGTACTGCAGCCAGCCTAGATGCTCACTCCCCCTGTTCAGCTGCTTGGGGAAAAGCCACCGTTTGGGGGGGGGGGGCGGTGAACCTCCATTTGAGAGCCGAGAAGAAGCCAAGGCTGGGAGAGGTGATGTGAGTCTTCAAAGGCCACAGTTAGGAGAGGAGGAAGCCAGTGGCCAGTGCTTGTCCTGACCTGCCTGCCTGCAGCTCCATGCCTGGTTCTGGTCTTGGCATCAGCCTATAGCAGCCCCTGTGTGGCTGCCCCATTTGGATAAGCAGCCAAAAGGGCTGGAGGCATCAGAAAGGCCTCAAGGAACAGGAGGCAGGGGAGGGAGAGCCCGGGAAGGAGGGCCCGGCTGAGAAGGAAAGGCTCAGGGTAAGACCCTGGGTGGGTCTTGCATAGGAGGGAGAGCCTCACAGTGAAAAGGTACTTCTGAGCGTGCTCCTTCCACCTCAGTATGGCACAGAGGCCCAAGTGACCGGAGGTTCAACCAAGGGGCAAGTTGCTCCAGGATCCTGGTCTTTGGAGGGTAAGACTGAATCAGGGCCCATCCTCAGAGCCTTCCCAGAGGGCCTGTCAAGGAAACCCTGTTCCAGACACAGGGCTGAGTTTTAAATTCAAGTATTCTCATCCTGGCAATTCTGTGGTCTCACTGTGTGACTGATGCTCTCTCATCACCTCTTTGCACCTCAGTTTGTTCATCTGTTAAGAATGAACCTAGAACCTCAGAGGTCAGCTGATCCCTGCCCCGGCTCAGCCAGGGCTAGAGTCCCTGATAGGTGGGATGCTCGCCACCACACGAGGCAGGCCATTCCCCATCAGGCAGCTCCAAACCACTAGAGAGCTTTTGCTTTTACTCATGTGGCACAATGGCTATAAAAAGGCTCATGGAAATAAAAGCATAATGAAAGAGTTATTATTAAAACCATCAGCATTAGGGGCAAAATGAGAGAGGATGAAACAGTTGGAGATGGGCTTCCTGAGCACCAAGGCTGCTGAGTGGGGGAAGGACAGCTCAGAGGGGCCCTGGTGAGTGCTGAGTTCTCCCTGGGGAGATTAGACAGCAGCTGGAGATGCTGCTCAGGGCCCGTGAGACCAAGAGCTACACAAGTGCTTTGAAGGCAGAGAGGAACAGCTCCTCAACCTCAGCAAAACCGCCTTGCTGAGGTCTGCTGTTTGCAGAAGACACTTCTCAGACTGGAACGGGAGACCCCCCGACTCCCTGGGGGGAGCACATTTGTCCTGGAAGGCACAGAGGGGGTGTTCCAAACATGTTGGCCTTGTGGCCCCTGCTTACTAATGGTGAAGAGCTCACTGTAAAAACCACTCAGGTGGGAGTAAATGTATAGAGGGACTAAGCTGAAGGGTCTTAGAGGCAGCCCCGGCTGGCAGACTGATGCGAGAGGCATAGCTTGTGGCCCAAGGGTGGCCCTGCTAGTTCAGGTCTTGCTGTGGAGAAAGCTGAAGCCTTCTACCTGCCAGGTGAAAGCAAGTATCCAACCCAGCCCCTGGCAAGTGACAGGGCCTCATAAGGGTTACCTTCGAAGATTCCGTGCTCTGTGCTCAGCCGTCTCAGACCAGAAAGCTCAGCCAGGCCCTTGTGCCTATGGAAGTGTGACTCCAGAGCCCCATGCCTGGTGCCCGTGAGGCCCGGTGAACTTCGCTCAGGAAAGCGAGCTCAGAGGAAGGAGGTGCCGACAAAGGGAGGTGCAGGGGCCAGAGGAGCTGTGTCCACTCACCCACGATCTCGTTCTCCTCCAGATTGATGGTCTCCAGCTCAGGTAAGGTGGTGAGCTGCTCAGGGAAGTCATGGAACTGGTTCCGAGACAGGTCGATGGCCTTAAGGTGCTGCAAGGTGCTGACCTCATTGGGGAGGCGGTGCAGGAAGTTCCCTTCCAGGCGGAGCTCTGCCATGTGGAGGGAGGAAGAGAAGGAAGGTAAGGAGGAGCAACCCAGAGACCACTACCTGCTGCCTAGGCAGGATGGCAGCAAGAATGCCCCAGGATGAAAGGAAGACCTCCTCACTCGGTGTCTGATTCCACGTTTATTGATGCAACAGGAGGGGTAACTCTTGCCCCTGGCCAGGCTTTTGGCTTTGGAATGGAAGGCTCTCCCACAGAGGCCTGTCTAGACTATGGGTCAGGACATGCTGGCTCCTCCCTCAGACAAGGCCTCAACTCCAGGCCTTGACGGGATGGGCCAACCCCTGGCCTCCCCACACCCACAGCCCATCTGAGGGACATCATTTCCCATTACCCTCCTGCTCAAGGAGCCACCACCATGGTCTTTCTGTGCCATGTGACCCTGCTCCCAGGCCAGCCACAGCTGCCCAGATGAGTATGGGTTCCTGCTCCTAGAGCAGCTACTCCAAAGCTGACTGGCAGCCTGTGCAGGGACCTGTGTGAGGAGGTGAGCTGGGCTGGTAGGATCCCTCTGCAGGGAACCTGGCCAAGGCAAGGCTGGGGTGGTAGAGGCTGCAGCTGAAATGCCATGTTCTACAGAGAAGCTGGGGCGCCCACCAGGGCCCGGGGCAAGGAGAAGGAATGAGGGGCAGAAGCCAAGAGTCACAGAGGGAGGTAAGGGATGCAGGACTTAAATGTGCGGCACCCAGGGGCCCCATGGCCTGAGTTCAAACCCAGCTGTGCCACCTACAAGTTGTTCACCCCATCAGTTATCTAACCCCATTAGTGTCAGTTTCCTCACCTGCAGAAAGTGACTACTAACAGCTCCTGTGTCAGGGTTGTTGGGGGCTTACATGTGCTAATTCAGGTAAAGCATTTGGCCGGGTGCCCGGCACAGGGTAAGCATCATATGTGCTACTGTTATTATTACAGCAGAAGGTTGTAGTGAGGATTGCATGCATGCAAAGTGCTTTGCACAATGTCTGGCATGCAGTAGGTGCTCAATAAATATTAAGGAGGAACCTAAGAAAGCAGAGGGAGCCCGCTGACAGCACAAGAACGGGGGAGACAGAGAAGCAGAGCTGCTGTGAGAGAGCACCCACAGGGGCTTGGGGTTCTGCTGGTTTCCCAGGCTTCGTCCCCAGGCGACCTTACAGACCCCCCACCTTGTCCCCCAAAAAGGAAACTGGGGCTCAGAAATGCCAAGTGGCCCAAAGAATGACCTTTGCTCTTCCCCCCAAGGCTGGCTTCATGAGCCTGGGACCAGCACAGTCACACAGGGTCCCAGGTTCATGAGGGCCCTGCACTTGGGGTTGAGTGTTCTGTGCTGCCGTCCTGAAAGTCTGTGGTGGAGGGGCAGTCCCATGGCGTGATCGCTGCCTGCCCTGCAAGCACGCTGCAGGGTATGTGTATGTGTATGTGTATGTGTGTGCCTCTGTCTGTCCGTCTGTCTAGCTGAGGGAGGAGGTCACCCTCTGCACCTTGGCTCAGACCAACCTCCTCTTCAGGCGCAGCCAGGGTCCCGAGCAGGGTGCCAAGTCTTTGCCTCACTGGCGGCTGCCACCCTCCCTGCCTCCCAGCTCTTCACCCCCCCGTCCTTTGTGCTGAAGGTGTAGGCTTTCCAGATAAAATGCAGGCTGCCCAGTTAATTTTGACTTTCAGAGAAACAATAAATGAATTTTAGTACAAGTATACACCAAACATTGCACAGGACATACTTATAATAAAAAAAATTGTTCATTCTTTATCTGAAATTCAAACTGAACTGAGCATCCTATATTTTATTTGCTAACTGTAGGAACCCAATCATGATGGTCCCATGCCTGAGGCTCAGAACACCCTGCCTGGCCCTGCCCACCTGCTCTGCCTTCTCTGGCCAATCCAGGACCTTCCATGCCCAGCCCCTCCCGAAAACAATGATCACTGCTACCAAGCACCTCTCAGGGCGGGTACCATGCTAACTGCTTTCCCTGCATGGTCTCCTTTAAGTCCCAAGATCATGCCATAAAGTCAGCATTAGCACTGTCCCCACTTTGCAGATAGGATGACTGAGGTTCAGTATTTAAGGCCACATTCTTCAGCCTGGTAAGTGGCAGAGCAGCAGTTGAAACCCAGGCCCACTGCCTCCAAAGGTCACATGCAGCCCAACCACACCTTTTCCCATCCCCTAAGTCATGGCAAGGCCGTGGGAGGAAGGGGGATAGACTTCAGAGGGGGAGAAGCAGTCTACCCATTCTGATGTTCTCTCCTGCAGCCAAGGTTACTCCTCACACAAAATCAGAAAGCTGCCCCACCCCACCCAGTGGCCTCCTTTCTAAGCCCCAGGGCCTTCTGGTAAAGGCTGACTGGACATGACCACATGGACCCTCCACATGTGACATACTCAGTAGACCTACAACATCAGCCCTTATCTCACCCCTGCCAGCTCCACTTCCAACCATCATCCGCTCTTTCTGACTCTTCGGGCTGCCAGGCCCCAAACCTCTTCTCCCTGCTTGCAGAGTCCTCCTTCCCGAGGGAAGGGCCCTCTGCACTTCCTGCACTCGGGCCCTTGGGCCCTCTCACCTGGACCACTCCGCCAGCCTCCTCCCTAGCCTCCTGCCTCTGGTCCCCTCTCCAGTGAACAGTGCACAGTTGGGCCCATTTAACCTCAGGAGCACAGCTCTGAGTGCACAGACCTTCAGAGGCTCCGCATGGCTTTCTTCCCGGGCATTCAAGGCCTTTTGTGATCAGGCCCGACAGTGCTTCCAGCCCAGCACTCACAGCTGGGCATGTGCTCTAAGCTGCTCTACAGTGTCCTCTGGTGGAATCTTGACCAAAGAGACACATGGCTACAGAGGAGAGGTCACACTTGCCTCATCTTGCTGAACTCCAGCGCTGTTCTACCTCCCATAAAGTGGTAACAACAGTTACCTTTTTCTTTTTATTTAGGGCCTACTATAAGTCTCGCGTATGCCAGAAGCTGAGGCTAACTGCCTCATTAATCCTCAGATTTGTCTTACTCTGCTCCACCTGACAGAAGCAAAACCTGTGGCTTAGAGAGATTAAACCACCTGCTCAAAAATCACACAGCCAGGCCCTGGCCAGGTGCGTCAGCTGGTTGGAGCATTGTCCCATACCGCAAAAGGCTGTGTGTGTGATTCCCGGTCAGGGCACATACCTAGGTTGGGGGTTCAATCCCTGGTCAGTATGTATGGGAAGCAACCAATCAATGTTTCTCTCTCTTTCCCTCCGTCTCCCTTCCTTTCTCTCTCTCTAAAATCAATAAACATATCCTTGGGTGAGCATCAAAAAATATTTCTTAAAAAACCATACAGCCAGGTGGTAGGGAAGACGGGATTAGGATGACATCTGATGCTGGTCACAAAGCATATGACAAAGGGGCCGGTAACAAAGGAGGCAGGAGAGACTGGTGTGAATGTTTACCGAGTGACACTCTATCAGGCAGTATATTAGTTGTTCATGAAATCTCATATAATCCTCCCAATACAGTCCTATCTCAATTTACAGGTAAGAGAACTGAGGTTCACAGAGGCCAAGTAACCTGCCCAAGGCCGCACGCACCAAGCAGATCCGGCCCGGTGGTCAGATGTTCCCCATGTTCCTTGAGATTCACAGATAAGGGAGCAGGGAGCAGAATGACGGCCCAATTTCCTCTGGGAAGTGGGGTGGGGAGTGGGCCATCCAGACACCAAGATGGGGGTGAAGCTGGGTGAAACCCAGGGGCAACGGAGTCACTGGCAGAGGCCAAAGACACTTAAGGTCCAATTCGAACATCCTCAAGGTGAAAGACGAGTGTAAGCCATCCTGCTAGGGAGACATGCTTAGGCTTGAGGGTGGGGTGGGGGACCTTCTCCCTGCATCTCCATGGCTGGGGAGCTGGAAAGCTTTTCATCTGGCTGATATCCTTTTCATAAATGCTCAGCATGTCCTGCCGGGTCTTTTTCTCTGCCATTCAACAGGTTTTCTCTCCATTTCTGTCTTGTTGTAGCCATGCCTCAAAGGCTCTGCAAATCTCCTTCCCTTGTGTGCTGCTAGAATGAATGGCAGCTCCATGCTTGTGCTCATACCCACTCCTCTTAGGCCCAGGGAAGAAACGGGAGGGCAGGGATCCTCCCTGCCCAGAACACTCAATATATGTTGCTTGAGATGGGCCTACAACTACTGAACAGTGGTTACAGGTTCAGCTGATACAAAGACCTGCCCCTACTCAAATTCCTGCTCAATCTGCAGTTCCCAGTCACCCTGGGCAGGCCATCTTACTTTTTGAATGGTTTGAGTTTTCCTGACTATAAAATGATTTAAATCCTTTCTCTTTCTTCCTACACTGTAGGAAAGGAAGGAGTAAATGTTTATTGAGCACCTACTACATGTCAAGTGCTATACACATATCATCTCCTTTAATTCTTATAGCAACTCAGAGATAAGTTTTATCATCTCTTTTTTTTAGAGGTGAAAAAACTGGGGGCTCAGAAAGGTTAGGCAATTGGCCAAACATAGCACAGGTGGTAAGCAGGACAGCTGAAATCTGACACTGAAATCTGACAACTGAAATCTGGATGTGTCTGACGCTGAAGACATTGCTGCCTCCACGAGGGTGGGCAAAGGACTTTATAACCAAAGTTAAATGGAGAGAATGATGGCCCTGAGGTTGGAGATGCTCAGAGCCTGACAGACCCAAGGGAGACTCACTCTTTCCAGCTTTATAACTGAATGTCAACTCCCTATGTTCTGATGCACCAGTTGTTAGAAGGCCAGGAGTGCTCCCTCACCCAGCATGTTTAATTAAAAAGTACAAGCCAGCCCCGGCTGGGTGGCTCAGTCAGCTGGAACATCGTTCCATATACCAAAAGGTTGCAGGTTTGATCCCTGGTCAGGGTGTGTATGGGAGACAGCCAGTCAATATTTCTCTCATATCAGTGTTTCTCTTCCTCTCTCTCTCCCCATTCTTCCCTCTCTAAAATCAATAAAAACAAATCCTTGATTAAGGATTTTTTTTAAAGTGCAAGCTAAAGAAGGCATTCTTGCCTCCAAAAATGTTTATTCAAAAAAACACTCATTTGGAGAGGAACCAAATTGCCTAGCATCAGGACGAGAGCTGGAGGGGCGGCTTTCTCCCAGACAAAAGTGCTGGGAGAGGCCACTGTTTCTTCCCTGAGTCCTCTCCCCACAGAGTCTCCACCAACCTCAGGCTCTTCTTCCTAAGCTCTTTTGGCCCTGATTTTTCGGTTTGATTCCATCTGGCAGACCCCATCCTGGAAAAGGGCAACACTTACTTCCATTCAACCACAGACTATTTGCTCGCTAGGTAATCCATCCCAATGGTACAAGAGATTCTCTCAACAAACTCTCAGTCTCTCTTCTCAGGTCATTGTTCTTGGTTCAATTCCCAGTCAGGACACATGCCTGGGCTGAGGGCCAGGTCCCCACTTGGGGGAATGTAAGAGGCAACCACACATTAATGTTTCTCTCCCTCTCTTTCTCCCTCTTTTCCTCTCTCTCTCAAAATAAATAAGCAAAATATTTTTTAAAACATACTATACAGCTTCTGGGTGGGGGTAGGCAAAGGTGGTGAAAAGGGGGGCATTTGTAATAGTGTCAACAATAAAAAAATAATAATATATGGCTCAATTTCTTGAGCATTCACCACATGCCAGGCAGTACCCTCGCCTCAGTGTTTACCATGGTCTACCTCAACTTTATCCTTACAGTGATCGCTAAAGAAGGTGCAGATGGATTCACTTTACAGATCGGGAAGTTAGCAGTGGCAGAGCCAACGTCGGCCCCAGGCCGGTCAGGCCCCCGGGCTCATGCTGCCAGCCAGGCCACTTGCTGACTCTCACACAAGGCTGCGTTAGCTGCCACAGATAAGCTTTGCAACTGGTTTACCTTGGAGAAGCTTCAGAAAGGTGCACTGCTTACACTGAGACGTTGTTGCTGAAATTTATCACCAAGGGCAATAGTTGTTCTCACTGTTTTAGTATTTTTCCCACTGCGCATGGGCCTCCTGGGCCCTATTTGTACTGGACTTATTTTCTCAAGAAAAATCATGGTCCAGTCTTCAGTCACAGCTGAAGGTGGTAGGCAGCCTAAGAGGCAGGCACGTGAGCAATGCTAGCACCTATCACAGGAGCCAACCAAAAATAGGTTTTGTTCAAAAATAGGTTGTCATTCAAATGACAAAGGTTTTGTCGTTTTAATTGGGGATTATTTGCTCCTGATGTGAAACTGGCTTCTCCTGACTGACCAGGTTTGTTCAACTTCAAATGCATTTTCTGCTTACAAAAGCAGTGCTGGCTCATTGTAAAAATATTGACATCTCAAAACTATGGAACATAGAAAAATGGAAATTTCGTGTATTTCAACTCCCAGAGAGGACCAATGCTGTTTGGTAGGCATTCCTCCATATTTTTCTATGTACATGCTAATGGGTGGATGGATGGATGGGTGGGTGGGCAGGTGGATGGATATTGTTTTCAAAAAGCAAAAATGAAATCATAGACCATATACTCTTTGAGACTTGCTTTTTTTCACTCAGTAGAGCTTAGGCAGCGTTCCAAGTCATTTCTTGGGGTCTCTAGAGGTCACTGCTGCAAAGGTGAAGAGACCTGAGTGAAAAATCACCCCCTGCCCCAGCTTCATGTTCCTGAGGACAGCTGCTCTCTGAAGTCCAGTCTTTTTAAGATAAAGCTCAGCCACAAGGGGGAGGGGCTGGCTCTGCCTGAAAGGTGGCCTCTGCCCCAGCTCAGAAGCTCTTCTGAAAAGCAAAAGGCATAGGGGGAGTAATGGACAGGTAGGCAGGGCTCCACACCCCGGGTTCAGCTCCTTAATAGCATTAAGGTAATCAAAGGGGCCGTGCTGAAATTGGGAAGGAAGTGGGCCATTTGCCACCAAATTTTTCCAGTGTTGTACCCCTCATCCCTGTGGCACTTGTTCTCCAAATGGATACTTAGCAAATCCTTGCTCATTTTAGTGCTGAATGAATGAAGGGGGAAGAACCAGGAGGACTTGGTTCTGGTCTAACTCAGCAAGAATCCTTGGGCTCTCCTCTCTCTGGATGGACTCACGGGAAGGTCTTCCCTGCCAATTTCCAGCAGGGCTGTGAGGATGAGCTGAGACAGCGTTGTGAAAGGCAGGGCATTCTGCACCGCACAGGTGTTTATTAAGCACCTATAACACACAGAGTCCTGTATTTGAACATGAAAAGAATAATCTTTGAAAGCACTCATTCAGTGAAACTATTCCTGTTAGAGAAGTACAAGATCCGTGAGATTAAATTCTTGGCTTATACAGCCTTTCGTGGAAACAAAATTGAAAGCTAACAAATGCACGCAGCAAAAGAGAAAAATAAAAGAAGGTGAATGCAGCTAAAGCACACGACTTACAGGAAAGTCAATCAGATGCAGTGATATCGAAAGAGTCTTCACTCGCTCACTCAACACACACCACTTGGCAGCTGCCACAGGGCACACACCATGTGACTGGAGAAATCACAATGAACACTAGATCCCTCCCTAACTCATGGGGGGGGAGTAGTAAACAAGAAAAACAAATAAATAAAGATTATTTCAGATGACTAGGAAGGTATTTAAGGTCAGAGTAAAAGATGACAAAAAAAAAATTTGTGCAGAGCCCAGGTGAAAGCTATCAGAGGAAATAGAGTACTCAGGCCCTGAGGGAGGAAAAGCTCAGCAGATGCAACAAACAGAAAAGAGGTCAGTGTGCCTGGTGTGGGGAGGGAGAGAGGAAAAATGGTAGAAGTGAAGCCAGAACCAAGTTATACCGGGCCCCGGACACCGTGGGGAGACTCGGATTTAGTCTAAGTGAGAGAGGAAGCCAAGGAAGGCATTCTGAGTATGAATGTGCGTGACTAGTAGGTTTTGTGTTGAATTTACATCCTAGGAACTTGCTGAACAAGGAGGTTGTTTTGTTTGTTTTCGTAGGTTCCTTAGGGTTTTCCATGTAGACAATCATGGCATCTGCAAGTAGAGAGTTTATTTCTTCATCTCCCATCTGCATGTCCTTAATTTCCTTTGCTTATCTTATTGCAGTGGTTAGAACTTTCCAAATGAGGGCAGACATCTTTGCCTGTTCCCAATCTTTCAGGTAAAGCATTCCATCATCAAGTCTGACGTTAGCTGTAGGAATTTTATAGCTGTTCTTTACCAAACTGAGGTACTTTCTCTATACTCCTAGTTTCCTTAGAGGTTTTTCTTTTTTAATCATGAATGGGTGTTGGAGTTTGTCCAATGCTTTTTGTCAGCAGATATGCTAGAAAGCACTGGTTGATCTTCAAATGTTGAGTCAGCCTTGCACTTGTGAAAAAAACTGATACGTCCCACTTGGCCATGGCATAGAATTCTTTTCATACATTGCTGAGTTTGATAGCGACCATCTTGCTGAGAATTTTTTGTGTCTCACTTAGTTCATGTGAGATACTAGTCTGTCGTTTTTCTTTTTCTTTTGTTTTATTTTCATTTTGTTTTTATCTGGATTTGAAATCAAACTCATACTGGCCTTGTAGTGCAGGTTGGAAAGTATGCCTTCCTCTTCTGGTTCCTGGAAGAGTCTGTGTAAAACTGGTGTTAATTCTTGTTTGAGAGTTTAACATAATTCTCCAGTGAAATCACCTGAGCCTAGAGCTTTCTTTTTTTTGGGGGGGAGGGCGGGGGGGTGTCTTTGTATTTATGAATTCCATTTATGTGATGGGGAAAGGACTATTTAGATTGGCTATTTCATCTTGGTTGAGTTCAGGTAGTTTGTGATTTTTAAGGAACTGGTCTATTTCTTCTAAGTGTCAAAATTTTATAAGGGCAAAGTTGTTCATGACAGATCCAGTTGGTTTTGAGTGGAAACAAAACCACGAAACTGTTTGTAGGCCCCCTCGCCAGGGGAAGGCAAAAACAAGCAGGTTCCCTGACACAGGTGCCCTGTACCCATCAAAGTCCCAGTCCTACCTAACTCCTGGGACTTCACGTCACCCCAACCTGGGTGCTTGAGGTTTTCTCTGTTGTTTTCACTTCAGAGAAAGAACAAAAAAAATGCAGCCAACAGTCCAGCCACCTGATTGGCTGATGCGCTGAGTTTCGAAGTAAATACAGTTGTGCCACATCTAGCTTTGCTTCTCACCCCTGGGGTCACAACACATTCTTTCTCATTGTTGGGGTCACAACAATGTCCAGGGTCTTGCCACCTTCTCTCTTGGAAAAGAGGGCTGAGGCCCTCCGGTCCCAGAGGGCGGAATTAGGGGGCCTCCGGATATTTCTCCTGCTCTCTTACACCAGGGCTCAGAGTGGAACAATTCGAGCTCCCAGGATCAACAGGGGATCCTGGAGAAGGCCCTGCTCCCAAGACTGCCCCAAGCTGGGAGCAGCCTATCATGATATTCTCTTATTTTTCATCCCTACTGAACTGTGGTTTCCGGTTTCTGTTAAATGGACCTCTCCTTCCCCAAGTTCTTCTTATTGCTTCCGAATCACCCCTATCTTGGACAGCTGCCAAGGCTGAGTCAGAGGCCTTAGACTGACCCCAGAGGAGAAAGGCCTGCTGACTCCATTAAGGAACAGATGAGGCCAGCTGGCAGTATTTTTGTAGCCAGGCAGCAAGGGAAGGTGCCAACTCCAAAAATACCTGTCCATGCCCTGGCTGGTGTGGCTCAGTGGATTGAGTGCCAGCCTGTGAACCAAAAATACCTGTCCACCGAGGACCAATCAGTGCCTTGGCTGCCACCCCCACATCAAACGGCAGTCCTGTTGTGGCCTGCAAGGGCCCCCTGCAGGGCAGAGTCAGCCAGTGTGGTGTGGCGCTGAGTATCCTTCAAATGGCTCCTGCTCCTGCTGCCCACGGGGACAGAGGAGCATGGAGACAGGAGTGAAGTTTCCAAAAGGAATGCACGCTCCTTGGATGGACAGAGGGAAGGGGTGAGAAAACTCTTCCAACTGGCTTTGGAGCAAACCAAAATGCAGCGCTAACCATTCTGCCCCATGAGAATGGGCAGTCGTCATTGTCCCCACATGGACCAGTATCTAAAATGTGCTGCTAAGTAAAAAAGGGAGTTACGAACAGCGCACACCCTCTACTCCTATTAGCAGTTCCGAAGGAGCTCGGTGGATCAGGACCCACAGCACCGACCCCTTCTTTCTCACTGTGTAACCTCAAACAAGTTACTTACACTCTCTCTGCCTCGGTTTTCTCATTTAAAAAAAGGAGACAATATCAGTACTGACCTGATAGGGTTGTAAAGGTTGAAACAATTTTATACTTGCAAAGTGCTTACAACAGCGCCTGCCCGTGGTGGTACACTTTCAATGCTACTGCCATCAAACACACTCACGTTCACATTGGTATACAAGAGGCATGTCTGGAACTGCTAACAGCAGTTGCTTCTGCACAGGGGAGTGGGAGATCTGGGGACAGGTGTAAGAGGAAGGCTTGTTTTTTCCCATTACTCTCTCCAACGCTTCGGGTATTGCATTGTGTGCATCCATTACATATTCAAAAACAAACTATAGGAAACTGTTTTCAAATGAAGCCTTTCAGCTTTATAATGATGAGAGAAATGCATAGGGAGTGGGTAAGATGGGCAGAGGGGGTGGAGACTGTTATAAATCGTGGCGCCAGGAGTGAAGGTCTCTGCTCAGAGCCCAGAACAGAGGAACCGTGAAGTCTCGTGGCAGGTGGGGTTGGGGGAGGGATGTTAGCTTGGGTCGTGTCCTGGAGTGCTGACTGAGGCACCGAGTTCGTGTAGAGTTGCAATGTCCCAGTGCTCCAGATGTGCACACAAGTCCCAGGCCAGGTGGGCAGAGGTGGCCCTGGAGTCTGCGGATCTGCAGGGTTGGCAAGACGCAGGACAGAGCTGTTCTCCTGCTCATGTGGCAGGAGCAGCTCTCCAGGCTGCCTCCAACTGCCGTCCAAAGGAACTTACTCCGCTCATTCCTGTTCACCTATTTCATTTATGCCTTTGTTTATTTCTAATGTATATATAGTTCAGTTTATAAGAACATATAAATAAAGATAACAAGTTAATAGCATGTGGGATTTATACACCTCTGTGAAGTGATGGCATTATGCCCATTTGAGGATACAAACCGTTTGTCCAAGGTCACACGGCTTGGAAATGCTAGGCCAGGTTTTCAGACCCCAAGTTCCTCACAGTTCTTAGCACAGTGGGTGGCCAACAGCGGGGACCCAGGAGCTGAGCAAATAAGGAATGATAAAATCGCCATCCATCAGTGCTCCATCTAATAAACTGAGAAAGCCACTGTGCCAGCTGTTTCCAGCAACTGCTACCATGCCTGTGTCTTTTGCAGTGAGATTCTGCAGCAACTCCTATCAAGAGGATGAGTCTAGCTCCCCGGCTCTTGAATCTGGGCTGGGGTTGTGACCGCTCAGACTAATAGAATGCAGCAGAAGTGATGTCCTGGAAGCTCCAGTCCCAGGCAGTAACTACCCACTTCCTTCCTCTTGGAGTCCAGCCACTGTGCTATGAGGAAGTCCAAGCAGATTAGAGGCCACATGGAGCACGGCCCCAGAGGATGAGGGGCCTCCCTCCTCGGAGAGGTGATCTCAGTCTATACTACATGGCGCAGAAGAACCACCTAGCAGAGGCCATCCGACCCACAGAGCTGGAGGAAATAACGCACTGTTATTCAAAGCAAGTAAATCTTAGGGTGGCTTGTGATACAGTACTAGATCAAAGAAGCAGCTATTCTGCAGCTGAGGATTCCTTTGGAGCAACACACTCCTGCCTGGATGTTTTAAGGAGAGTGGCCCCCTCCTGCCAGCATCACAGGCCCAGGCTGTGCAGGAGAGGAAGCAGGTCTCAGATGCTGCCCCACTGGGACAGGTCAGCCTCCTCCTCCACCTGCTGCACTCCCTAACCACCATCTCTACAGTGGTGGGGGCAGGGGCTCCCACCAGGGCTTGAAGAAAACACACGGAGATTAACTTTGAACTCTGCCAGAATCTGGCCTGCGTGCCACAGGAGGGGCTGAATGCTGGGTGGAGCTAGGGAAGTAAGGCAGCTGGGGAAAGTGGGCAGGGCAGTTCCTTAGAGAAGACTTCTCTTTTGGGGTGCAACCCCAGCTCCACAGTGAGATGAGGTGGGAGGGCAAGCAAGCAAGTGGGGAGACCAAGGCAGGAGGCCCTGGACCCATCGGGCGTGTGTGTTCCCTATCAGTGCTGTAAAACATCACCACAAATTGGTGGCTTAAAACAATACAGCTACCATCTTACCATTATGGAGGTCAAACACCAGCACGGAGCTGGAGGACCAAAATCAAGTTGTCAGCACAGCGGTGTGCCTCTGTGGGTTCTAGGGGAGAATCTGTTCCCTGACTTTTCTGGCCGATAGAGGTTTGAAGCCACATTGCTCCAATCTCTGCTGTGGTCATGACATCAACTTCTCTGACTCTGGCCCCCCTGCCTCCTTATAAGGACCCATATAAGGACCCCAGCTTGCACTGGGCCCACCTACTCAGTCCAGGGCATCCTCCATTTCAAGGTCCTTAACTGCATCACATCTGCAAAGTCTTTCTTACCGTGTGAGGTAACATAGCCACGGGTTCCAAGAATTAGGATGGGCATCTTTGGGAGGGTCACTAATCTGCTGACTACCTGGTGGGAAGTCATTCACTCACCCACCCAGCAGGAAATATCTGCTACTCTGTGCCAGGTACTACGCTGGAGAGTGCGGGGCATGCAGCTGACTGCAGGCTGCACGTGGGGTAATGTGTCCAGTCTTCACAAGAGCTCTATGGGGTAGGCTATTACCAGTATTATTCCACAGCACCAAGGGGGAAACTGAGGCACAGAGAAGTTAAATAATCTGCCTGCGGTCACAGAGCTAATAAGTTGCAGAGTATCAGTCAGGGCCCCAAAGGGGAAGAGCTGCACACTCAAATTAACTCAAGGAGGGTTTATTTGCCACAGAGTATTTCCAAAGGTGTGGGAGGCCACCTGTGGATGGCAAACACAAGGCCCAAGGGCTGAATCTGGCTCTCCACCTTGTTTTATCTGGCCCGGCACCTTGTTTCTACCCGGCAGCAGCGCCAAGCTCCTTGCTCCTAGTTAAGGAGTAGTTACATTTATACAGTCCTAAAATAACATTTGGCCCTTTGAAGGCAACCGCCAGGCTGATGTAGCCCCTGGTGGAAATGAGTTTGACACCCGTGCTATAGGGGAACTTAAGGGATCATGCAGTAACCAGGGATAAGAGCAGGGAGTTGTCACCACCCAGAAAGACAGAGTTGTGTTGAAGCTGCCTTGAGGAAAGTGACCTGCAGACAAGGGGCAGAGCCAGCCCAAGGTGGACCTCACAGGAAGGTGGCCAGGAGAATAAGCTCACTAGCCTTACTCTCCTCTCTTCCTTTGACATGCCTAACCACAGCCGAAGGTCAGAGGGCTAAAATCAGCACGGAGCACGGATCTGCAGGGTAAGGGGAAGGTGTCACACGCCAGACCTGGGCTCAACCTCAGTGTCTGTGCTTTAAGCACCAAATGACCCAGCCTGTCTTCTTGTGGGTCTCGGTTGGTTCAGCCTGACAACAGAGAAGGTTGCTCTTCACCTCCTGGTGGGCCCCAGGCTCGGGGTGACATCAGTGCTTGACAACTTCATGATGTAGACCAACTGCTTAAAAACGCCCTCACCCACTGGCCTTGGTAGTCCTATCTCTGGGATTCTGTCCAAAGGATCCTTTTCTCCACCGAGGTCAGCCAGGTAACCCTAGGGCCAGGTGCTCTTGAGGACTGACAGCAAAAACTGATGTGGCAGGCCATAGCCTTGTCACCCCCTTGGCATCAAGTAGGGACTCTTGGTCACCAGCAACTGGGAGCTGCCCTTTCAGGTAACTCAGGTGTGACGGACCCTCCTGGACCTGCTATTTCAGCGGCAGCTGTGCTGAGGGAAACAGAAAATGCGTGCCCATCGGAGTAGATCTGCCTGATCCCACACTGAAACGGACCGCTGCGCAGCTTCAATGTCTGCCCTGCTTTCCCAGCACTGTACCCCTCTTCTCCACCCCCCCCCCCCCCCGCCCCTTCATCTGCTAAAGGCCAGCTAAAGAAAAGCACCCCGGGGGCTGAAGCAAAGTAGGAAGTGGGGGAAGAACATGGCACTTTGAGTAAATGCCTGCTGCAGCACCCCTCGCATTACTGCTTGCACACCCGAGTCCCCCGAGAGAGAGACCGGGAGCTCTCCAAGGACAGGTCTCGGTTTCAGTTTTCTTATCCTTCCCAAATACTGGGTGCTGTGAGGACTGAATGAGACGATGCATGCAAAACCCTCAGTGTGGAGCTGCAAGGGTGAAGTGCCGGGTGAATGTGGGCTCTCCGCCTGGGGCTCAGAGCTATCTCTGTGGCCGCAGGGTGGTCCTCAGCTCCAGCCCCTCGATGCTGGGCACAAGCAGCCTTCCCTCTGTAATCCAAGGCATGGACAGGAGGGAGTTCAGACTCTACCCTTTAACAGACTTCTGCCTGAAAGTGTATGATGACGAATGTATTTCCAGGGCCAAGGCACAAGTGCACGAGGCTGTAAGTACATTTCCCTGGCACTCTTTGCGGTCCCCCTGGAGAGGGCCTGCCTGCTCATCCTGCAGGGTGCAGCCCAATGTCAAATCCTTTGAAAGCCCTTGCTTCCACACCTACCCCATTGCCCGCACCACTCAGGGAGAATTTGTTCCTCTTCCCAGCAGTCCCAGTGTTTTGTCCACACTAGTATCACAGCACTTGGTGTTGTTGCCGAGTCCGTTCCGCAACCCTGGGCTCTTTCAGGGAGAGACCTGGTCTCATGGCCTTTGTTTCTGAGCCTCCGGGCAGAGGTCTGGACCACAGGAGGTGCTCAAGGGTCAGGTGAATGAAGGAAAGCACAGGTGAATCCTCTTACCCACAGGAAGGTCCCTTGCCTGACTGTGCCCTCCCTATAGGCTCCAGCCAACCCCCACCACCCACTTTCTATCTTTCCATCTCCTCTGGAAAGCAAACATCCAATCCAAATTAGCTACATGGAGCTCTGGGGGACCCTTGAGCTAACGCAGGTGGCCTGGAAAGGCAGCCCTGGCCTGGGAGGTGGGCAACCAGGGGGTACTGCTCTGGGACCCCAGACAAGCCCCTTCTCTCCCTGCGCTTCCTTCTCCACCTCTGAAATGAAATAACAGAGACAGCTCTGATATTTTATGGGAGATTCTCCCAACTGGTGGCCCTTGGGCTGCATCTAGTGTGTTATAGTTTTCATATTATGTAACAATATGAGCTTTGTGTGCTTCACTCGGAAATGACTACACAAACCACGCCCTCTCCCTTGCCCTTGTGTTTGAGCCTAGCCAGTGGTCTTTCTGGGTCCTGCCTGTAGCTCCCACCTGAGTCACTGGTTGCCAGTCCACACTCCCACTCCTCTCTGGGCTCTGCCTAATGCCCAAAACTCCTCCAGGAAGCCTAAAATCGGCTGTATGAGCTATGCTTGCTCGTGCTCTTCCTGTCCCATCAGGATTTTGCATACTGGTTTCTTCTCTAAAGAGGCTCTTAGACCCTTTTCATGACTCTATCAGACAGAGGACTCCAGAAGGCAGGAAGTGCTCTCCCCAACTCTCTGGCCTCTTCCACTTCGCAAACACATGCCAAGTGCCCAGGTCACAGCTCCATCCATGCAGCTGAGTGACATGGGAGAGACTGCTCTGTGGAGAGGGGACAGGCACTGGAATGTCCATTGTGCCCTGCTTGTCCAACCAGAGGAACCATTTCATAAGAATCTGTCCTGCCCACCCGTTGGCCTCCAGCCCATCTCCCCGCCAAGCACCCTCGTCCACTTGCTCTGTGTGTGCCCTGCAGAAGAAAGAAACACCAGCATTCCTGGAATCTGCCACTCCTGAACTGGGAAAACAGCAAAGAACAATGTCAGATGGCGGGGCTGGAAGGGGGCTTCTTCAAGTTTACCAAGAACTACTACTCCTAGGCCTCCAGACCCCAAACATCCCACTGTTCAGAATAAGAGAAATCACTCCAGCAGCCACACCCTGGGCCATTAGCCAATCCGATTCACAGCCATCTAGGCAGAAGTGACACAGACATTTCCAGGCTTCAGGAAGGACATGGGTCCATCCCCAAAGCGTCCCCCAGGGAATGACTTCCAGGTCCAGCTGATGTCTAGTTACACTCCCAACAGGGTCAGAGCCTGAGGACCAGGACTAGCCATGCCCCCAGCCTGAGCTGCCCAGGGCCTACCTCGGAGCTGACAGAATGTGGTCATGAACTTGCTGGTGAGGGACTTGAGCTCGTTGTTGGCCAGCGTAATGAGTTGGATCTGGTCGGTGACATTCCGCAGGACCTTATAGATGCCAATGGGGAAAGAAACCAGCTTGCACTCAGCCAGATCTACAGCCAAAGAACAAAGACAGACCAGAGTTAGCAGCCACAGTTGCCCAAGGACTTGACCAGCCCTGGTGTCCCTTCCCAGCCTCCCTGCTCTCCCACCTGTCCCCCCGTGCCCACCTGTCCCCCCCCGAGCAGGCTTGACACCCTGCTCTCCCTCCAAGAGCCTTCATCACCCTTAACCACACTTGTCCCTACCTCGCACCTGAACCTCAGGGTTTATTCCAGCACCCTCTCTATCACCACAGCCTATGAGCCATAATGTGGAAGGCAGAGCTCTGCTGGCACAGAGACGACCAGCATTCACGGCAATGTCCTCGAGGCCCTGCAAAATCCACGAGGCCCTGTGGAATCATCTAAGTCTCAGCAGTGAGGCTGCAGTCTTATGACTACAATAGTCCACATCTTACAAAACAGGCAAGCCACAGACTTTGTGGTTTGACCTTCTTCCCGGTCCTGTCACTCCGAAGATAAGTAAGTCTTGTACAAGAGGCAGCAAGGAAGCTGCTGCGGAGCCTTGTCTGGCAGTTCCTCAAGAACTACCATATGGCCCTGGCCGGGTAGCTCAATTGGTTAGAATGTCGTCTTGATATGCCAAGGTTGCAGGTTCAATCCCCAATCAGAGTACATACATAAATCAACCAATGAATGCGTAAATAAGTGGAACAACAAATTGATGTTTCTTTTTCTTTCTCTCTATCCCTGCCTCTCTCTCTTCCTTCCTCTCTCTAAAATCAAGAAATAAGGACTTTTAAAAAATTCCACTCCTAAGTCATACCTGAGAGAATAAAACCACTGGTCCACACAAAAACACATTACACATGGATGTTTGTGGCAGCATTATCCATAACAGCCAAAACATGGCAATAACATAAATGCCCCCCAGCTGCTGAATGCGCAAGCAGACTGTGGTATCTCCATAAAAAGGAATGTGTTTAGCACTAAAAAGAAATTAAGTACCAATATATACTACAACACTGAAGCACATGGAAAATATTATGCTAAGTGAAATAAGCCAGTCACAAAGGATGACATATTGTATGAGGTGGTTTACATGAAATGTCCAGAACAGGGAAATATAGAGAGGCAGGAAGCAGATCAGTGGTTCCCTAAGCCCAGAGGGTATGGGAAGATTGTGGGAAGGAGACTAAGGGGTACAGGTTTCTTTGTGGGGGTAACACAAATGTTCTACCATTGGACTGTGGTCGGAGTTGCCAACTCTATGAATATACCAAAACCTTAAATTGTACACTTTTAAATGGCTGAGTTGTAGTATTTGTGAATTATACCCCAATAAAGCTGGTTTATACGCATATACATGGCAGCAGGGAGACACTGAAAGCACAAAGGCTGAGAGATGGTGCTCATCTAAGTCATGCAACTTCCCTGAACCTCAGTTTCCTCATCTGTAAAATGGGGGTGTCACTACCCACCTAGCAGGGCTGTCAGGAAAAGTAAATGCATTAAAACACACTGACAAAGTGCCTGGCAGGAATGTAGCGGGGGTGCTGTAGACACTGTTTCTCTCTTGCCTTTCGAAGTGCCCATTCCTGGTGATTGCCCCCAACCCCTGAGCCCCAGGAGCACTCACCGACTCAGGTAGCACTGCCCCACCCCTCTCTCAGCAAACTCTTGTCCTTTCTCCAGAGGCCAGGCTTTCCCCAGGCCCCTAAGCCTTTGAAGATTGTTCAAAATTAAATACACAGAAATCAACAATATTGCTATATGCCAGTTAAAAGAAAAGAAAGTTCATAAAGATCCTATTCTGAACATCAACATTAATGCAAAGTCTACAGAAATAGTCAGAATAGAAGCCCTTCTCTCTCATCTGCCTCATAGAATTTCTACTCTTGCTCCAAGACCAGCTCAAATGTCACCTCCTCCAAGAAGCCTTCTCTTACTGCGGTAAGCAGTTAGTTGCTCCAGCCTCTTAGTCTCATATAGTGCGAATGAAACCCTTCATCCTGTATTGTATAAACCCCTTTTTGTTTCTGCTTTCCCAATGGACTGGAAAGATGCCAAAGCACAGTGCCAGCAGAGGTCTAGCAGGCTCAGGACAGGGCAGGGGAATTGGTCACCTCGCTGAGCTGGTGAGGAAAGAAAGGGGACGGGGGGGGTAAGGACAAAGTCCTGATGACTGAGGGTCCTCAGAGGTCCTCTGTAGGGGATCCTATGAAGAAGCATCTTACTGCCTCCTCCAATCCAGGCTCGTGCTAGGTGAGCCCAGCCCTGCTGCTACACAGTATCAGGCTGGAACTTGCATCAGCAGGTGGGGCTGGCAGAAGAGAGTGAAACATCTGCAGGGGGAAGCACTCCCAGGGAGACAGGCTTCCAGTGGTGATCAGGGCTGGAACTGGACCATCTCTGCAGGCTCAAGGTTTGGGTCAGGCTGGGGATTCTACAAAGAACAAACACTTCCAGCCCTGGCTGGTGTGGCTCAGTGGATTGAGTGCCGGCCTACAAACCAAAGGGTCGCCGGTTTGATTACCAATCAGGGCACACGCCTGGGTTGCTGGCCAGGTCCCCTATATTGGAGGGGCATGAGAGGCAACCACACATTGATGTTTCTCTCCCCCTCTTCCTTTCTCTCTTCCCCTTTGTATAAAAATAAATAAATAAAATCTTAAAACAAACAAACACTTCCAAACAAACACTTCTAAACAAGGAGTCCCCTAGTGCTTTATGCCAGAAGCAAAAATGGCTCTAAAGGATTCTTTGTTTTGCTTGTTGTAAATCATATCAGCCCACTGGATGGAAGCAAAAGATCTACAAGCCAGGAGCAAAATGGAGGAAAACATCAGAAGCTATCCCTTTAAAACAAAGAGCAAAAATGGACACCTTCCATCATCAGCATCCCTGAATATGGTCTTAGAAGCTCTGGCCAAAGAAATAGAAATCATAAATATTGGAAACAGGCAAAAAAATGACTATTATGTGCATATGACATGGCCGCGTAACCTCAATAACCCAAAGTCTTCTAACAACGCAAACTAAATAGACCTCGGCAAAGTGGCTAACCCACATAAACATGCAAAATTCAATAATATTCCTACATGCCGGTAATAAAAATATAGTTTTTAAGAACCCTATTCCAAACAGCAACAATAATATAAAATATATAGAGATAGTCATTATGAAAAATGTATCTGAATAATATTGGGTTGACCAAAAAGTCCATATGGTTTTTTCTGTAAAATAAAAGACATTTTTCATTTTCACCAGTAACTTCACTGATTAGGATATTTTGAGTATGTCAGCTATCTCCTGCATAGTATAACATTAATTGTTCTCAATTAATGTCTTGATTTGATCACTATCAACTTCAACTTGTCTACCTGATCATGGAGCATCATCCAGTGAGAAATCTCTGGCACGAAACTTCACAAACCACTTTTGACCCGTTTGATCAGTCATAGCACCTTCTCCATACACTGCACAAATCTTTTTTTGCATTGCAGTTGTGTTTTTACCTTTCTTGAAATAATAAAGCATAATAAGCCAAAAATATTGCATATTTTCTTCCATCTTCAGTATTAAATGGCAACACAAAAATTCACCAATTTTGATAAGTTTTTTTAAATGCATGCTGATATGACAGCTGTCACAATACAATCTAACAAAATTGTTTTGAATGAAGTTAAAGACAACTAAGTGCTACTAGAGACCTCTTATGAAAAAAATAAACTTTTTGGCCAACTCAATATTAAAAAAAGTAGAAAAGTTCACAAAGAGGCTTTTAAAAATAGATTTGTATGTGAAGCTATAATATATTCACTGATGACAAGTCAAAATAGTGAAATAATGGTTTTTTGCTATTAATTTTTATTTATTTTTTATTGTTACTCTACGGTTGTCCCAATTTTTCCCCCTTTGCCCTCTCCCGCCCCCAGCCCACTCCCCACTCCCACAGTCAATCCCCACACCATTGTGCATGTCTGTGGGTCATTCATACATGTTTATTGACTAGTCCCTTCCCCTTGTTTCCCCCATTAACCCCCTCCTCCCACCCCTCTGTTGTCTGTCAGTTTGTTCTTTATTTCAATGTCTCTGGCTATATTTTGCTTGCTTGTTTGTTTTGTTGATTAGGTTCCACTTATAGGTGAGATCAAAGGGTATTTGTCTTTTACCACTTGGCTTATTATTTCACTTAGCATAATGCTCTCCAGATCCACTCATGCTGTTGCAAAGTGTAGGAGTTCCTTCTTTCATTCTGCTGTGTAGCATTCAATTGTGTAAATGTACCATAGTTTTTCTTATCCACTCATTTACTGATGGGCACTTAGGCTATTTCCAGCACTTGGCTATTATAAATAATGCTGCTATGAACATTGGGGTGCATAAGTTCTTTTGAATTGGTGATTTAGGATTCTTAGGGTATAGTCCCAGCAGTGGAATTGCCAGGTCAAAAGGCAGTTCCATTTTTAATTTTCTGAGGAAATTCCGTACTGTTTTCCACAGTGGCTGCACCAGTCTGCATTCCCACCAATGGTGCACTAGGGTTCCTTTTTCTCCACATCCTCACCAGCACTTGTTGTTTGTTGATTTATTAATGATTACCATCTGACAGGTGTGAGGTGATAAACTCATTGTGGTTTTAATTTGCATCTCTCTGGTGGCTAGTGATGTTGAGCATTTTTTCATATGTCTATGGGCCCTCTGTATGTCCTCCTTGGAGAAGTCTCTGTTCAGGTCCTTCCATTTTTTAATTGGATTGTTTGTCTTTCTAGCACTGAGTTCTACAAGTTTATATATTTTGGAGATTAAACCCTTGTCTGAGGTATCACTGGCAAATATGTTCTCCCATACAGTCAGTTCCCTTTTCATTTTGATGATGGTTTCTTTAGCCTTGCAAAAACTTTTTAACGTGATGTAGTCCCATTTGTTTATTTTTTTCCTTTATTTCCCTTGCCCTAGGAGATATATTGGCAAAAATATTGCTACATGGGATGTCTGAAATTTTTCTGCCTATATTTTCCTCTAGTACTTTGATGGTATCAAGACTTGGATTTAAATCTTTTATCCATTTTGAGTTTATTCTTGTGTATGGTATAAGTTGGTGCTCCAGTTTTTTTTTTTGTTTTGGGTTTTTTTTTTTTGCATGAACCAGTACAGTTCTCCCAAAACACCATTTATTGAAGAGACTATTTTAACTCCACTGTATGCTCATATCCCATTTGTCAAACATTAATTGACCACAGAGATATGGGTTTATTCTGGGCTCTATATTCTGTTCCATTGAGCTGTGTCTGTTCTTATGCCATTACCAGACTGTTTTGACTACGGCAGCCTTGTAGTATAGTTTTATATCAGGTATTGTGATTCCTCCAACTTTATTCTTCTTTCTTAAAATTTCTGAAGCTATTCAGAGTCTTTTTTGGTTCCATATAAATTTTTGAAATATTTGTTGTAGATCTCTGAAATATGCCATTGGTATTTTAATAGGAATTGTGTTGAATCTATAGATTGCTTTGGGTAGTATGGACATTTTAATGATAATTCTTCCAATCCATGAACACAGTATATGCTTCCAATAATTTGTATCTTCCTCAGTTTCTTTCTTCTGTTCTTTCTGAGTACAGGTTTTTTACCTCTTTGGTCATTTTTGTTGCTATAGTAAATGGGATTTTTTCCCTAGTTTCTCTTTCTGAGAGTTCATTGTTGGTGTACAAAAATGCCATTGATTTCTGAATACTGACCTTCTGTCTCACTATTTTGCCAAATTCACTTATTAGGTGGAGACTATACGGTTTTCTATATACATTATCATATCATCTGCAAATAAGAAGTTTTACTTCCTTGTTTCCAATTTAGATGCCTTTTATTTTTGCTTCTTGTCTGATCATTGTGGCTAGAATTTCCTGTAGTATGTTGAATAAGAGTGATGAAAGCAGACACCCTTGTCTTGTTCCTGATATTAAGGGGAAAACTTTTAGTTTTTGCCCATTGAGTATGACATTGGCTGTAGGTTTCTTATATATGGCCTTTGTTAGGGTGAGGTATGCTCTGTCTATTCCCACTTTGCTGAGTGTTTTTATCATAAATTGATGCTGGATTTTATCAAATGCATTTCAGCATCTATTGACATGTTCATTTGATTTTTGTCCTTCATTTTGTTTATGTGATGTATTATGTTCATTGATCTGTGAATATTGTACCATCCTTGCATCCCTAGGGTGAATCCCACTTGATCATGGTGTCTGATCTTTTTAATATATTGCTGAATCTGGATTGCCAATATTTTGTTGAGGATTTTAGTATATATGTTCATCAGAGATATTGGCCAGTAATTTTCTTTCTTTGTTATATCTTTACCTGGTTTTAGAATTAGAATAATACTGGCCTTATAAAAATAATTTGGGAGTCTTCCCTCTTCTTGCATTTTTGAAATAGTCTGAGAAGGATAGGAGTTAGTTCTTTGAATGTTTGATAAAATTTTCCTGTGAAGCCAACCAGTCCAGGGATTTTGTGTACTGGGAGTTTTTTTTATTACTACTTCAACTTCACTAGTTGTTATTGGTCTATTCAGGCTTTCTGCTTCTTCTTGATTCAGTTTTGGGAGATTGTATGTATCTGGAAATTTATCCCCAGGTTGTCCAATTTCTTGGCATATAGTTGTTCACAGTAATTTCTTACAATCCTTTGTATTTCTGTGGTATCAGTTGTAACATCTCCTCTTTCATTTCTGATTTTATTTATTTGGATCCTCTCTCTTTTTTTCTTCATTAGTATGGTTAAAGGTTTATCAATTTCATTTATCTTTTCAAAGAACCAGCTGTGGACTCACTGATCCTTTGAATTGTTTTTTTTAGTCTCTATGTCATTTAATTCTGCTCTGATCTTATTTCCTTCTTTCTATTCTCTCTGGGCTTTGTTTGTTGTTGTTCCTCTAGTTCTTGTAGATATAGGGTTAGGTTGTTTATTTGAGATTTTTTAAAGTATTTTTTATTGATTATGCTATTACAGTTTTCCTAATTTTTCCCCCTTAATCCCCCCTCCACCCTGCTCCCTGAAACCCTCCAGCATTCCCCCCCACCTTAGTTTATGCCCATGGGTTGTACATATAACTTCTTTGAGTCCTCTGTTTCCTATACCATTTTTAATCTCTCCCCATCTATTTTATGCCTACTAATTATGCTTCTTCTTCCTTGTATCTTTCTCCCCATTCCTCCCTTCCCCCTCCCCACTGAACTCCCTCTGTGTGATGTCCATTTCTCTGATTCTGTTCCTGTTCTGGTTGTTTGCTTAGTTTTTGTTTTCATTGTTTTTCTTTTCTTTTAGGTTCATTTGTTGATAGTTGTGAGTCATTTTATATGTTCATATTTTTTATCTTCTTTTTCTTAGATAAGTCCCTTTAACATTTCATATAATAAGGGCTTGGTGATGATGAACTCCTTGAACTTGACCTTATCTGGGAAGCACTTTATCTGCCCTTCCATTTTAAATGAAAGCTTTGCTGGATAGAGTAATCTTGGATGTAGGTACTTTCCTTTCATGACCTCAAATACTTCTTTGCAGCCCCTTCTTGCCTGTAAGGTTTCTTTTAGAAAATCAGCTGATAGCCTTATGGAAACTCCTTTGTAGGTAACTGTCTCCTTACCTCTTGCTGCTTTTAGGATTTTCTCTTTGTCTTTAATCTTGGGTAACTTAATAACGTGCCTTGGTGTGTTCCTGTTTGGGTCCAATTTCTTTGGGACTCTCTGAGATTCCTGGACTTCCTGGAAGTCTATTTCCTTTGCCAGACTGGGGAAGTTTTCCTTCATTATTTGTTCAAATAAGTTTTCAATTTCTTGCTCCTGTTCTTCCCCTTCTGGCACCCCATAATTCGGATATTGGAACGTATCAGGTTGTCCTAGAGAATCCTCAGCCTCTCTTCCTTTTTGGGGATTCTTGTTTCTTTGTTCTGATCCAGTTGGATGTTTATTTCTTCCTTTTGTTCCAAATCATTGCTTTGAATCCTGATTTCCTTCTTGTCACTGTTGGTTCCCTGAATATTTTGCTTTATTTCATTTTGGGTATCTTTCATTTGTTCTTTCATTTTTCAACCAAGCTCAGTCAGTTCTGTGAGCATTTTGATTACCAAGCTTTAAATTCTCCATCAGAGAGGTTGGCAATCTCCTCACTGCTTAGTTCTCTTTCTAAGGTTTGCTGTGTTCTTTCATTTGGGCCATATTTCTTTGTCTTGGCATACCTGATAAGTTGTAAGGGGGCGGGGCCTTAAGTATTCACCCAGACAGGGCAACCCTCCTTGCTGTGCTGCCTGTGGGTGAGGGGCCAGAGAGGGAGCAATGCAGCTTGCCTGCTTGTCTCTCGCGCACTTTCCAACAGACTTTCATGTCAGACTGGAAGTATCTGGCACTGTGGCAACCCCAACCTCAGCCCACAGTCAGCTCTGAGTCTCAGTTTTCCCCTTAAGTCAGTCCCTCCTGTGCAGCTCTGTCGAGCTCTTCAGTCAGCCCTGCCCCTCAGCTGCCTCACTGAGGTTTTTTTGAGTTGGCCTGTGTGGTCCGCCTTACCAGTCTGGCTGTTCTGGTTGATTTTTTCTTTAATTCCTTGGTTGTTGGAGTTCCATGTAGCTTGATTTTCTGGAGATTTTGGTTGTTTCTTGATTTTAGATTGGTTATTATCCTCCTTTGGTTGTACAAGGAAGCAAAGGGTTTCTACCTACACCTCTATCTTGGCTGGAACTTTTATTTGAGATTTTTCTATTTTCTTTAGGTAGGCCTGTATTGCTATGAACTTCCCACTCAGGACTGTCTTTGCTGTATCTAAAGGTTTTATGTTGTTGTTTCATTTTCAATTGTTTCCAGATACTTTTTTATTTCTTTCTTGATGTCATTGTTAACCCATTCATTATTTAATACATTATTCAGTCTCCATGTATTTGAATGTTTTTGATTTTTTCCTTGAGGTTGGTTTCTAGTTTCAAGCCATTGTGATCTGAGAAGATGCTTAATATGATTTCAATTTTCTTGAATTGGTTGAGGCTTGTTCTGTGTCCTACCACATGTTCTAGCTTTGCAAATGATCCATGTGTGTTTGAAAAGAATGTATCTTTTCTTCTTTGGGGTGAAATGCTCTGTAAATATCAATTAAGTCCATTTGATCGATGTGGCAGACCCTTCTGCGTGGCGTGGGCCCAGCTCCCACTTGGAGATACACAGGACCCACGCCCACAGATAGGTTCTCTCATGGGTAATTAGATTTGCAATATACCTAAGCTGTTTTAAGACTCACTTTTTGCTAAAACCCCCTCACCCTGCAAGTGCTAAACCTTGGGCTCAGTGTAACTGGCTGCCTTTTCATTTGCTAATATTCTTCTTCTGTGATGTAATGAGGGGCATTGGTTCCTTTGTTGTAACCAGGGGATGGGGAGGGAGAACCACCTTGGAATGTGAGGATATAATTAGAATAAAGGCCTGTAATGGCGGAGGCCGCGGCTTTTGCTCCTCTTGAGAGAAAAGCCATGCTGTTGTCCTTATTCCTCTACCAGACTTGGTAGTCTGTGTGTATGTTTTAATTCATCCATAATGACACAGACACTGCTGGCCAGTGTCTGCATCAGGTCTAGAGTGTCATTCAATGCCACAATATCCTTGTTGATTTTTCGTTTGGCTTACCTATCCATTGTTGACAGCATGGTGTTCAAATCCCCTTTATGACTGTTTTGCTGTCTATCTCTTTCTTAAAGTCCTCCAAGATTTTCCTTATATTTAGGTGCTCCTGTGTTGGGTGCATATATGTTTACAAGGGTTATATCCTCTTGTTGGACAACTCCCTTAAGTATCATGTAGTGACGTTATTTGTCTCTTGTTATGGCCTTTGTTTTGAAGTCTATTTTGTCTAATATAAGTATTGTTACCCAAGCTTTTCGTCTTCATATCCATTAGCTTGAAATTTTTTCCATTCTTTCACTTTCAGCCTGTGTAGATCTTTTATTCTGAGGTGGGTCTCTTGTAGACAGCATATCTGCAGGTCATTTTCTTATCCATTTAGCTACCCTATGTCTTATAAGTGGAACATTTAATCCATTTATATATTTTTAAAAAAATTTTTAAATACAGGATTCAGTTTCAAGAATGCTGCTCTTTTAAAAAAAACATTTTATTTATTTATCTTTAGAGGAGAAGGGAAGGAGAGAGGGAGAGAGGGAGAGAAACATCAGTGTATGGTTGCCTCTCATGCGTCCCCTACTGGGAATTGGCCCTCAACCCAGGCATGTGCCCTGACTGGGAATCGAACCGTGATCCCTTGGTTCACAGGCCCGCGCTCAATCCATTGAGCCACACCAGCCAGGGCTAATCCATTTACATTTAAAGTTATTATTGATAGATATTTATTCATCACCATTATTTCCCTTTGTACTTGTGTTCCTCTCTCTTTTTCTTCATCTTCCTAAAGCAGACCCATTAACATCTCTTGCAGTGCTGGTTTGGTGGAGATATATACTTTTAGCCTTTTTTTTTTTTTTTGGCTGGGAAGCTCCTTATTTCATCTTCCATTTTAATTGAGAGGTTTGCTGGGTAGAGTAGTCTCGGTTGCAGGTGTTTGCTTTTCATCACTTGGAATATTTTGAGCCATTCCCTTCTAGCTTGTAGTGTTCTTTTTTTCTTAACATATTTTATTGATTATGCTATTACAGTTGTCCCAGTTCTCCCCATCATTCCCCTCTACCCTGAACACCCGCTCCCACCCACATTCCCCCCTTTAGTTCATGTTCATGTGTCATAAGTTCTTTAGCTTCTACATTTCCCATACTATTCTAGCCCTCCCCCTGTCTATTTTTTACCCACTGTCTATGCTACTTATTCTCTGTACCTTTACCCCGTCTCTCCTCCTTCCACTCCCCTGTTGCTAACCCTCCATGTGATCTCCATTTCTGTGTTTCTGCTCCTGTTCTACTTGTTTGCTTAGTTTGCTTTTGTTTTAGGTGTGGTTGTTCATATCTGTGAGTTTGCTGTCTTTTTACTGTCCTATTTTTTATCGTCTTTTTCTTAGATAAGTCCCTTTAACATTTCATATAATAAGGGCTTGGTGATGATGAACTCCTCTAACGTTACCTTATCTGAGAAGCACTTTATCTTCCCTTCCATTCTAAATGACAGCTTTGCTGGATAGAGCAATCTTGGATGTAGGTCCTTGCCTTTCATGACTTGGAATACTTCTTTCCAGGCCCTTCTTGCCTGGAAGGTCTCTTTTGAGAAATCAGCTGACAGTCAGATGGGAACTCCTTTGTAGGTGACTGTCCCCTTATCTCTTGCTGCTTCTAGAATTCTCTCCTTCATTTTACTCTTGGCTAATGTAATTATGATGTGCCTTGGTATGTTCCTCCTTGGGTCCAACTTCTTTGGGACTCACTGAGTTTCCTGAACTTCCTGGAAGTCTATTTCCTTTGCCAGATTGGGGAAGTTCTCCTTTATTATTTGTTTAAATAAGTTTTCCACTTGTTGCTCTTCCTCTTCCCCTTCTGGTACCCCTATAACTCGGATGTTGGAATGTTTAAAGATGTCCTGGAGGTTCCTAAGCCTCTTCTCATTTTTTTGAATTCTTGTTTCTTCGTTCTTTTCTGATTGGGTGTTTCTTTCTTCCTTCTGGTCCACTCCATTGATTTGAGTCCCAGCTTTCTTCCCATCACTATTGGTTCCCTGTGCATTTTCCTTCATTTCACTTATTGTAGCCTTCATTTGTTCATCTAATTTGTGAGCAAAATCAACCAATTCTGTGAGCATCCTGATCACCAGGGCTTTGAACTGTGCATCTGATAGGTTGGCTATCTCTTTGTCACTTAGATGTATTTGCTCTGGGGCTTTGATCTGTTTTTTCATTTGGGCCATTTTTGAGGGGGGGTGGGTCTGGTTGTGCCTGTTGTGTATGAGGGGCGGAGCCTTAGGTGTTCCCCAGGGTGGGACAGCCCGGTTGCTGGGTTGTGATGCTGTATGTGGGGGCGGGGTCCGAGAGAGAACAATGATGCTTGCTCCACTCTCTCTAGGATTCTCGTCCCTTCCGCCGCTTCCCCCAAGCAAATTGGGCCCTTCTGGTGCTGATTTCCATGTGGGTGGGGGCTTGTGTACATTCTAGGGCCCTGTGGATCTCTCCAATGAACTCTCCTGTAAGGCTGGGAGTCTCTCCTGCCACCTCAATTCCCACAGGTGTTTTCAATTGGTGTTTTTAGGTTTTATTTCCTGGTGCTGGGGGCCTGGGTTGCAAGGTTTGTCTTGCTCCCAGTTTTCACCTGGATTTCCTGTGGGCGAATGTGGGACTGCCTGGTCAGCCAGCCACCTTGTGCGACCTCACTGGGTCTGCCCGTTGCTACCCCACGCCCAGGGTCCACTAGCCGCCACCTGTATGCCTGGGATCTGCCAGCTGTTGCTGCCTATGTGCCTGGGTCCGCCAACCTCCACTTTTTCCTGCCGCAACTCTGCCCCTCTTACTGGTCTGGATGAATGGTTGTCGGACTTCCGTGCAGTTCAATTTTCTATCAGTTCTGGTTGTTTTCTTGTTTCTAAATCTTTGTTGTCCTTAATTTTGGTTATTTGAGGAGGCAGTGTGTCCACCTACGCCTCCATCTTGGCCAGAAGTCCCACTTGTGGTGTTCTTGTTGAGAAATCAGCTGATAGCCTTATTAGAGCTCCCTTGTATGTTACTAGCTGTTCTCCCTTGCTGCCTCTAAAATTCTCTCTTTGTCTTTGAATCTTGCCATTTTAATTATGATGTGTCTTGGAGAGGGCTTCTTTGAGTTCATATTGATTAGGACCATCTGTGCTTCCAGGACTTGCATGATTTTTTCCCTCACTAAGTTAGGGAAGTTCTCTGTCATTATGTTTTCTAATAGGTTTTCTATTCCTTGCTCCTTTTCTTCTCTTTCTAGAATCTGTATGATGTGAATGTTCTTATGTTTCATGTTGTCCTGCAGCTCCCTTAACTTATCTTGTCCTTTTTGAGATTTTTTGTTTTGTTGCTCTAACTGGGTGTTTTTTCTCTATTTTGTCTTCTAACTTGCTGATTCAGTCCTGTGCTTCATCTAATCTGCTTTTAATTCCTTCTAGTGTATTCTTCATTTCACATATTGTATTCTTCATTTCCTCCTGGCTCTTATTCCTCTAGGTCCTTTTTCACGCTGATGTAGTTCCTACCAGTTTCCTTGTGGCTCCCATTACTTTCCATGCAGTGCTCACTGAGTTCCTTGAGCATCCTTATAATAACAATTATTTTGAACTCTGTCTGATAGATTGCTTGCCTTAATTTCATTTAGCACTCTTTCTGTGGATTCCTCCTTTTCTTTCAGTTGGGAGTCATTTCTTTGTGTTCCCATTTTAGGTGACTCTTTTTGTTTGTTTCTGTGTATTAGATTCATCTGTTTTGACTCTCTGTCTTCATGGGGTGGCCTTCTGTGGTAGACCTATGGGACTCAGTGGTGCAGTCTCCTTGATCTCCTGAGTTGGATGTTCTTGGGTTGCCCCTTACACCATTTATGTGGACTCTCTTGTTGTAATTCCATTTTGGTTGTTCTTGGGTCATTCTTTGTTGGGTTCTTCCCTCCAGCTGGTTTAGAGTCACACCACCCACCACATATTGTATGCTGTTATGCAGGTGCAGAGAGAGCAAAGCGCCCTCTGTACACCTTGGCTTTAACAATTCATATCAGCTGACATTCTGCTGATTGCTCAGGTCACTTTTCAGAAGATCAGCCAAAAATCTGTGCTGGGGGAACAAGCAAGTGGGCTCAGCTTCCACTTACTTGGCTGCCATCTTCTCTCCCTGAAATAATGTTGATTTTTTAAGAAATTGATTTATATGTAGATTGTTTAATGTAATTCCTATTCAAATCCCAACATTTTTTTAACTTGATGATATGGTTTTAATTTTTTTTAAAGATTTCATTTATTTATTTTTAGAGAGAGGGGAAGAGAAGGAGAAATAGAGGGAGAGAAACATTGATGTGTGGTTGCCTCTCATGCACCCCCCAGTAGGGACCTGGCCCACAACCCAGGCATGTGCCCTGACTGGGAACTGAACCCGCAACACTTTGATTCCCAGGCCCGCACTCAATACACTGAACTACACCATTCAGGGTGAAATGGTTTTAATTTCAACTGGGGTAATAAGCAAGCATAACTCTAAAAGAAAAAAGATTGGGATATAACCAATACTATAAGGCTATAATAATTTTAAAAAGAGGTAACAGGGAAAATAGATAATAGGAATAAAATATATAGGTCATAAAATTTGGTCCATAAATAATGTCATTATTAATGAAGGAGGCCTCACAAATAAATCAGGGAAGGGAAGGATTAATAACTGATGTTAGAATTACTATTAACAATTATGGGAAAGCAAAAAGAGAGAGACTCTCAATAATCTAAAAATAAAAATAAATTTTACATCAAATTACACTTTAAATATTTTTGAAATCAAAAATATTATGTGAGGCCCTGACCAGTATGGCTCAGTTGGTTGGGCATCATCCTGCAGTGCAAAAGGTTGCTGGTTCAATTTGCAGTCAGGGCACAAGCCTGGGTTGCAGGTTCATTCCCTGGGTGAAGCATGTACAACAGGCAACCAACCAATGTCTCTCTCTCTCACATTGATGTTTCTCTCCCTCTCTCCCTCCCTTCCCCTCTCTCTAAAGATAAATAAATAAAATCTTTAAAAATATATTATGTGAGGATGACTTCCTACATCCCTGGCTATAAAAGAATCACAAAGGAACAGATCAACAAACCTAACTGTATAAAATATATAAAATACCTGGATGCTTAGAAAAAATAAGGCAAACAGCAGATTGTAAAACAGGATCTATAAGTAGGATACATACCATAGTTATCCTTATTACAGTGATCCCTCACCTATTGCGGGAGTTATGTTCCAGAGACCCCTGAGATAGGTGAAAATCCATGAAGTAGCAGTGTTATATTTATTTTAATGTATATATATTTTAAGGCTTTATAAACTCTTCCCGCACTCCTATAAACCTTTCCCACACTCTTATAAACACTTCATATGCTCTTAAACACTTTCTACACTCTTAAACCTACGTAATTTTAACAACATATAAAATTCCATATGGGTACTCACCAGTGAAGTACACTACAACTTGAATGATGAAGATCACGAATTATGTAGCTGTGCAGTACTGATGGTACTGCATGAAGGTGATGATGATGAGATGAATGTACTGCACAGCCAAGAAGAGCATTACAGCTCTTCTGAAGGCACCACTTCATCAGGTGCTTCATCAGGTGGTGCAGTATCTTCGCCCTGGGCTGTAACTTCTATTCCCACTAAAGGCATAGGCATAACTGATCTCTTCATCAGACTGATGAACATAGTTATGGGGAGTTGGTGCTGCTTTTTAGCCACAGAGGCAGCTTCTCCATGCAGAGAAATGCTCTTGAGTCCAAAGTGCCTCTGAAATTTGTTAAACCAGCTCTTGCTGGCACTGAATGGGGTTGGTCTGGTGGGAGAAGCATTCAACAGTCCTGCTTCTGCATCATCGCCCTCGTCTTCATCCTTGTCACCACTGTGAACGTCCCTGCTTTCCGCAAAACTATCATAAAGTTTCTTGGCCTTCATCCGGATGGTGTTGGTATCCAGCGAAATATTCTTTTTCATTTGCAGTCATTTATCCACAGGGCCAACGCAGACTCCATCCTCACAATGGCCTTATTGCAGAAAGTGACCACCCTCTGCAATCTTGTTAAAAGTCATTGTTGCTGTAGACCTAATATTCATCTCTATGTAGCAAACAGTAGATTCATTGGTCCCATAATGGCAGCCTACAGCCGCATAGCTTTTGCCTTCCTTTAACATGTTGAGAAGTTCCACCATTTCTTTGATGGTAAGCATATTCCTCTGGTGCTTAGGTTCATTGCCAGAAGCCTTAGAAAGCACAGAACATTTGGGTGGCATCGTAGGGCTTGAAATAAATTAAAACTTTTACAAAAAATTTCACAAAAACACAACACTGCAGAGCAACACTATGCACAGTGATCAGATGTCGATGTGAAGTGGACAAGGAGAGATGCTGAATGTGTGGGGCACAGTGTGGGAGAGCAAACAGATCGATGCTATGGTCACTGAGCCAATCAGTGCCCAGAATACAGAACACAGTGCCGTGGTTGGTCGCCTTCCTTTCCATCAGCCAATAGTGTACTGTGTACAATCTCATGTTGGCAAACTTGTGCAAGCGGTAGTGGCGTACTGCATTTCCATTGTGTACAGTACAGTAGTCATCCGCTGATGAAATACATAACTGTATTTTATTTCAATTTAGTATTATTTTAATATGTTTGAATTACCATTTTTATGTTTTTTATATTGTTTTAAAATTTTTAGGCAAAAATAATTAAAATAATAAATATTATATAAATACTTATATACCACAAAATCCCACAATATAGCGAAAACTCCACAATGCAGAATTAGATATATATATTTAAAAAAACCCACAATACAGTGAAGCTGCAATAAGTGAACCATGATATAGTGAGGGACAACTGTATTTAAAATGCTCAATATTATTCAACTAAAAAATAAGACTAAAGAGAAATAAGAAAGTGACCTAAGATATTCAAGAGCAAGAAAATATAATCAGTAAACAAATACATGGTTCCTGATCAGTACTGACAAACTGCTAGAATATTTATACCAATTTACATACCATCTGTCCAATAAGTAACAGGGTCATTTAAAAATATATATTAGTTAATATGATCAGGGGTATCCCTTCTTTTAATTTGCAATTCTTTCAGTAAAGAGACTGATTATCTTTCATAGTTAATTAACAACTTTTATTTTCGTTGTGGTCACCCTACCCAGGGAAGAGAAGACCCAGGCTAGAGACAGGAGAATCATCCTCAAGGAGCCGTGAGATGTCTGTCTTCAAGAAGAGGGCCCCATTCTCTATGGGTCCTCAGAGCTGACAGGACAGGGAATAGTTCACCAGTCCCAAAGGAAAGGCCCCTGTGTGAGGAACTCAGTGCTATACCACAGGGTGTGTGACAAGCAGGGTCCCCACAGAGTGGATTCCTGCACCAGGTGAAGTCTGGGCCATCTCAAAGAGCTCAGCTCAACAAAATAACAAACATAGCTAACATCACTGAGTATTTACTATATGCCAGGCACGGTACTAGATGCTTTTTATGTATTAACTCATTAAATTCCCATAAGAACCATGAGTTATCTTCACAGGAGGAAAATGAGGTCCGTGTTGATAGGTAAATTATCCAAGGTCACTGTGGTAAGAGGGTGGAGTACAAAGAATCTGAATGCAAAGGTTCCAGGAGGGTGAACCAACTTGTCCCAGTTTATCCAGAATGTTCCCAATTTTAGCGCTGAAAGTCCTGCATCAGTGCTAAAGGGCCCATTCTCAGTCCCAGACAGCTCAGGACAGTTGGTCATCCTGGATTCAGGCTGGACGCTGATGAATGAGCTACTACTAGGGTTAGAGGGGAGAGAGGAAAGGCAACCCAGCTGTGGGTGCTGCATGGGCCGAGGCACAGAGGACTTTCATCTGTCTAGGACTCCACCTTTGAGCCCTGCCTTCTCCAATTCCTTGGAATCTCACCCTTGCTCAGAGGGTCCTCACACAGGAAGGCTCTGGCGCCAGAATCATTTTATGCTACTTGGTGAGGCATGTGTGCCCGCACCCAAACCCAAACAGGGGCTCAGGGATGCTAGTGACGGGGACAACACCAACATCTGAACAGCAGCTGGACTCAAGCATCCCACCCTCCAGTGTCCCCAGCTGCTGACACCTGGGCTGCAGTAGAGAACAGAGATGCTGGGGGAAGAAACTGTCATAAACACAAGGCATAATTATCCTCGTAATTATAATTACTATTGCAAGAAGGCCAAACTGCACTTCCCCGAACCTCTATTTAAGACAGTACGCAGTGTTAAAGAATATTTTGATTCAGCACATGGGCTCTTCGTTAAAGGTGTCTTGTTAATTCTAACGAATGCCTGATGAAAAGTAGTTGGTGGGCAAAACCAGAGCAAGACAAGAAAAATCCAAAGTAAACAGAACATTCTGCCGGAAGTTGGAGGATTGGGTCAAGCTTGAGTTGTTTCTTAGAAGCACAAGACTGTGACACCTGCTCAGTCCCTTCTGAGTGGTCAGCCTGGTGACAGGGGGAAGCAGAGAGGATGATGGAGCCCCTGTCAACCAAGTCACAGAAGGAAAGTGTCAAGCCCGTGGGCCAGCAGGCACTTTGGGCTCCATGGCCTGGCCAAGGAGCCAGGCTCCCAAGGCAATGGGAGGAATCTGTGGCCAAGTGACCTGGTCACGCCCAGAATGTTTTTTTTACAGAACGTCTTTTTTCATGGAATCTCAGGGTTAGAAGGGGACAGGAGGTCATTTACCCATATTTTCCAAATTCCCAGTAACAATCACCTGGGGATCCCCCTAGGGTGAGGATTCTGACTGTAACAGGGTGCAGCCAAGAGGGGGGCCCCAAAAGGGAGTTGGAATGGGGCCCAGAACTCACGGTGTCCAGGGAATATTAGAGGGACATATAAGATGTCCTCACCCCCTCCCCCACAGGTATGAGTTGGGGGAAGGGACAAATGGAGCAGGGCAATTGAGTTGTTTTGCATAGCAATGGTTTTGCAGATAACCTCCAGAATGGTCATTTAGCATATCTATAAGCTTTAATTGGTTTCATAGATATGTTAAACAGCTGTGGCCATGCTCTGAGCCAGGGGGGATGGAAAGGACTTCCCCAAGGACGTAACTGGGGGAGGAACCCTAAGTTAAAGCACCTGTGTGGGAGCTTGGAGAAGATTGGCTCCAGAAAATGGGACACACCTGCCCAGACTCATGATGGCATCCTGCTTCTGCGCAAACGCTTGCTTGCTCTGCTATTATAAAAACCCATAGCCTGTAAGCTCAGGCGTGGCTCTCATCTGGTTGCTCTGTGGAGCACAGTGACTGCGGTCACATTTGGGAGAGTCCACCCCTGCGCAGGTAAAAACTTTGTTTGGCCAATAAAACATTTTAAGAGTATCGGTTCCTAGTTTCTTCACTCTCGCTTTCGAATATAACACTGACACCGCAGGTCTGGGACGGGGCCTGAGAGCACGCATTTCCCCCAGGCAGGCACAAGGACCGCGCTCAACAGCCAGGGCTAGTCCAACTCAAAATGGTTCTCAAAACGGGGGCCCTAGACCCACAGCTTAAGCATCACTCCAGAACCTGTTAGAAATGCACATTCTCGGGCCCCTCCCCAGACTTTCGGAATCAGAAGCTCTGGGGGGTTGGGCCCAGCCACCTGTGTCTTAACAAGCCCTCCAGTGCTGACGCCAGCTCCAGTTTGAGAGTCACCAGCATAGAGGCACTAGGCCTCCCACCAACTGCGGTGACTTGGTCTTGGTTGATTAATGGTGACAATAATGACAGTAGCTACCATTTACTGAGAACTGGCTGGTCCACACCTGTGCAGGACTTTAGGTTTACTCACTCATGGAAAGTTATTTTGGCCTCTGTGCCTCTCACCACCCCTCAGACTAGGCTACTTCAAGACAGAGCAACTGTCTCTTCATCCTTCTCCCTTACGTTGTTCGTGTGTCTGGCTCTGAAAGAGGCACAGGTGACGCTTGGGGTGGAGCACCCCGAACTGGGTTCAAGAGGCCTGCATCCTTGCCCCAGCCCCTCCCCTATCAGCCAAGGGGTCTCAGGAAAACAACTTCTCCAGGGCTTTGCCTCCTCTTCTATAAACAAGGGTTAGGACTATGGGGTTTGGAGAGTATCAACCAGGCTGGACATTCTGTGACCCTATTAAGCTACTGAGCAAAGGCTCTTTAGTTTGGCTCCTGTTAAAGAGGGGCTGCAAGCTACAGCCAAATTTCTGAATTGTTGTACCTTAGAATATGCTAGAACATGCACTATGACAAGGAGACCTGAGACTTGGTGAAGTTGGCTCCCCATGCTCATGAGTTTAGAGCTGAGATTTGAACCCAGGTAGTCCAATTCCAAAGCCATGGTCTATCCATGGCACTACATTAGTCCATGCTCATTCTTACTGCCAAGGGCTGAGGACAGTGCTAAAACTAAATAAATAAAAGCAATGCAATCATAGCTTACCCTTATATGGCACTACTTAAGTGCCTGAGATCTTTCTAAGCACCTGACACATCTAATTTAGCAACCTCATAAAGTAGGTACTGTCATGTGCATCCTGCTTTACACTGTGGAAACAAAGGCATAGTGAGGAAATAGAAGAGCTGCAACGCAAACCCAGGCTGTCAGCCGCCCTCCGGTGAGAGGGCTCCGTTCAATGGGGTAAGACGTGGCCTTGTGTGAGGGTGTCAGTACACAGACAGTGGCACTCTCATTCAAAAGACTGAGGTAGAGAAAATGGAGTTTTCTGAAACATGAAATGAAAACTCAGACTGGGCCTGCTGGGAAGAGCCAGCACCCCTTCTAGAAGATCAAACTCCCAGCACCTCCAGGTACATTCAAGAGCTCAGCGCAGGCTGGCATCCTGGTGTAAGAAACAAAACTGTGAACAGCTGGACCTCTGTGAGCCAGGCTGTCAGTCTCTGAAATGCCACTTGATCTCTGAAGCTAAAGGTACAGGATACAGAGAGTGAGCAAAGCTACCAGTTACCAAGGACTAGCAGCACAACTGGGCTGGCTTTTCCCAGTTATTTGCATACCATGTTTATAGAGCTAAGTCTAGAAGGTTTAAGACAAATAGGAGCCCGGGCCCTACCCTCCCTGGCAAATCCCCTTCCCCAGAGAACTACATTCAGGGATTTTGCTGGTGTTTAACTCCCGATGTCTGAAGCAGCCTTTCCCTGCCTTTTCCTGCATCATGCCACCTGGAAAGAAGATGGAGGAGAAGCTGGCCAAGGACCACAGGAGTCCAGAAAGTTCCACCACAATTGGAAGGACAAAGCCAGCTTCATTCGCTATGTGGCACCCTTTGCTGAGCAGGCTTGTGACCTTGTTAAACATGACTGCTGTTTTACTCTTCTGAGCTTAACCCCAGGACTGGAAATTACTGGAAACCAAGAACAGAACTGACCACTCCCTATAGCCACGGGCAGAAGATAACATTGGAATAAACTACAGCCTCGTGTTGCAGCCCAGGGGCTAAGCCCCCACCCCTTGTGCGCCTCTCCACGCCAGGCCCCTTTCCTTTCTTGGAGAGTGAATAAAAGCTCTACACTTTCCTCTCTTTGTGAATTCTTTCACAGCCTGAGTCACTGACCCCTTATACTGGGTCCTGGCAGGTAGTAGAGAGAAGGGTAGAAAGGCACACAGGTAAGGGGGAAGGGGGCACAGCACCTTTCTGGGAACCTGGGGAGACCATTTAACTTGAAAGTGGCCATGGGTTTAGGGAAGTTGTTTCTTTTACTTCTATTTTATAGACTTCTGTATTGTGTGATATTTTTACAACAAGCATTTATTACTTCCTACAAACATCCTCAGTTTAAAGAAAGTGACATGCCTAACATTTTCTCTGAAGTGCTAAGAAGGCTGGGTCAGTGGAGAGTGGTCCCGGTGGGGACAAGGGAAATGAGGGTGAAACCCCTTCAGGGCCCAGCCAGAGGGGCCACTGCACTCTGCAGCCCGGAGACAGATGCTGCACACCCGGGAATCCAGAACCTCAAGGGATTTTTCTCACTGACCTGCTGCAGAGATCCCGACCGCTTTCATAGATCATGTGACTGCAGAGTATCTGTCTCAGGGAGCAAAGCTGAGCTTCTGGGCCCCCAGCCAGTGGCCACCATACCCAACATCAAGACATGCCCCAACCACACAAGAGCCAGAGACCTAGAAAGAAAGAAGTGGCTGCAGCATGGGCCTGGCAGCTCTCTCGTGCTCGAGATCCAAACTGAGGCTTTTCTTGAGCTGGGGCTTTCCTGCTGTGGAAATTCAGGCAAGTTACTGAACCCCAGCCTTAGTGCCCTCTTCGATAAAATGAGAACAAGAATTCATGTAGAAATCAGCATGTGCATGTTCACAGGACGCATGTTCACAGCATCATTCACAGCAGCCGAAAAGGAGGAAGAGATCAAATGTTCATCAGCTGATGAATGGACAAAATGTGGCATCACTTGGAATATCACTTGGCCATAAAAAGGAATGAAAGATTGATACAACATGGATGAACCTCAAAACATGCTAAAGGAAAGAAGCCAGTCACAAAAGGCCACATGTTATATGATTCCACATACCTAAGATGTCTAGAATAAGCAAATCCATAGAGACAGAATGCAAATCAGTGGTTATCAGGGGCAGAGGGGACATGGGAGAAACAGGGAGTAATTGCTTAATGGTACAGGGTTCCTCTTTGGGTGGATGACATGCTTCAAAATTGATGATGGTAATGGTTACACAACCTTGTGAACATACTAAAAACTACAGCATGTTACATTTTTAAATGGTGAATTTTCTGGTATGTGACTTATTCCTCAACTTAAGAAAAATGAGGAAGATGCTCCAAATAAGAGATAGTTCTGAGCATGAAATAAAATGTCCACAAGGGGCTTAGTGCAGAGCTCAGCAGACAGTTTGCACTCAGTAGATAGGAAATGCTAGCCATGGCTGGTGTGGCTCAGTGGACTGAGTGCCAGCCTGCTGCAAACCAAAGGGTTGCCGGTTCGATTCCCAGTCAGGGCATATGCCTGGCTTCCCAGACAGGGCCCCAGTAGTGGGCACTCGAGAGGCAACCACACACTGATGTTTCTCTTCCTCTCTCCCTCTCTTCCCCTCTCTAAAAATAAAACCTTTTTTAAAAAAGGGAATGCTACTAGGAGGATGCAAAGACATTGTCTTTACATGAAAATCCATTACAAGGACATGCTTCAGCTCTGTTACTCACTGAGGGAGAAAGAGGACACCTGGCCGTCACTTATTAACCACCTCACGAGAGGGAGACAACTGTGTGTGTTATTGCTGGGTCTAGGACATGCCAAAACTTCCTCCTGGCAAGCAGACAACCACTTGAAAAAAAAAATCTTACATTTAATTAAAATCAAAAGGAAACCCCCCACAGTACAACCAAATGACACATGGTCACCAATTTGAGATATTAAATTATTTTAATCTAATTAATGACTCATCTCTAACAGTAAAAAAGGGACTAGAAACAGCAGCCACAATGATGTGAACAGCGTGGCCACCAACAGTTCTGAGATAAACACAGCTGGTCCAAGCAGAGGCCACACGCTTTCAGAGCAAGCCTCTGAGAGGACTGAGTAGGCCCCGAGTTCTCCAAGGATATCAGCAGCCAGCACTAACTGAGCATCATCTAGTTTATCCTGACAACCACCTCTGAGGGAGGGTGTTATCAGCAGACCCCTTTTGCAAATAAGGAAACTAAGGCCCAGAGAGGTTAAGAATTTGCTCAAGGTCACACAGCACATAAAGGAGGGGTGGAGCTTTACTTCCTCTGGGGAATGTTGCCCTGTAGAGCTAGTCTGGAGACCTGAATTCTGATCTGTTGCCTCACTTAGCTCAAGTGACCTGGAACAGGTCACTCTCAGGCCTTAAGCTCCTCATCTGTAAAGTACAGAGAATGAACTCTCCAAGTGTGGATTGCAAAAACCAGGCAATTGCAGACCGGACTTCTCAAATGCAGGTTCTGATTCAGCAGGTCTGGAAGGGGGCTGAGGAGTCTGTATTTGTAGTCAACTCCCCGGTGATGCTGACACACTTGGTCTTTGGACCACACTTTGAGAAGCAGGACTTTGATGGTGATCACCGCACAAATGACAGGGAGCCACACCATGAGGAAGTCCCACCTCAAATTCCCGGTCCAAAACTGGTCATTGCCCATCCAGTCCTTGCTTTCCCTGCTTTTTAATGAGGAAGCAGGTTCAAGTCCAACATATGTCCTAAGATTTCATAACAGTTTTGTTTTCATATTTATTTTTATGGCTATCAATTGTTAATAAAAATGATACCAATTTTTCATTTATAGTAATTCTACAAAGTTCTTTTTAAATTTTTTAAGCTAAATTCATTTAAAGAAACGTGTCATGTAACAATAATCATAGCTAATACTTTTGTAGCACCAAGCATATGCTGACCACCATTGTAAACATTTACAGGCATTACATGATTTGCATCCTCACAACAGACTTAGAAAGCAAGAACCTTTTAGAGATGAGAAAATTGAGTCAACTCAGATTAAACCTAGCTTGATCAGAGAGGTCAAGTAACCTGCCCAAGGTCACACAGCTAGTGAATGGTGGGGCCAGGGTTCAAACCAGGGCAGCCCAGCTTCTCGAGTTGACCATGGCATTCCATCTGTGAATGAGAGTACAGCTGTCTGTCCCCCTGACATGGCAAAAATTGTGTGATCATCACATGCACATGGTCAAAGGGAGGCAAACACTTGCTCCCTGTTGGTAAGGGCAGCATCTTTTCACCTCTCATCCTCCTTAGCACCCCCAGTGTTGAGCAAAATGCCCGCTCCCCAGTAGCAGCCAATGCACACTCCAGAATAAATTTCCCTGGTCCAACCTGCTGGGCAGAGAGAAGCCTCAAGACTGACCTGGTGCAGCTGAGACTGCTGGCCACAGGGCAGAAGCTCACATGTGTGTGTGGGCACCTCCGGGGGCAATGAGACTCCAGAAACTTCAGTTAGCTTGGGGCCCACTTCTGCGCAGGGCAGAGGGAGAGGGGCTGAGGCTGCCCGCCAGGGAGACCGTGCTTACTGAACAGAGGTGGTGCCCCAGACACAGTGGAACTGCACCTTGTTGACTGGTTGGGGTTTTACAACACCTCCTCTCTTCCTCAAACAATCATTCAGGGCTGGATATAGTAATATATAGTAATGCAGCCCTGTAGTACTATAGTAATATAGTAATCCAGCCCTGTAAAGAATGCTTCCTTCAGGCAGTAAATGGCCTTTCTCAGGTCACGACTGGCTGACTGAGTGGACCCAGAAAGCTGAAGCAAATGCCTTCGAGCAGCATCTTGTGCTTAGCGTCTGACCCAGCCCAGCACCAGTGCCTGCCTTACAGCCACACGTTCCTCCTCAAGCACCTGCCCGTCTCCAAGCTCACTCAGCACCTGCACTTGGTTCGCACCCTTCCCACAGTCAGAAGCCCCTTCCCTCTTCTCTCTACCCCCACAAGTCCTCCTGCCAGCCCAACCCACTTCCCCCAGGAGGGGTGCCCCAACCACCTCACCTCCAACCTCAGGACACCTGCCTGAGTGCTTGCCCTGGACCACCTTCTCCCAACTGGTCCATGTCTGCAGACTTGCTTCCAGGGCCCGTGCGTGGTGACCTTGACTGGAGGGGCATGCGAACTCCTGCTGACTACCCCTCAGGCCTGGTGCAGAGCTAGGCCAACACTCTGGACATAACTATACTCCTCCCTACTGGGAGCCTTGGTCTTGGGATCGGGATCCCACTTTGTAAAGTGGGGGTACAAATGCCCTTTTGAGGAATGAAGAAAAAGATAACCTAGTATCTGTCTAGATTTTGAGTTCACAGCCAGAACTATGCCCTCTACAGCAAAGATATGTTAAGTCCAGTACGGTCTTACTGTCACCTGAAACCAGCTTTAAAACCCCGGAATCCACCCTCACAATGATCGTGGTCCTGTCTTCACTGAGGAACCCCTCTCCCTGGCCCCCCAACCTGCCCCCACCCTTTCACCACCATCACCTCTGAACACCTCTTCCCACTCGAGTACCTTCAGGATCCCTGTGCCACCTGGGACGAACCCACCCTCTGTAGTCTGGTATTCCTGCTGAGGGGCCTGGGTCCAACCTCCCTTTATAGACATCCCTCTTGTGACTCCTCACCGAAGCACCCACCCTGTGGCTGCACTGGGCTGCACACTGTTCCCCGTGAACTTTATTTTCCCACCGCTATTTTTGCTGACGCTACGCCCTTAGCCTCAGAAACCTGCTCGGGAAAGCAGGTTAACTCATATGGTTAACACCATATCATGAGTCTTGTTTCAGTGCTGCCTCTCCACAAAGCCTTTGCTCGTGTCCTCAACTCATATAATTGCTCTGGCCCTTGAGCCCCATACGTGTTTGCTGCCTCTACCAGGCACCGGTACTGTGTGTACACAGTCCCACCTGAGAGCTGTGGGTGTGTGTATGTCCCTCTCCTTGGCTGGGTGCAATGCTCCTTGAGGGCAGGGATTGGGTCCCACTGGAGTGGATAGCATGTTTCAGAGGGCAAAATTCAAGTTCAAATTCCAGCACAGAATTTGCTGGCTGTGAGAATCCAGGCAAACCACTGCATACACGGAGTCTCAGTTTCCCTTCCATGAGTAATGTAAAAATACTACCTGTCCACAGCTGTTGAGAAAATTAGATGCAATCATTCATTTGACAAATATTTCCTGAGTACCCAGTACACTCCAGCATTGACCAAGGGTATGATGGTGAGCAAAACAGAGTCCCTGACCTCAAGAAGCTTCCACTCTAGTGTGCAGAGAGCAGCGGTGAACACGAAGACAACACCTGAGAGAAAGTCAAGCAGTGACACTTTATCAAGAAGATAAAATGGTGTAATGAGAGAACAGGTAACTGAGGCAGGGATGGGGCAATCCTCAGGGAGGGTAGTCAGGGAGGGCTTCTTGGAGGAAGCAACATTTAACTGTGACAAGAATAAAGAGAAGGAGCCCTGGCTGGTGGGGCTCAATTGGTTGGTGGTTTGATTCCCAGTCAGGGCATGTACGTAGACTGTGGGTTTAATTCCAGGTTGGGGTGTGTATGGGAGGCAGCCACTCAATGTTTCTCTGTCACATCAATGTCTCTCTCTCTCCCTCCCTCTCTCTTTAAAATCAATAAGCATATTTTTTAATTAAAAAAAAAAAAAGAATAAAGAGAAGGAGTAGGGCATGGAACAATCTGAGCCAAGGACAGTCCAGACAGAAATATCAGCAAGTATACGACCTAATGAGTCACCTGCCAGAGCTCAATAATTAGCTTCCTCCTCCCCCTTCTCCCACCTTCTCATCCTCTGCAGAGTGCTACCCAGGCAAGCACAGCAAACAGTGAATACCCTTTGCGGACACGAGCTTGATGGAATAAGGAATCCTGGGCACAATTCATGACAATAAAAAGCATCTTAGCAAAACACAGTCAATCAAGATGAGGCAGCTGCCAAGTAAGAGGCTCTTAAATTCAACCTCATCTCAAAGGTAATGAGGTCCTGAAGCACCTGTCTCTCAGAACAAACCACAATTCCCTAAACTTCACAGGAAAGCAGGGCTCACTCGTCCTGGTCTGTGTCACCGCAGTCCCAGCTCGGGGTTTGTCGGAGGCTCCGCTCCAGAATGACTGGCTCCGCCAGGCCCCTGTGGTGCGTAGCTGTGTCCACAGCCCCCTCACCAGCCAGAGCCATGTTCATGTTTCTGGGAGTATTTTATTGTAATCACTACCTCAGCCTCGCTAAGTCACCTCTCCGAGACGAACACCTTCATCCTCGGGCAACACAAGCCTGTGATGCCACAGGATGATCTATCTGGTTATCTCTCTGAGGCAGAACATTTTCATTCTTCTGCCAACATACATTTTTTGAAGCTGCATAATCATCCAAGGGATTTCAAATAATATTTCTCTTCATCTTCAAAAATGTGCCTCAAGTACCAGCGACGTGTAGGGCAGCCAGGCAGCTTGGGGTCTGTGCTGGAGGGAGGGGTGCAGAGAGCATGGGGGCTTTCGGGGACCCCAGATTTAGGGCAGGGGCCAGACAGACAGGCCTCCTCTGGGGCAGCCCCAGAGGAGGAATCCCCACTTAGAGCTGGCTATGCCTGTATTCCCAGATCCCTTGCTATGCGCTTCTTCAGGGGTCTCCCTCAGGGACCCTAACTCATCAGAATACCCTTTTCCACCCCAAAAGGCCCAAGTGCCATATTTCTGTTACATTGTGACCAGGTTTCAAACGCTATGCCCCACAACCAATCAGCTGCCCACCCGCCTCACTGCCTCTCCTTCTTTGTATGTCTCTGCCCACTGGTCCCACTCAAAACAAAGCCACACCAGTGGGGGCCTGGCACATGGAAGGTGCTGTGTCCCTTCTGGCCTCACATCACCCCGTGTCCAGCAGGGCTCCTCCTAAACCCCACCTGGGTCACATCAGTTCCTGCCCAGAAACTGCCAGGGTTCCCCACTCCTGCCCAGGTCAAGTTCAGCAGAGGCAGCTCAACCCCCATTGAATGCACTGAAATGCTGCTTCAGGCGCTGAGTGTGATGCTAGGTTTGAAGGGACGTGTTTCCCTGCAACACGAGTTTGCTCTGCACCAGCCCGTGATTTCACTTGGCTCCCCACCATTAGAAAAGTCTGTCCCATGCCGTTGGAGAGCCTGGGTTCAAGTCCCTCCCTTGGGGAAGTCGCTCAGCCTTTCTGTGCCTCAGTCTCCTCCTCTGGAAAATGAGGATAATGACATCAGCCACCTCAGAGTCTGAGTTGTGACTAAATCCCAGGGTTGGGAGGAGGTCAGAATGAGACCTCTGTAAAGCATGTGGGACAGCTTAGCAAAGGTGGGTATTAAAGAAGTGTGAGCTCATTTTTATTCATGAGTCACTTGAACTGTAGACAATTTTCCCTTATTAGGCCTTCTGTAGGATCTAGCCCCTATGTAAGATAGGACTTCACTATAGAAATGACTCAAGGTGCCACTCAAGGCCCTTTGAGGTCTGGAGCCAACCTCCGCCTCCCTCTACCCCCTCAGCTCCCTGTGCTCCTCAGCGTCACAGTCTTGCTAGTCCTGTCACAAGAACCTTCACGCCGTCAAGCTTTGCTCAGACTCCCTCACCTGGAATGCCTTCCCCTCACCCCCATTCCATGCTGCCCCACTCTTTAAGGTTCAGCTGAAACACCGCCTCTTCCATGCAACCCCTTAGCACAGAGGCTAAACCGACGCACCGTGTGTATACCGCTCAAGACAACGGAAGCAGGACTCATCCTCATTTAGTACGTTCTATGTTCTTCAGGTACTTTGCAACCCATGTCATCAGCTTGCTCCCCTGGGGCCTGTCTCTGGGGCTGTGGCACCTCCACCAGTCATGTGTCATCTAGGTCGCAGTCTCCTCACTGCACAGGGAACTCCACCAGCTGCTGGGCTTCCCTGGAGACCCCTCAGGGTCGGACCGCTTTCACAGCTGGTGCGATTTCCACAGACACAAGAATGGCAAGCAGGGAGAACTGAAGAGAGAAGACCGAGTGATTGTGCCCACGGGCTGAGGGAGTTCGCCCACTCATCCAGCATTCTGAGCACTGGCGCTTGCAGGAAGGCGCTGCAGTGAACAGGACCCCAAGGAACAGGTTAGCTGTCCTTGAGGTTGCCCACCACTGGCCCCCACTCTTAGCCTCCTCCCCTCCATCCGGAAGTCTGAGGTTCACAGTGGGGCTGGAACGGGGACAGCTGAGGCTCATGGCCACTGAAGCTTCCAAAGTTCTAGAAGGGGATTCAGGGACCTTCAACAGAGAGACCTGGGTCACAACCTTAGGGCTTTGAGGTTCTCTCCTACCACTGCTATAAACAGGCCTGAGAAGGCCTCACAGCCCCAGCGAACCACCCACGATGTGTCAATCCAAGGCACCACTCGCGGACACACAGGGCAGTCACAGCAGTGCTGCGTGGACATTCCTGAGCACATCCCTGGTACAGGTGCACGCATGCTTCTCTAAGGCCACACCCCACTGGTGCATTCTCCAGGAACAGTGGCTGAGTGCTGGGGGCTTGGGGCATGGGGGCGCAGGGAGAGCTGGCAAGTGGCAGATGCCCAGGGCGCCCATGGAGCCACTGTCAGGCAAGGACGATGGGTGGTGGGTGGAGCCCTGACCTGGGAGTCAGGAGGGCTGGACTTGAGTCTCAGTTCTGTGGAGGATTTACTGGGTGACCTTGGCAGTCACCTTGCATCTCCATGGCTGACTCCTCATCTGTCTAACCAGGGTACTAAGAAGGCCAGCCCATTTTCCCAGGTCCCTCTACTCTAGACATGAATAGTTTCTGGCTCTTAGGTTCTAAAGAAAGCCAACTCTGGGCACTGGCCATGCTGGCAGAGGTGGTTGGTTGGTAAACACTGAGAGGGATCAGGAGGTCTTGCATCTGCAGGACATGCCAAAGCAAAGAAAGGGTTGAAGTGAGACCCCTGGTGGGGATAGGGGTGAGGGTATATTCAGAGGCAAATAACCACCATGGAAAAGACAATCAGTACAGCTTTCAGAGATTGGGGCCTTCATGGGAGCCCAGTTGGCACAGCATTGGCAGCCTGTGGTACAGAAATGCAAGGCCTGGGTCTGGAGTGCCCTTCTCAATTCAGAGGTGAGTGATGGGTGTCAGAGCATTTGTGGAGTTCCAGCTGCTTCTGAGCTTCGCCAGAGAAGTGGACACAGAGGGCCACGTGGGGTGGGGCTGAGCCCACTGTTCGGGCAGGTGAGGAGGGGCCTGGGCGAGGGTTTCTGCAAACCTTTCCCACCATGCTGTGGTCTGGCATTGCCTCTTTGTGCCCAGGTCAGCATCGGGCTCCACGGGGGCCATGGAGGGAATGAGAACAGCTTGGTACTGAAAGCAGCTCTTGGGATAGAGAGAAAATGTGTTTCATGGCTTCAGCCTAGCCATTTGCACTTGAAGGAATACTTTAAAAAATATGTGAATTTCCTTAAAAAAAAAAAAAATAGGTATTACATGTAAGTAGTGCACAAAGATGAGGCCCAAAGGGTAAACAGTGAGAGGCCAGGCTCCCTCCCACCCTGGCACCGTGTTTCATGGAACTAAAGGTGTAGTTATGGGTCTCTGCTGAGGTCAGACAGGATTAGTCTAGAATTGCTGGAGATGAGCACACCCCCAATCTAGAGAGACCACATCTAGAGATGGCACTCTAGAGAGAGGCTCCCAATCACCCCCTCACATCACCTTGTGTGGGGGGACGGGGGGGGGGGGGGGCGGGAAGCAGAGCTGGGAGAGCAGCAGGGGGCTCTGCAGCGGACACAGCTGTCCCCATCCCCTGCAGGCAAACTCCCAGCCTATTTCCCCAGCTAAGACACGAACCTGTAAGAGTCTACTTCCTCCTCTGTGCCCGCAGAGCTTCCCAGGCCGGGAGACATTACTGTAGCACACACGACCCTTGCCCCCAACAGCATCAGGCTCCTGGCTGTCCACCTCCCTTGGGACGGGGGGTGGGGGGGGCAGGGGGGGTGAGCGTGTGTGCATGTGTGCCCACCCTCCAGACTGGGCACTCCTGGGCACTTGAGTCCTCCAGGTGGGGCACCCACAGTAGGTTCTCAATGCATGTGTATTAAAAAACTGTGTGACCCAAGGAAAGATATCATTCTGCTTTGATGAGTATATGCTAGGTGCTTCCTGAGTGCCCTTGCTCAAGAAAGGGGCTGCACAATCAGCTCCCACGGGGGACCAGCCAGGAACATATATACAGGCTGTGCTCTGGGTGGCAACTGGAAGCCATTGTCAGGACCTGGGCACTCACCCAGCAACAGCCAGGTCAAGTCCCCGCCTCAGCTTCCAGTCGCTGGGTTGGCTGGTGACAAGGCGCCATCTGCTGGCGAGTACAAAAGGAGACGAGCACTTGGCCTGAGTGCCAGTGAGCCTGGGAGGGAGCTGGTGAGAACCAATTTGTCCCTTCTCTCACTACCATTGGTTTCCCGCTTGATTTTGTCACAGCTCCCAGCCAGCTGCTGAGTTCCCTGGAGACAGGTAACATCCATGTTCATTCTCATTCTCTCTCTCCCTCACACACACACACACACACACACACACACACACATATCCAGATACCTCCCCAGGCAACACCCCTCCCTGGCCTGTCCCCCAGAAGCACCAAGAGAAGGCAGTCCCAAATTGTAAGTAGTAGTAAGCCAGTGATCCTCAAGATTCAAGGCAGGGAAGATCATATAGGGTTCACAGTACCACGTAGATCACCAGGCCCACCGTCTGAGGCTGCACTTTTAAAGCTCTGAAGTGGGGTGCACGCACCTGTATGTCTCACCAACACCCAGATGATTCTGATAGAAGGAAATGTCTGTGACCTCAGTGTAGGCCAAGATTTCTCTAAATACTGCTCCAAAAGCGCCATCCATAAAAGGAAAATGATAATCTAGACTCCATCAAAATTTAAAATGTCAGTTCCTCAAAAGTCACTGTGAAGAGAGTAAAAAACAGCCACACGCTGGGAAAAAATACTAGTAAAATATATATCTGACCGAGGACATGTATCCAGAATAAATAAAGAACCACCAAAACTTAGTAAGATAATAAACAACACATTACATTTAATGTGCAAAAAAAGTGAATAGACATTTCATCAAGGAAAAAATATGAGGATGGCAAATAAGCACATAAGAAGATGCTTAGTGTGGGGAGGGCTGGGGTGGTGGAGAGGGGTAGAGGCAAATGGCAGAAAACTGTACTTGAACCACAATAAAAAAATGCTGAAAAAAGGAAGATGCTTAGCATCATTAATCATCACAGAACTATGAAATAAAACCACAATGAGACGTGATGACACACCTATACGAACGTATAAAAGTAAAAACCATATGGAGTGTTGACAAGAATGTGGAGGAACGAGAACTCTCAACCACTCTGGAAGAGCATAGCAGCCTCTTATTTAGTCAAACATACACTTAATACATACAACCTGGAACCCCTCCTGGGTATTAGCCAGGAGAAACGGAAACTCATTTATGCAAAAACCTGTATGTGGATAGCTATGGGCTCTATTTATAATCTTAAAAAAACTGGAAACAGCCCTGACTGGTGTGGCTCAGTGGATTGAGTACCAACCTGTGAACCAAAGGGTCACGGTTCGATTCCCAGTCAGGGCACGTCTGGGTTGCAGGCCAGGCCCCTGGTGTGGGGCAAAAGAGAGGAAACCACACACATTGATGTTTCTCTCCCTCTCTTCCTCTCTCCCTCCCTTCCTTACTCCCTCCCTCTCTCTCTAAAAATAAGTAAATAAAATCTTTTTAAAAAAACCTGGAAGCAATCCAAGGGTCCTTCAATAAATGAATGGATAAACAACCATGGTACCTCCATACCATGTAATACTCTTTAGTAACAGAAAGGAATGGGCTCCTGATTCACATAAAAACATGGATGAATCTCAAAGTACATTAAGCTAAAATGAGAGAAGCCAGACTCAAGAAGTTATACACTGTATGATTCCATCTGCATAACATTCTAGAAAAGGGAAAGAGGTCAGTGGCTCTCAGGCCCGGGGGCCCAGGGAAGGCATAAGGGCATCTGGGGGATGATGGAAAAGGCTCTGGATCTGTGGTGGTGGTGATTACATAGTTTTATGTATTTATCAAAGCTCATAGAATTATACACTGAAAAGGGTAAATTTCATTTATGTAAATTACACCTTGCTAAAATAAATAACATATCCCAGTTGAGGGACATTCTACAAAATACCTGACCAGTGCATCTCAAAACTGTCAAGACAGGCCATCAGAAACAAGGACAGTTGGAGACACTGTCACAGTTAAGAGGAGTCTGAAGAGACACGACAACTAAAGGTGATGTGACAATCCTTAAATCAAAGAGAGCTGTGGGTGAACTAAGGAGACCTGAATGAAACACGGACTTCGGTGAATGATGGTGTATCATTATCGGTTCATTAATTATAAAAGACATGCCAAACTGATGTAAAATGTTAATGACAAGGGAACCACGTGTGGGGCAAACGGGAACTCTCTGCCCTGCCAACTCTCCTACCAATCTAATACTGTGCTTCAAATAAAAACATAATTTAAAGCCCTAAATAAATTAATAAATTAGGTGTAGATCTTGGGGGAGGGGGTGCTCGTTAAAATGCAGGCCACCATGCCCTACCCTCAGAGATTCTGTTTTCAGAGCTCTGGAGTAGATCCCATGAATACGCCCACAGCCCTGATGCAGGACCCACCCTCAGGAAGTCCTGCAGAAGAGGGACTGACAGGGGACATCTGCCCTAAGGGGGGCTGTCTCTGCCTTCTTCTCAGTCCCACCTAAGACATCTTAAATGACCAGGCAGATATCAACCTATGATTATTTCCCACCTTTTCTAGGAACAGGGTAGGCCCACTGTGATTCCAAGGCGGTGTGAGAAGAGAGGCAAGTGTAAGGGTGGGAGGAGGGAGTTACAAGTTGCTCAGATCTCCTTCCCTCGCCCCTTAATGGGGGCAGCAGGGTGCCTGGGGAAAAGCAGGGTAGGCGCCAGGCACACCTCTGATGAGCCCCGGCTCCACCTCTAAACAGCTATGTCACCAGCAAATCACTCTCACCCTCAGCCTTAGCTCCAGCACCTATAAAACAGGGCAACTCCAAAAGCAACACGTCCTAGGAGACCAGCTGAAGACTCTCAGGCTGCAAAACACCTAGAAACAGTGGAGAGAAAACGTCCCATGCTTTAGCTTCTCCATCTGTAAAATGAGGATGTTAATATTACCTGAGTCACAGGGTTGTGAAGACTGAGTCCAAACCAGTAAAGTGCTTACAATGATCGGAGAAAATGCAGCGTACAGCACAGAAAGAAAAAGGAAATACACAAGAGCAATGGAGGCAACACATGCGAAAGCCCAAGAGCAATTCCAGACAAAAGAGGCTTTTATCCAGAATTTTCTAGAAATGAACACAGACATGAATCCTCAGAGTCAGAAAGTGCAAAAGACTATAGAAAAGACAGAATGAGATATCAAACATCTGAGCCCGTTGCAACCCTGACACACAGTAGGCCCAGATAAATGCTGGGTCCTTTCCTTCCCAGCCCACAGTGGTCTCCTTCCCATCTCTCAGCTGCCTCCACCCAGCCAGCTGTACCCGCCCTGCCTACACCCTCCCAGGCCTTTCCAAATCCTGCTCCTCTGCACTCCACAAAGCACACAGCAGACCTGGGAGCCCCTCCCCTGGAGATGAGTGGGGTGAACAGCGGCCTGGCCTGATGGTCCGCAGGACAGATGTGCTGTTATAGGAGGCCAAGGAGGGAAGGGTAAGGTCAATCAGACCCCTCGGGGAGTACGAGGACCAAGGGAAGCCCAGATGGGCATGAGCTCTTTACAAAGAGAAAGAGCTAATGTGGGGGGACAAGGTAAGGACAGAGAGGAGAGCCTGGTTCAGGGAAGGTGCAGAGTCCCCAACTCTTTGACAGCTGGTAGGATGAGGCTGAGGACAGGGGAGGGGCTAGAGGAAAGCAGCTTCAACTCAAGCTAAGGGGCATCCCAGGGGCCAGGTAGAAAGGAGCCCGTTTCTCAGGCGGTGAAGGGGCTGAAGCGGAAGCAGTGACGAGGGCTGGAATCCAAAGCTCCGGTTACAGGAGGAGCAAGCCTGGCCTGGGAGGCACACCCACGAGCGCTGAGGGAGCACTAGTGACGCGCACCAGGGTGACCTGCTTGAGTAAGGTGAGAGCCAGCCTGTAACTGAGCTCTTCCCAGCCCAGTCTCTACAGGCTCTCCCCCTCTGCAGCGAGACACCTGTGGCTGCTCCACTGCCACCCCACTGGGCCCGTGTCCCAGGCCTGCACACAAGGAGGCCACTAGGGAAGCCCATTCCACTCCTGAGACGAGGGGCTTAGAGAAGGCCTTACCCCTGTCACTCTCGTCTGTTAGGAAGGAAGCATGTTTTACTTCCTTCCACATTCTGTAGTGGCAGGCAGTTCTTTCCCTAAAACTTATTCTTTTCTACATATAAGGGCAATATGTTCATCACAGAACATTCATAAAATGCACAGCAGTATTTTCTAACATACATATGCAGCTTGTTTTATTTCCTTCCACTTTTTTCTGTGTACATATACACATTTAAGATAACTGGCACTTTCGGCCAAGATGGAGGCATAGATACATACACTGTGCCTCCTCACACAACCAAAATTAAGGACAACAAAAATTTAGAAACAAAAAACAACCAGAACTGACAGAAAATTAAACTGTATGGAAGTCCGACAACCATTCATACAGACCGGTAAGAGGGGCAGAGTTGGCCACCACTAGAGAGGGGTGGCAGCAGGACAAAGCAGTGGTTGGTGGTCTGGGCACACAGGTGGTGGCTGGCAGACCCCGGGCATGGGGTGGCAGCAGGCAGACCCAGTGAAGTACACAAGGTGGCTGGCTGACTGCGATCACACATTCACACACAGATAAACCAGGAGAAAATGGGGAGCAAGACAGACCTCAAAACCCAGGGCCCCAGTGCTGGGAAATAAAGCCTCAAAGCAATGATTGAAAACACCAGTGGGGGTTGAGGTGCTGGGAAAGACTCCCAGCCTCACAGGAGACTTCGTTGGAGAGACCCACAGGGTCCTAGAATGTACACAAGCCTATCCACCCGGGAATCAACACCAGAGAGGCCCAGTTTGCTTATGGGAAGCTGCGGAAGGAACTGAAATCTGAGAGAGTGGAGCAAGGGCCATTGTTCCCTCTCAGCCCCTGCCCCCACATACAGCGTCACAACCCAGCAACTGGGTTGCCCTGACCTGGGGAACACCTAAGGCTCTGCCCCTCATACACAACAGGCACGACCAGACCCACCCACCCCCTCAAAAATGGCCCAAATGGAAGAACAGATCAAAGCCCCAGTGCAAATACATCTAAGCGACGAAGAGATAGCCAACCTATCAGATGCACAGTTCAAAGCACTGGTGATCAGGATGCTCACAGAATTGGTTGATTTTGGTTGCAAATTAGATGAAAAAATGAAGGCTACAATAAGTGAAATGAAGGAAAATGCACAGGGAACCAATAGCGATGGGAAGAAAACTGGGACTCAAATTAATGGAGTGGACCAGAAGGAAGAAAGAAACACCCAATCAGAAAAGAATGAAGAAACAAGAATTCAAAAAAATGAGAAGAGGCTTAGGAACCTCCAGGACATCATTAAACATTCCAACATCCGAGTTATAGGGGTAACAGAAGGGGAACAGAAGGGGAACAGAAGGGGAAGAGGAAGAGCAACAAGTGGAAAACTTATTTGAACAAATAACAAAGGAGAACTTCCCCAATCTGGCAAAGGAAATAGGCTTCCAGGAAGTCCAGGAAGCTCAGTGAGTCCCAAAGAAGTTGGACCCAAAGGGGAACACACCAAGGCACATCATAATTACATTAGCCAAGAGTAAAATGAAGGAGAGAATTCTAGAAGCAACAAGAGATAAGGGGACAGTCACCTACAAAGGTGTTCCCATCAGACTGTCAGCTGATCTCTCAAAAGAGACCTTCCAGGCAAGAAGGAGCTGGAAAGAAGTATTCCAAGTCATGAAAGGCAAGGACCTACATCCAAGATTGCTCTATCCAGCGAAGCTGTCATTTAGAATGGAAGGGAAGATAAAGTGCTTCTCAGATAAGGTAACGTTAGAGGAGTTCATCATCACCAAGCCCTTATTATATGAAATGTTAAAGGGACTTTCCTAAGAAAAAGAAGATAAAAAATATGAGCAGTAAAAAGACAGCAAACTCACAATTATTATCAACCATACCTAAAACAAAAGCAAACTAAGCAAACAAGTAGAACAAGAACAAAACCACAGAAATGGAGATCACATGGAGGGTTAGCAACAGGGGAGTGGGAGGAGGAGAGAGGGGGAAAAGGTACAGAGAATAAGTAGCATCGACAATGGGTAGAAAATAGACAGGGGAAGGGCAAGAATAGAGTGGGAAAAGTAGAAACTAAAGAACTTATGACACACGGACATGAACTAAAGGGGGGGAATATGGGTGGGGAGGGGGTGTGCAAGGTAGAGGGGAATGAAGGGGGAGAAATGGGACCACTGTAATAGCGTAATCAATAAAATATATTTTTTAAAAAAAGATAACTGGCATCTGACTATATACAAAATTTGGGTTTTTTTTCTCCCCAAATCACATTATACATGAGAATTTTCCAGTCTCAATTCAAGCATAGAATGAAATTTTACATGCCATTCTTAGCAGCAACAGAAATTGCATTCTATAGCTGTAACAAAATTTATGGAAGAAATTTCATGGCGCTGGTTGTTTAGGCCTCCAGAGTGTTTGCTGTCTCACGAGAGAACTGTATCCTGTACGACTGCAACACCCGCCCCCTCTGAACCATGGCCACCTGTGGGCTGTCCGGCATGGCTGGGCATGGGGCCATGTGTCCCTTGCTGCTCTCGGACTGTCACAGAGGCAGTCTAGTCTCAGGTCCAGGACTCCATTGCACCTTGCACACAGCAACTACTCAGTATGTGCTGACTGTTTAAGCCCCAGGCCTCTCAGACTGCATGGAACCGATGAGGCCCATTTACCAAGGGTCAGGACGGCAGGTACCCAGACTAGGGGCCATCTGACATTTTGCTTCTTCTCTGAGCACTGAAGAGGTAAGAAGGCCCCTAATGTTATCACCCAGCCCTAACTTTAAAGACTCCATCACCTCCACGACACATGGAAGCCTTAAGCATCAGCCTCGCCCAAGTGATTAGAGCTTCACTGTGCTCATCACCCTGGTGATCCTGAGCCACCTGTCCCCAGCTCCAGGGCAGCATGGCAGGGACAGGGCCCTGGCTCTCGTGTCACATAGGCAGGATTCCAATCCCCGGTACTGTGGTGGTCCGTCTGGGTGGCCAGAGCCTGGCTTGGGTTCCTCAGTGGGCACCACCCTGAGCACTGCAGAGGAGCTGGTCACAGCACTCCCTACCCTGGCCGCACTGCTCACTTCACCCCAGTAAGAGTGTCCAGTCTTCAGCTCACAGAAATCCCTACTTGGCCTGCAACTGAGTTTGCAATCTCTGGTCCACAGACACTGAAATCTAGATTCCTAGGCTCGACATGGCCTTCTAGGCCCCCCGCTTGCGGGATGCCATCTCTCACCAGTTCCTCATGCCATAGAGGCTGCTCTGCAGTGGCCTCTCCCCAGCTGTGGTGCTGCTCTACCCCTTCCTGGGACATCTGCCTCCTTTTTGCTGCCTGAGAAAATCCTCTCTCAAATAGCGCCTCCCCAGGTGGTCAGAATTCCGCTGTCCCTCCCCTGCTGCTCCTCCACCTTGCCCCCTTCACACATCTGGATGAGATTGAGCTGCATATGTGTCCCTCTGCCCCATGACACTTTAAAGTAGGGGTGGTTATTCACTGCAGAGATTTGTTGATTTGCACTCCCCATTCAAAGGCAGTGCAGACACCCAGGCAAGCCCCAGCTGGCTGACACATAGCAGAGGTATCCTGTGGAGGGGGCAGAGTTGGGCAGGGGCTTAGGCCTCCACCTCAAGCCCTTGGGGATGGGAAAAAAATGAAAAATGATAGCTGCCATTTATTGAGCTACCTACATGCCAGACACCTTATAGATACTACAATTACTCCAATCACCTTGATGAGGGAGACACAATTCCATGCCTACTTTATAGATGAAGGAACTGAGGCCCAGGGAGGTTAAGTAACCTGCCGAGATAGCAGGCTGGTAGGTGGCAGAGTGGGGATTCAAATCCAGGCCTGTGCTACCCCAAGCCTGGCTCTCAACCACATTAGTGGTGAAGAGCCTCAAGCACTAGGGTGAGTCCAACCATATTAGCGACCAGCACCAGGTTCCAGCAGAAGGCTCCCCCCAGAGACTTCCCTCCAAAATCAACAGCAGTCTTCAAGTTGTTTGCCGATAGAGGACACGCTTCTCTTACTGTAGCTCAATTCAGCAAACACCTCCACGTGCTTATAAAGTACCTGATACTGTGCCAGCTCTTGGGGGACGGGAGGTGGGGCAAAAGACCCCATGGTCATCGTCCCCTAGGGACACTGAATGGGTGCTGCTGAAGAGGAAGGGAGCAAGGGGTGGACAGGGTAGGACTGAAGGCTTCCCGGAAGAAGCAGTGACCAAGTTCATCTGGAAGGTTGAGTGTCCCTCCACTTCCTGGGCCACCACGCTCTGACCCGAAGCCTACATTCCAGATACACCCTGGTCAACAGCTACTTGAAGAAATGCTTTGCCTTCCCAGTCACTGGATCTTCGCTCAGGCAGCAGCCTCCATGGAAATACTCCTCCGTGAGACAGACAGGCAGACAGACACAGACACACACAGGCACACACATCCCTACCTGCCTGGGAAGTTCCTCCCTGTGTACCAAAGGCCAGCAAATCCCAATCTGTCCATCTGCACAATCACCCAGCAGGCCAGCCGGCATGCCCCTCCTCTGGGTCCCCACAACACACCTGTGGCTGTAAGGGGCCATTCACATCCAGTGACTGACGCGTGCACGCATACACAATCACACAATCACACTGCATGCCCCGCTAATCCTTTCACGTGGCAAGATGGTCAATCCAGCAAATATTTATTTATGCTATGATCAGTTCAAAGCAAAAAATACATAAACTACAATTCAAATAAAACAGTGGAGTGAGTGAAAAAGGGCCTCCTGGAGGGAGACCCGGAAAAAGCTGCCTTTGCCTTCAATTCCTCATCTCCTCCTCATCAGAAGACCACAGCTAGCCATGCCTGGCAGGGCATCCCCACAGGCAGACTGTGGAAATTCAGTAGGCAACACCCACCCACCAGCACAGGCCCGAGAATGGGACGACTCAGCATTGCCAGCTTCGTCATGTCGTCCACAGGCACAGACATCCTCAGAGTCGTTGGCAGTCCAGCGGCAAGCAGATGACTCCCAGCGGGAGGAACCCCACACTCAGTGTTTTTCAAACCTCTCTGACTGTGACCCGTAGCAAGCCTTAGGATGGTCCCCAGGATACACGCAAACTAAACACAACTGCAGTACAAGTTTGGTGATACCCTGCTCCTCACAACGAGGGCACACTGATACTGTCTCTTTCATCTTCTACCTACTTCATTTCCAAACCGATTTCACAAACACTTCCGGGTGCCGTGCCATTGGAAAGCCATGCCCCTCACTCACCCAGGGTGTCAGAGCCGCTCTCCACCGTCTCATTGACCTTCCTCGCAACTCTGGCCACCGCCTCACCCATTTTCCTCAGCATGCAGACGTGGGTGTCCTGCTGCCAGCCACAAGGCCGGTCTGCTGCTCACAAGGGGGCCTGCACCTGGGGAAGACACAGCAGCATGAATTGCCTGCCCACTGGCCAGGGACTCCCCTCTGAATCCACCCTTCCCAGGGACCCAAACTGCTGGAAGCCTTCAGGGACACCCTCAGACCACTCACCTCCTCCTGAGGGATGCCGAGCCCAGGCCACATCCAGCTGATCTGCCCATCAGAGGATGGAGGCAACCTGGCCCTGCTAGTTTCCTCGGAGGATCGACACATATGACCTCACCAGACACGGGGCCAGGGCCTGAACCAGTGGCCAGGTAGGTGTAAGAACTTGGGTGCGTGCTGGCCTGTGATTCACTTAACAGGCAGGGCAGCAGGAGGAGGTGGGGCACAGCCAACTGCAAGGAAGGGACACTTGTCCCTCCACCCCACAGCCTATGCACGGTGCCCTCTCCACCACCCTCCAGGACAACTCCTCCAGCTCCTGGTTTGCCCCGCCCACATCTGCCAGACTCCTCCTGTGTGCCTGGTCAGAGCTCACAGGCTGGCAGGTTGGTTTGTCTCTAAGAATTCCCTTCCCAAGTATTAGTATAGAGGGAAGTTACCTGTTTAGCCTGCAGACCTGTTTATCTGCAAGACCCAAGGGAAAAGGGGATGGGGTAGGGAAATGAGAGAAAGGAAATTGAATTACTAGAGAGAAGAGGCTTAAAGAAGGGTGAAGAGCACAACAAAAAATTATAAGGTGTTAAAGACAAGGAACGCTAGAAACGCTGCCAACTCCATTTATTACAGGGAAGGAAACTGAGGCATAGAGAGGGACTAAATGACTGCCCAAGGTCAAAGTGAGTAAGTGGCAACAATCGGCTCAGCCCAGCTCCACATTCAGTGCTCACTTCTTTACCAGTCACCCACATCACCAGTGGCAGCACCCCACTGAGAAAATGAACTTGAGGCCAAGGTCAATGCCACACTTTACCCCCATCTAACCCCAGGTTTGCACACAGCTCAAGGAGCCCTAATGAACTCAATCTGAGGGTCAAAGGCAGAAGAATGTGAGGGGCAGAGAAAAAGGGGGTAAGGATAGAGCTCAGAGCTGTGCAAGTGCTCAGCTGGACAGGCAGGGCAGCCAAGGCCGAGCTGGGGCCTCGCCAAGCCCACCCATCTGCTTAGGGGAGAGTTAGCGGTGAGTTCAGTACGTGTGTGCATCTCACCAAGGAAGCTGACATTAAAGGTGTGAAACACACAGTGCAGTGGGAAAAGACTGTTTTTTGAACACAGGCCTAATGCCTAACTCTGCTATTTGTTAGTTGAGAAGCCTTGGCAATGTGTCTTAACTACTCTGAGCCCATTCCTTTATCTGAAGAGATCTAATAATAATTTCACTGGGTTCATACAAAAATTAAACAAAATATGTATACCTTTCTAGCCCAGAGCCCAGGACACATAGGTACTCAATAAATGTTAATTGAGAGGATAAGGCAGTACACATGTAGGCATCTAATTCCAGTTTCACACCCATGTGACTTTGAACAAACAACTCAGTGGAACTCATCTTTAAGGAATGAGTAGAATTTTCATCTCTCCACCTCCAGGAAGTCTTCCCTGATTGCCCAAGCCCTCAGTGTTCTCTCCTGAGTTTCAGAGGCACTTGATGCCCTAACACAAGCCAACTGGGTTGTTAATAAGCTTTTTTAAATTATACACATTTGTCTCCTCAGTTAGCCTGCAGGAAAGCAGATCTATATTGTGCTTTCCACCTGCACTTTACACCACACACTGAAAACAGACGCCCAGTTAGTATTCCCCAATGGTGATGATGATCAACAACCATCATTTGAGTTTCAAATCTAAATTCAAGTCAACTTACTCTTACAGCAAATCTAAGGCACTAATTGAGAAAGGTCATAAATTCAAATGCCTAACAGCACCAGGTGGATAATTTGCAGCAGGTAAGCCATGGTAGGACAGTAAGGAATAGTGAGAACTACTGCAAACTAGACCCAACCCTTCACCATACTACCTTTCAGACATCCTCCCAAGCCTGAGTCACAGCAATGTTGCTGGAATCTTCATGACTTAGTCTAACCCCTCCACAAAAGGAAGGAAGGAAGGAAGGGAGGAAGGGAGGAAGGAAGGAAGGAAGGAAGGAACCCAAGTGGGGAGGTAAATCAGATAGATGAAAACAAAAAACCTGCCTCTTCTAACTCCTCAACCAGGTCTTCCTACCATACTATGCTCTCTCCTTTCCCCATGTCCAATATTTATCATAAAAAATCAGAAACATGTATTGAACATCTACTAGATACAGAGCATAAAATGGAGAGGAAAGAAATACAGGAAATAGCTCTGACTTGTGATTTCGATGAGGAAGAGCTTTCTAAGAAACATCACAGAGACCATTCTGGCCTCTCAGCAGAGGAGAAAGAGAAGGTAAATCTCCAACCTGCCCAGGGTCCTAGTGGGTTGTTTAAACTGATAACTTTCAGACACTATGCCTGCAATTCTTCTAGCTGCCACCAGGTGGGAGCGGTTGTGCGTTAGGCCATAGAATCCACTGATGAAAGCTAGTCATTAAAAATCTCACCCCTGCTGGCAAGCTCAGACACCCTATTGTATGGGTCAGAAAATAGATATTGAAGCAGGAACAGGAGCAAATTGTAAAGTCTGTGAGAGCAAGTCACTAAGAGGAGGGGCCTCTTATGTTCCAGAGGAAGTTCAACGGTACAGCACAGATATGCCATAGCCCCCCAAGAGGTTCCTGCTGCCCAACCTTGATAACTGACTAGGAAACCTCCCTCCCTTGTAAAACTACCTAAAACTACCTCTCCCTCCAAGGGAGGGGTCCTTCACAAAGTTCAGCTGATAATCTCTCTCCCAGGTCAGATGATGAAGATCTGTCACAGGCAGGGCTGTGAGATAGACGGATGGCCACATGTGGTATAAGACCCAAGATGGGGTAAGAAGGCTCCAAAACTGAGGGAAGAACAAACTTGAGATGATAGGAGTCTAGACTGTGTCCCCAAAAGGGCTCCTACATGGTTGTCCAACTTCACTGAGTGCTTCTTTCAGCCAACCAGGGCCTCTCTGGCAAAAAAAAAAAAAAAAAAAAAAAAAAAGCAAGAATTTATTCAGCATGTAACAGGACCCCAGAGAGAAGGTAGGTTTGAGAAGGGAACAAAAAAAAAAAAAAAAAACCTTGAGGCATCTGGTCAACCCCACAAGCAGGGGGTAGTAGCAGAAAGACATCCTAAGGGGGAGAAACAGGAACCACCAGCCCACATGGGTCTGGTCTGGCCTTGGGTACCCAAGTCTGATGGCTCTGCTGGCCTCAGCTGCTCCCAGGCACTAAAGAGCAGCCTTAGAAATTTCAGGAAAAGCACTCCAAATCCTGGAGATCCTTACGCACAGGGTCCAAACTCGTACTCACACTGCTGCTGTCCCAGCAACACAACCCTCTCCACACAGCCCCAGCTCCGCTTTCCTCAGAGTGCGCAGCAAATCTTTACATCCAACAAACATCTACAGGGCACCTCTTACAAGGACTACAGCTATACTCTTTTGGGGAGTAAAAGTACAGAGACAGGGTATGGGCCAGAATAAGCGTCCCATTGGGTAAGAGACTCAGTGACAGGAGGCAGAATGAGTCAGACGCTAGCAGGACAATGGCACCGGGCCCGAGGAGTATGTGTGCCCTCTGCCATGAGGGCACACAGCATGGCTGGGAGAAGGGAACAGAGAGAGGGGCTGAGCAGAGGCACCCAAGATGATGAAAGAAAGAGGAAGACAGGCAGCCAGTCTGTCCCCAGATTACTGGGGAAGGGGGTTGAAAGCCCTTCCGTAAATCTGTCTTCTGTTTCTCCACAGGGAGCTCTGGAGAGATTTTTGAGGACAGCAGATTAAACCAACCAAAGTTTTGGAAAGTTATCAGTGTTGTGAGCAGTCCCATTTGTAAAATGAATATGCCATTTTCCTCACTGGGTTGTTTTAAATGGTAAATGACATATAACTTTTGAGAAAGGTCTTTTGCAAACTGTTAAGCACTTCCCACACAAGGTAGTACCGATAGATTATTAAACAGGTATAGTAAATTAGAATAAACTAGGTGCCAGAAACAAAAAGGCACCCTGCTTTATGAGAGCTGGCAACACAGCCCCCCGTACCTATAACCTCATTTCACCTGCACAGGAGGCTGGGAGAGGGGACATTTTTGCTCAAACCCTAACAGTAGCCCCCTGCCGTGGCTCCCGCCCTCATCAGTAAGAACTCTACCTTATCTTGAGCCCCAAGATCTGTGCAAAGGAGCTGCTGCGACACCCCGTCCACACCAGCTGCTCCTATATTTAGTTACTGGTGTAGTCACTCGGGAACTTTAGAGCCTGGCAGCCGCTTGGAAGAGCAACCCGAGCCTCCTGAGCCATGCGTGCAAGCTCCCCCAACGTTGGCTCCCGCGGGTCTCCTGGACCACACCAAAGGGACAGCCGATGGGGAGGTGAGAGCTGGTGGGCTGGACGGGACCCAAGTAGCCCAGAAGGCCCACTCGAAGCCAGAACACAGTTGACCCAGTTTTCCACCCAAGGGAAAGGAGCCCGCTGGGGAGTGAGCAGAACCGGCTGGCGCCTTGTTTTTGAGCCATGGGGTTCACAGCGTCTGCGCGTGCTTCCCTATAGGCATTTAAGCTCCCTCGGGCTGTGCCTCCCAGGACTGAGCAAGGTGACCAGGCTAGGGTCCCCTCGCGTGGCGCAAGGGGCCCGCCTCACCAGCCTACCCCACCCCCCGACGCCCGCAGCCAATGGCTCCTCGTCGCGGCCCTCTCTCTCGGCAGGCGGGGACTGAAGAGAATAAAGCAGGCAGAGGAAGGAATGCTATGATCACAGAGGGCCGGGGACTACCGCGCCTTCCAGAGGCCGAGAGGCACATCCTGGGGCACGCGTCTGCAGTTCCCCAGAGAACAAGCAAACACCGAAAGTGTCACTTCAGGAATGAAGTACACAACATCTTGTCGCCGCAGGGGTGCCACCCTCAGGGAATGGAGGCCCGCCCGGGACTGCTTCCTCGAGCTCCCCCATTCCCTGGCACCGCTGCGCCCACTCCCCCGAACCAGCCCCAGTCCAGCTGCAGTCTGCGAGCATGAGCCGGCGTGGCGCTGGACCCCTGGACTCGGCAGAAGCCGCTGCTGGTGCACCGCTGTTCTCTGCACCAGGTGACCTGGGGGAGGGGAGGGTACGCTGCAGAAACGGGGACACTTCTCTCCCTTTCTTCCCCAGCCCCTCCAGCGCTTAGCCTCAGACTACGTTTACTTAGCGGGGCGTGAAGCTTGGGGCCCCGATCCGGGCGGCTTTCTGCTACACTTACGGCGACAATGCCTCCTAGCGCCCTGCGCAGCGCAGTCACGCTCCCTCGGCCGCCGGCGGCGCCCCATGCAACAGCAGCGTGTTGGAGCCGGCAGGGAGGGGCGTGTGGGCCTGGGCCCTGAGCGCTCGACTGCCCGTCCAATCGCTGCGCCAGGACAAGCTCCGGGGCGGGAGGAGGCAGCGGGCCCCAGCCGCGCGCAACTCAGCAGTGCTCGGGTGTCCTCATGCCGCGCCCCGGAGCGGCGCGCGGAAGGGCGGCCGCGCGCCCTCGTGGGTGGATCCGCTTTGTGTGTGGCTTCTGAAGGGAAAACGCTTGGGAGGGCAGGATGTAGACGGCAACGTAGGACTGAGGCTGAGTTGAATTAGCCGGATCTGGGTACTCTTGAAAAATGTGAAGATGGGGAATAGGAAACTTTTCAGGTGATACCTTCAGGCGCCCACTCAGGTTTTTAGAGACAGTAAGTCTAGCTACACTAAGTTACTGCACCTCTCTAAATCCCAATGTTCTCATCTGTAAAATAGGAATTAAATATATAATCACCTACTTCAGAGGGTCGTTGCGAGGATGAATACATGAAATGTTGAAGTCTCCCAACGTGATAGCTCAGGGAAGGGTAGCTGCTTCACAGGTCTTCATTTATGGAGGACTAGCCATATGCCCACTAGCAGTCTCTATGGGGAAGATGAAAGAAATCAGGCCCCTAACTCCACCAGTGAGGATGGTCAACGAGTCAAATGCTCTAATAAACAGAAACAGGTATTAAATGTGTGGAAGTCCTGAAGGAAGAACATTTAATCCTGCCTCCAGGGACTAGGGCAGTGAGATAAGGAACACAAGTCCTTCTGGGGCTCAATGGATGTTAAGGGTTGAAGGGTGTCTCCCCCAAAAAGATAGGTTGAACTCTTAACCCCAAGCATCTAAGAACATGACTTTATTTGCAAATAGGGTTAGTGCAGATATAAGATAAGGTCATATTGGAGCATGTAGGGGGTGATTGGTGAGACACATGGACAGAGATGTGTCATGTGACAGTGGAAGCAGAGATTGCAATGATGCTTCTACAAAGCGAGGAACTGCAAGGATCATAGGCAAGGATCACATGCTGGGAAGAAACAAGGAACAGATTCTGCCTCACAGCATCCAAAAAGGAGGCAACTCTGCCAACGCCTTGATTGCAGGCTACTGGCCTCCAGAACAGTGAGGGAATACATTTCTCTTGTTTTAATGCAGCCAGCTTGTGGCAATTTTTCACAGCAGCCCTAGAAAACTAATACAATTGGGTGAGCAGGACTAAAAGGAAGGAAGACAATTACAAACATCTCCAAAGAAAGTCTTTCAAAACTGAATACCTACCTGGCCAGGTAGTTCAGTTGGTCAGAGTGTCAGTCATCCCACTATGCCAAGGTTGCGGGTTTGATCCCTGGCCAAGGAACATACAAGAATCAACTAATAAATGCATAAATAAGTAGGAAAACAAATTGATATTTCTCTCTCTCTCTGACTCATCAATTAAGGAAAAAAAACCTGAATGCCTAGTGTAGGCAAGGCCCTGTGTCTTGGGGTATATATACCAAGATGAATCAGACACAGACCTGTCCTCAAGCAGTTATCACTCATGAGGCTGCCTGAGCAGCCGTGTTTTCTGACTCCTTCCCAGGAATACTATGGAAACATTTCCCCAAACTCATCATCACTGTGTCTCTGCAACATGTATACCAGGTACCATATATAAATAATAAATGGATCAAGTCCTGTTATGCCCAAGCCAAGATCCTTATTACTCTAGACAAAGCAGAACCTGCTACTTCTGTTTCACTTAAAACCAGCCTAATTTCTGGCCAATATCCACAGATGGAGGTCTTACCTCCCCTGCTAGGCCATACACAGACCTGAGAGAACCAGTACAGTGCTCCTGTGCATGTGGTAAAGGCCCAGTAAATACCACTGACTGATGGCCCCAGTCCGGGGTGCTCCACATCCATGCTTTACCTTATTCAGTGCCCTCACCCAGGAATTTCACCCTGGCCCCTCCAGCTCCACAAGGACAAGACTCCTCTCCAGCTCAAGTGCCACTTCTATTCCTAGCATGTGTGCTTCACCAGAGCACTTACAGCATCATGCCCTTATTATGCCATCTCTGCACATCTTTTCTCCCAAGGCTTGCCTGATTTCAAATAGACCAGAGGTTGGCACATGCTAAGTGCTCATATCAGTCAGCAATTTTTCTGCATAATAATATACCTCAAAACTTAGAAGTGGCTTAAAACAATAACTACTTAGTTCATGATTTTATGGCTCAACATTTTAGGTTGGGTCCAACTGGGCAGTTGTTCTGGCCTCAGCTGGACTCCCACATGCATCTGGGGTCAGTGGCTAGGCAGCCAGAGGCCTCTGCTTTTGGGAGTGGCTGACTGTTGACTGAGGTAACTGGGCCACATCTCTCATCCACCAGCAGACTAGCCCAGGCTGGCTCACATCAAGATTCAGAGTTCCAACAGCAAGCGTGGAATCAGGAAAGGTCTCTTAAGGTCTAGGCTCAAAACCAGCACTACATCACTTCCATAGTTGTATTGGCTATACCAAGTCACAAGTCCAACCCAGGTCCAAGAGTGGGGAAATAGATTCCGTGTTCTGATGGTAAGAACATCAAAGTCACATTGCAAGGAACATGGATATAGGGATGGGTAGAGAATTGAAGCTGGTTTTTGCAATCTATTGCAGTGCTCAGTAAATATCCCCACAATTCCTAGCGGGTACTCAGTAAATATTTATTGACAATTCTGAGGTTTTCAATGATGATGTTTACAGATTTCATTGAACACAACCAATTGGCAAAATTTTATCTCTTACAAAACATCCATTGCCACCTTTGGTTTCAGAATAACAAAAGAGGGGCTCAAAAAGACAGAGCTGTCCAAGGGGAAGCCACATTAGGGATTCTCAGCTGGCCCAAGAGGTTTCTCTGAAGAAATGCAGAGCATCTTTGGAGGCCTGGGCTCCTTAGGACCCTGGTCCAAGCCCGATCAACTCAGCTGGAAACCATATACCCTTCACCTATAAAAAGAAAGAGTCTTAGATGTTTGTCAGGGCTTGCACACAGGCCCTGTTGGTGCCTGAAAGCCCTGCAAACTGCCCACCAGAAGGAACCTCTTCTTAAGTTATGAAATTGTTAACTGCCTGTTTCCTGGAGGGTTTACCCCTAGCTGAGAAAGATAAACTCCCAAGGCCCATGTGGAAGGGTCCCTATCCTATGAGCAGAGAGAGCAGCTCTCTTCGATGACTGAGAGCCCTGAGGGGGACCTTTCCCATCTAACAATGACTAGAACCAGTATCAAGGCCTGTTGGTGGAGGGGAAGAGGGAAGGGCTGAGAAGGGCTATCGGGCTTGGTGATTTGAAAGCTGTTCATGAACATGTCTTGAGCCTCGACTAGGTGACGATAACAAAACACTAATAACACATAGCCACGTAGAATGCATCAGGTACTGTTCTAAGCATTGTACGAGTTTACTCATTTAATCCTCAGGACAGCCTTCGCCATTCTGCACATCCCTCCCCAGCATGGGCCTACTGATCTTGGACTCCAACCACAGTGGAAATGAGATACAATTTGTGGCCACTTTATCCTTCCCCTGGGAAGAGTTCTTCATGGGCTCATCTTCTCTCTTCCAAGCCTTTCTGGATGTGCAAATCCCTTTGGGTTCTCCAGTGAAGCCTGTTTTCCCTTTAAGGACTCCCAATTGAGATACCTCAGTGCTCACCAGATGGTGTATCTCAGCCTGAGGGAACCTCTCATTTCCTTCTACCGTGTGTGAACAGCCGGAACTTCCTGCCCTAGAAATACATGCATCCCATTGAATTTTTAGATGCTAGAAAGACACAAAAAGCTCTTTGAAGACAATGAGCAGGTCTTACTCATCCTAGAATCTCCCTTTGATGCCCAACACAGTACTTGCATCTAGAACTAGATCAGTGTTTTTCAGTTTATAAGTCATTACCCGTTAGCAGATTGAGAAGTCAGCTTAGTGACTGTGTTAGTTATCTATGGCTGTATAAGAAATTATCCAAAACTTAGTGGCCAAAAACATTTTCTGCACGTAGGTTTACATGGGTCAGGAATCTAGGCATGGCTTAGCTGGGTCCTTTGGCTCTGACTTTCTCACAGTCTCTGGAGGCTTGGCTGGGAGGAATTCTCTGCCTAGTTCACTCACTGGTCACTAGCAGGATTCAGTTCTCCTGGACTGATGGACTAATACCACAAGGCCTCACAAGCTGTCAACAAGAGGCCTCCCTCAGGTCTTTGCCATGTGGGTCTTTCCGTTGAGCTTCCTTCAGCATGGCAGCTTGGTTTACCTGAGGGAACAAGCAAGAGGGCAGGAAGGGACCATGAGGCACAGAAGAGACCCGTGTCTAGAAATGCAAGGGAGGAGAAAGGGTCAAGAAAAAGAGAACAGTCAGATGAGGACCAGAAAGTGCCCACTGAATGTGACATCAAAGCAGCTTCTGTGCAATGCAGACCAAACTAAAGTGGCTGAAGAATGAATGAATGGGAAGGAGAGAACAATCTGCAAGTGAGTGCAGACAACTCCTTCAGGAAGCATGGCTGGAACCGAAGGAGGAAAACATGGCCAGAGCTAGGAAGGGCCTTAGGTAGGACCTAGGAGGGATGTTTAAACTTATAGAGACTGGGGCATGTTTAAACTCTCATGCCAAAAGCTCGGGGGACACAGTTGGGTACAGGAAAACACAGGCCTAAACTCTGAAGCCACTCAACCTTGTTTTTATTGCATACAATGGAGCCTTCTGGACAACCCCATGTCTTAATCCGCTCAGGTGACCATAACAAAATACCACAGACAGAGGGGCTTCAGCCACAGAAATTTATTTTCTCATAGTTCTGGAGGTGGGGAGTTCAAGATGAACGTGCTCGGTGATTTGGTTTCTGGTGAGGTCTCTGTTCCTGGTTCGCAGATGGCCACCTTCTCGCTGTGTCCTCACATGGTGAAGAGAGATCTCTGGTACCTCTTCCTCTTCTTATAAAGGGCCCAGCCATATTGGATTAGGGCTCTACTCTTAAGACCTCTTACCTTACTCTTTACTCTTTTAACCTTAATTACATACCTAACGGTCCCATCACGATATACCGTTGCATTGGGGGTTAGGGTTTCAACACATGAATCTGGGGGGATGTAATGCAGTATGTAGCACCATGGACTCACTTGTCTCTCTTCTACCAGGACAGCTATTTGATGTTTTGTGAACCTTATTGAAACTGCCATGCTGGAGCTCACTCCACCTAAACATACCCCTCCCTTCTGCCCCTACATTTTCCCTCCTCTGACTAGGAAGGTGAAAATTCATAGGAAGGATATTATTAGGAGAAGTTGCCTGGTGATCAAATTACAAGAAGTTCTTCTGGAAGGAGGAAGGAGTCTGGAGTCTCCAAGAGAAACACGCTCATACCAAGTCCCAGGGTGGCCTGGTGTGACAACTGTATGAACACATGTAATTCCTATCAAGGATGCCCCAGAATACACTCTTAGCTTCAGCTGTCCAGATATGTCACAACAAAAGTATGTTTTTAGGACCACAATATGCACTATCTCCCAAGCCCTTTTAACCTCTAACCATTGAACAATCCCACCCCCATCTATTCCTGCACTCCTCCAAACCCTGAATGTCCTACTGATCATTTATTTCTTCAACCTATACTTACTGAGCATCCACATATGCCAGGCACCAGGCTAGTCTCTGGAGAGAAGCAGATGACTGCTTTCATGACATGCACAGTCTAAAGGAGAAGGAGATATCAATTAAATCATCACAATTACAAGGATACAGGTCATGTGGAGATGAGGCACACAGTGGTATGAGGGCCTCTTGAAAGGAGGCTGAGCCTTGGCAGAGAAGGTAGGGAAGGCTGTCCTGAGAAAATTCATCTGAGTAGGGTGGGAATGATATGGAGTAAGCGCCAAGTAGACAGACATTAGGCAATATAGCAGTTTTCTGTGTTGCCTATAAAAAACGGTAACAAATTTACACAGCTTTTTTTTTAAACATCAAACTTAGCAACTTAAAACAATGTATTTATTACCTACAGCTTCTTTGGTTGAGAGGCCAGCACGACTTCGCTGGTGGCTCCGTGGCTGTAGTCGAGGCGTGAAGTGGGACTGCACTTTCACAATGAGGCCGGGCTGTGCACCTGGGGGTGGGTCCACTTCTGGGCTCGCTCACCTTGTGGACAGAATTCATTTCCTTGTGACTGCAGGACACGTGGCAGTTTGCTTTTTCAAAGCCGGCAATGGCGGTGGGATGGGGGGGAGGCTAGAGCAAGTCTGTTAGCAAGATGGAGTCTCACATTGAGCATAATCACAGGAGTGACGTTCTGTCACCTCTGCCACATTCTATTGGTTAAAAGCAAGTCACAGCTTCCACCCCTACTCAAGGACCTGAACACCAGGAAGTGAAGACCATGTGGGTCACTTTAATGTCTGGTCACCACAGTGAACGACCAGGCAAAGGGACTAGCATGTGCAAAGGCCCTGTGATGGGAGAGAACACAGTCTATTTGAGGAACAGGAGCACATTAAGTGAGAGGAAGAAAGGTAGGGGAAGAAAGGTAGCAGATGAGGCCAGAACAGATTCCAGGAGTAAGGGGAAGCCATGGAAAAGAGGGTGATGATACAATCCGATACACACTGCCAGCTACTGTTACCCCAGGGCTTCTGAGCTTAATTCAGTGTAGATGGATGAATAACCCCACCCAAATCCAGCCAAAGAACTAGAAGCAAGGAGTTGTCATGAAGGCAGGTGAATCCCATGGTTGGGTGGAAGCTCCACAAGTTATGCCCTTGTTCACCCCTTAATCTAGAGCAGGGTCATACCAGGAGCTGAGTAAATGAATTAGTTGATGGACGAAAGCCAAGTAGTTTGTCCAGAGTCTGCATGGAGAATCAGATCTGCAGCCATCGAGTCAGAGTTTTCTATTCTGAACCCGACAGGGCCCCCCAGTCATCATAAAGAATTCCTCTGGAAACCCTCAGCTCCACCCAAGAGAAGGCAAAATCTCCTGGGGCCAAAGCACCTGTCTCAACTTGGTGAGCACCCACTCTTGGCTCAAAAGCTCTGTAAACCATGTGCCTTGCCTCTGGGCTGTGGCTTGGCACAGAGCGTCGCACACCATTCACTGTTTGGATGACAGTGCAATTCCATTTCAAAAGTTGGAGTTCAAGCTATCAAAACCAGGCACATGCCACTGCATGTGGTATGGCCTTAAGCACACTGCCCACTCTCACCTTGCAGGCCAGGGGTAATACAGGGAGGGCTACACCCTTTGAATAATCTTCTACTAAATGTTGGGATATGCAGAAAGAGACAGACAGACAGACAGACAGGCACAAAGGTACTGAATTGTAGTAAACAGGCAGATAATAAATTGGCTTCAGTGGAGGACTTTATTATGCCTAAGGAATTTTGAAGAAACCACACCTTGTTTTCTGAAATCTACAACTACAGACTTCTGCCGGCATCACCTGACAAGACTAACAAAGGAGAAAATGCTGAGATTGAAACACGGTCCCCTCTGGCACACATGCTGCTTTCCTACCTGGCCCTCTTCTCCCAGCCTCATGGCCATTGGCACCTTCTTGGATCTGATGGGTGCCTAACCACCATTCCCATCAGTGTGACCTTGGTTGGGCCTGATATTAGTCCTCTGGAGAGCACTCTGTGAATGAGAGGTTCCTCCTTTTATTTTTCAGATTGGAGAACATGTTCAGAGCTCATGGTCATACAGCAGTCAGGTGGGGAGCCAGTACTTGAAACAAAGCATGTCTGATGCCAAACCCTGTGCACAATGCACTGTTTCCAACATGGTGAGGGGCTAGAGAATTTCTGGAGATACAGCTGCTGACCTTGGGCAAACGAGACTCTCTGAGACCACTTCCTCATCTGTAAATAGGCATAACACCTATCCTTTTATGACAGTTAGGAGTATTAGAGATAAGATCTCTAGAAGGCCTTGTAAAACACCTGACTCAGCCTAAATGCCCATTGTTATCTATAATTATCATCATCTTTTGAACATGTTCTGTCTCTTATGTTTTAGGAGCTTAGGAAATAGATACTGCTCATGCCCCAACGAGTTCAATAGATGTGACAATAAAGAGTGGGTGCCCAGGGAACATCTTGTCCTCTTTTTAATGCAGGAGGCCAGCAGGTGCAGGAGGAAGTGCATAGGATGGCCAGCCAGAAGCTTGAGCACAAGTCCCAGCTGTATGGGTCCTGGCTGTATGACCTCAGAAAAGTCATAACCTCTTTGAGCCTCAGTTTATTTATGGAAGATAGACAAAAATAATAAGGTACTTGCTTCCATCACAGGGCTGTGGCTCAGCTTAACATGAGATAATGGTCTGAAAGTGCTTTGGAAAAGTGTTATCCAAAGGTAATGGGCTATTATCTTTATGATGATACAGATCTAGTGTGGGTGGCCTCATTATAGAGGGTGGGGAACAGCCTTCCTCTGCCCCTGGGAAAGACAGAACCAGAGAGAATAGAGCACGAGGTGATTACAGGGGAGTTGGAAGGAAGTTTTGGGAAGCCACGGGGGCTAAACAGTGGAATAACAGACTATAGAAAGAGCACACCTGGGCTGGAGACACTCAGGCCACTTTCATTTTTTAAAACTCAAGTTATACTAATAAATGTACAAAGTTCCAAGGAAGGGCTGCCCCAACATGATATATTTTACATGTTCAATCCTAGCAGTACATCAGTTATGGGTCTAGGGGGACTGTGTCTGTGAGGTCACAATTGTATCGGCAGCTTCCCAGTCCCCAAAGACCCAGATAACATTCAAAGATAAGATTCTTCTCCCAATTCCAATGTGTGGGTTTTTTCTTCACCACCAAGCAAGTCTGCAACACCAGCTGGGAGTCCCACAATTCAACTCAATTCTGCCACTAACTACCTGGAGACAGTATCAGATCCCACTGGATCTGGACTCAATCCTGCAAGACTGTGCTCCACCCCCTCACTTCAGATGCCAATGACAAGCCCAAGTTGTCACCTATGCTTCTGATAGGATGGCTGGAGATTGGGGATTCCAATTACTCCGTCCTTCAGTTTAATTAGTTTGCTAGAGTGACTTGCAGAACTCAGAAAACACTCTACTTACTAGATTTCAAAAGGATATAACTTAGTTTATTATAAAAGGATATAACTTAGGAACTGCCAGATGGAAGAGATGCATAAGGCAAGATACCAAGTAAGGGTGCAGAGCTTTTACTCTCTCCAAATCTCTAAGTGCTCATCAGCCTGGACGTTCTTCAGATTCCTCTCCCAGTCTCCAGTCCTTTTTGGTTTTTACGGAGGCTTCATGACAAATGCATGATTGATGAATCATGGGCCATTGGTGATCTCAATCTCCAGTCCTTTTGCCCTCCCCAGAGATCAGGGGTGTGGGACTGAAAGTTTCAACCCTTCAATCACATGGTCAGTTTGGCTCTCTGAGAAGTGAAGGAGTTGCTATTTTACTTGGGTTGAACACACGTCTCAGCCTCCATTTCCTTCTTCACAAAATGGGAAAATAGCTATGTTGATGGTGCCCATGATCATCTTTCCAATTCTGCCTTGGGCACATTGTGGGCAGAGGCAATGCTGCTTAAAGTAGCAGTTCCCAAAGTGTGGTCTAGAGATCCCTTGGGGTGGGGGGGGGGCATCCCTGAGACCTTGTCAAGGAACCTGTGAGCATACCTCTTTTTCAACTACAGACCTGTATGAGTCTGGGTTTTCTTCATATACCTGAATCAATACATCACAACAGATTGAATGCCAAAAGAGATGTGCGACTCCAGCTGTCTTCTACTAAGCAGATGTTAAAATGTTTGCAAAAATGTAAAACAATGCCACTTTTCTCACTTATTTGGGAGGATATAAATTTAAAAATAAAATACGTTAACATATAATGGCATTTTATGAATTAAAGAACATTTTAAAAATTCTGTTTTTATTTTAATACAGTAAGTATCAATAGATATAATCCACACAAACAAAAGCTCTTTGGGATCCCTAATAATTTTTAAGAATGTAAACTTTGAGACCAAAAAGGATTCTTTTCTGGAGGAAAGAATAGGGTCTCAGATCTAGATTTTTTAGGTACCTCATGGTCCTAACCTTTCCCTGAGCTCAGTTTACCTCTAACTCAATACTCATCCTTGTGACATGAGTCGTGATTACCGGTAATCTCTTTCGTTTCTTGATGTTTATGTGTTGCATTATGTGCGTATATAGAGGTTAGCTCAAGAAGGATACACAATAAACTGGTACCGGTGGTTCCCCCTGGAAAGGGGAACTGGGAAACTGGGAGGCTGTGACTCTGTAAATCTTTCTGCTCTGATTTTTTAATACATCATGCATGCATTGCCTATATTTTTAAAAAGATTTTATTTATTTATTTCTAGAGAGGGGAAGGGGAGAGGGAGAGAAACATCAATGTGTGGTTGCCTCTCACGTGGCCCCACTGGGGACCTGGCCCGCAACCCAGGCATGTGCCCTGACTGGGAATTGAACTGGCGACCCTTTGGTTCTCAACCCACGCTCAATCCACTGAGCTGCCAGGGCTGCCTATATTTATTATTCAGCAATTAGAAGTAAAATTACACTTTTGTTTAGATAGTTAGGAAGCAGAAGTCGGCTCAAGTAAACTAGTGCCTACTAACAAAAACGAACAAACCAGTCAAGTTCTTTGTGCTTAACTTCGCGGGGCTCACAAAACTGTGCGCAGGTCCCTTCCCGCTAGCGTCCGGCCGCAGTGCGGAGGAGGTGGGGAGGGACGGTTCTCCCCACCTACGGCCCCGCCCCTAGTAGCTGGGGGTCCCGCCCACAAACGTCACTTCCGGTAGAGCTCCTTCTCCGAACTCCCTGTGGCTCCCGCCTTCGCCCGCTTCCGGTCGTCGTCGTCGCCGCTGCTGCCGCTGCTGCTGCTGCTGAAGCTGCAGGCGGAGGCCAGAGGATCGGGCGGCGGCGGCGGCGGCGGCTGAGAGGGCGGCGGCGGGAGCGAAGCGGGACGAAGGAGCTAGAGGAAGCCTGAGAGGAACGAGCGGAGCACGCTCAGCCCCGCCCGTTCTCCCGCGCGCCAGAGGATCCGGAGTAACCGGGGCCCCCGCCGCCGCCGCCGCCCGCCTGCCCGCCCGCCCGCCGGACAAAGCCCGAGAGCTCGCGCCCAGAGCCATGTCCTCGTCCGCCGGCAGCGGCCACCAGCCCAGCCAGAGCCGCGCCATCCCCACCCGCACGGTTCCCATCAGCGATGCCGCGCAGCTACCTCATGACTATTGCACCACGCCTGGGGGGACGCTCTTCTCCACCACACCGGGAGGTGAGCGCTCGCCGCGGCGCCCGGCACCGTGCGGTCCACACCCCGGAGCCTGCAGCCAGCTGCCTCCTTCGCGTCCCACTAGTCTCCCGCCGTGGTCCTTTAACTTAGGGCGTGTCCACGTTGGGCCTCTCCCTTGAGCCAACTCTCCCGACCCAATCCTGCCCAGCCCCACCAAATGCCCGTGGGACTGCTTCGGGAACCTTAACTTCGAATTCTCTTTTGCCCGAAACTCGATTGAGCGCGCGTCCGCTCTGGAAACGTGGCTGTCCTGTCGGGGGTGGGAAAAGGGCCCCTGTTCCCGCTTCGTGGCAGGTTTATGCACTCGACCTAGTTTTCTCCCCCCCCCCTCCTCTTCCTCCCGGGCAAATCCGTCTGTCTACACTTGGCCGTGTACTCACTCCTCATTACCTCTGCTTCTTGCATGTTGTGCGTTTGTGCACGTTAATGCTTGATTTTGGAGCTGTCTCCTAGGCCTTTTTAGAAAGGAAGTTGGGGAGAGTAATTCGCTCGTGGGACCCTGCGATGGCTTGTTTTGCTGCTTTCAGAACACAAGGAGGAGGCTGGAATGCGGAGTGTGGAAGCCTCGCCCAACGCTATCCTGCTTTGACAGCATTGTTTACTTGGCGGGCGAGGCCTCACGGGGTGGGGGTGCCGGGGCAGTCCCCAGGCTGGCGGAGAAAGTGATAAGGTAATGCTCAAGCGATAGCTAAAGGAAAGGAAATGGGGGTGGTAGAGCGCGGCAGACTTAGTTAGGGTAGGATTTTGGCAGCGGCACGTTTGGAGATAGATTGAAGAGGCCATTATCGAGAAGGATACCCTGGTCAGTGGGATTGCTTGATTTTGAGGAAGGGGCGGTGCAGAGGGAGGTTCCTGGGCATTGCTTTCAGAGTACGACCAGGAACTGTTTACGAGGAAGAACACTGGGGTAGAGGTGAAGTTTTGAATCGGTCACGGGAAAAGGGAGTTCAAAGGTTGTGTGTCCTCTGGGCTGTTCTCCAAAGGGAGGAGGCTAGAAAGCGATGTTGAGAGACCTTATTGAAGAGAACAGTGCTTCATTTTTAACTTCGGATCTTTGCCTTCTTTTGGTGATGGGGTGCCCGGGCACCAGAGGGTTGGGACTGCGCTGGCAGCCCCTGCATTCTCCGAGGTTGCTAGATCGCTCCTGTGGGCTGGGCTCACCAGTTGTGCTGCAACCAATCCCTCGCAGTTAGATCTTGGCGATCCTTGAATCCCTTGCACATTAGCGAGGGATCTTAGAGTAAGAAGACCTCCTTGCCAACAAGGGATAAAAATCTGAGAGCTCCACAGAGGAATCTAGCCAGACCATTCTAGGGAAGGGGTGGCTGGTTCGGGAGACTTTAAAATGACCCAGGCGGAAGAAGTTCATAATGTGTATGGAAAGCTGGGCTTAAGGAAGGTTGAACTGCAGAACACTGGAGTTTTTAGTGTTCTTACCTCATTGGAGAAACCTCCCTCCTGACCTGATCTATTCAAGGCCCGCCCCTGAGCATGTTTTTAATCATGAAAAATTTTGGCAGACCAGAATCTGCAGTAGATTGCCTTCTTCGAGTGTTGCCTTGAACTTGAACTGATAGCTTTTAAAAAATGGATATTGTTTTCTGAGGTGATGGAAAGGAATTTATAACTTCCAGAATTCTTTGTGGTCAGTAAATGCCTGTGCTTCCAACAGTTCAGACCATATGTCATAGTAACAATTGCAACTGAGCTATGTATTTGGGGAAGGGATTAAACTTTTAGCTATATAGTAGTGATTTTTCAACCTTTTTCATCTCGTGGCACACATAAAGTAATTACTAAAATTCTGTGGCACACCAAAAATATTTTTCGCTGATCTAACAACAACAACAAAAAGGTATAATTTTGGTTCATTTACACCGGATGGCTATTGTTGTGTTGGCTGTTGTCATTTTTTTTGACAATCTAAGGGAAAAGAGGTCAGTGCCCCTGACTAAATAGATATTGTGTATTGTATGCTTTAAAAGTTCTTGCAGCTCACCAGTTGAAAATCACTGCTATGTAGTAATCATTATTCCCTTTAGGGAAGAGACACAGAGGGGCACCCTTTTGGCTTATTTCAAAGAACCAAACTACCATGCTTTTAAAATAAGGGCATAGCCCTTAAGCTTTATTTTAAAGATAGAATCCAGTCTAATAGCCTGGATTAGTTCCAAAAATGATTAGAAAGGTATCTGCCAGACCTACTGATTGGTTTATCCTTCCTCCCAGCACACACCACTGCTTTCTCAAATATCACTTAACCTGTCTCCGGATAGTTTCTACACTTTTTTGTTTGTTTCAGATTTAAATACTTGTCATGTTAGCTCATATATTATTATATTAAGCCTGTATTTATTGGTAGAATACCTTGTGACCTTTGAATTTTTAACACGAAGACTTACATAATGTGTTTAGAGAATACAGCACTGTTGCAATTGGATTTAACCACTATTTTATAACAGTTAACACAGTGCTGTTTAGCTGTTCGATAACTTACTGATTTAATTTTACCCTCATGGTTTGTTCATTTCTCTTGTTGCATTCCTCTCCCCTACCCCCATGTCATTTTATTTCCCAGAACCCGGGTAAGATAGTTTGTTGTTAATTCGGTTTTCTCCAGAGAACTGAATTAATGTTGTTAGGTGTCTTAAGTGAGCTTTGTGGTCCCAGTGCAGTGCTTTGCACAGAAGGGAACACAGACAAAAGTAGGAAATGCAGTCCTTGCTCTGAATGGTCTTCATTTTCTTGATGAGTGTTGAGGATAGATAAGATTTTTAGTTCTAGAACAAAAAATTTGAATAAAGTGCTAGCTTACATATTTCAGACTTGAAGACATTTAGAAAAATGAGAGTCAGTAGACTTGTATTGGAAATCTCTATTTACTGGTAAGGAAGGGAATTAGCATTTCTCGTCTCAGACTTGGAATATCTATCTTACACATGTCAGAACATTCCAGAGTAACAGTTGATGTGCTGAATGCCCTAAATCACAGGTTGCAAACACAAGGCCTGTGGGCCGAATCCGGCCCTCCACCTTGTTTTATCCAGCCATGCACTTGTTTCTACCTGGTGGCAGCACCTAGCTCTCTCTTAACAGTTACACGGGGTAGTTACATTTATACAGTCGTAAAATTACATTCGGTCCTTTGAAGGCAGCCTCGAGGCTGATGTGGCTCCTGGTGAAAATGAGTTTGACACCCCTGCTCTAAATGATCACACTGGGCAAGGACATTCGATTTCCCCCCTTTAGCCCTTTATTCATTGGGGATCAGAGAATACAGCCTACCCTTGAAAAGGTTTCTCAAAATTGCCATCCTGTGGTTTGAGAAACAAGAAGTGGGTGAAAACACACTTGCTGTAACCTCTTAAATTTGTCATGTTGCTTTTCTAATTATTAGGGAAATAAATTTCCAGGCCAAAAAAAAAAAAATGCCCTTGGATTTTTACCTTAATTTTGGTTCTTTGAGAAGCTATTCCTAGCCTCAGTGGAAGGTAAAGTTATTATAGTTGGCTTCACTTTTTGTGACACTCTGGTTAGCTGAGAGAAACGGAGGCCCAGGTAAATTAAGTAACTTGTTAGTGAGTGTCAGACTGCTAATTAATAGCAGCAGGTAGCCTCAGATTTAGTGTCCTCTCCTTATCCCAGTTTCCTCCTTTGCTATCATAAAACCTTTATTTTACTGAGAAAGGACGTTTTCTAAACATTTAAAGAGACTTTTCTGTCTCTGGAATGCTAGCTAATGTGATTCTTTCTGCTACCTTATTCCTTTTGTAAGTTCTCAACTGTCTGCTTCAAGGAGACTATGCTCTGGGGAATGAGCAGAAACATAGAGACCTCTTTTAGCCTTTCTTTCTGCCCTTTTTCCCCCTTGCATAAGAGTGTCATCAGCTGTGGAAAAGTATGCTGTTGCCATAACAAGAGCACCAGAAAGAAACTAACCATGACGGTCTGAAATCTTGTTCATGCCTTTACTTTACTTTTTCTCTCTGCCAGATGGAAAGTTGCTGTGATTGGTTCACTGGGCCTGAATTACCTGAGGCCATTGAAAGGGTCTGTAACTAAAGGAGAAGGCAGGAAGAAGGGAAAAAGAATCTGCTTGGATTATTAATAAAATAAGAGTACTTTGGGGGGAGTCCTGAGTTTTAATCTGGTTGGTTTCTTAAAGATGAATAGAGCTCTTTGTGTAGATATGGGAAAGGAAGGTCAGTTTCTTATTGTCGTAAAATTTCTAATCCAGTGACCTCGTGCTGAGTTTATTCTAGGCCAAAAACTTCTGAACAAACATGTACTATTTGGCTTTCTAGCTTTAGTTAATTAACCGAAGTCTTCATTATTGCATGTAAGAATGTCATGAAAAACATAATGAAAGGTGTTCAGTCATTTTGCTTTGTGTTGAAGGAAGGTGGCATTTACTTATCTCAGAGTAACACAAATTAATGTGTGTTTTCATTCCATGGGAGTGTCAGCTTCAGTCTCATATTCATCAGCTGCCAAAGTATATATTAAGAAAGACATACTTCATTTTTTTATGTTGGGTTAGTTTTTCTGATAAGAAACTGGATTAGGCAGCAATCCTCATCTCCAGGCACAGGGCAGCGTTTAAGTCAGGTGCAGACTGTTGAGTAGGTGGGGCAGGGCACATAGCAGACGTGTGCACAGCCGGCTTCCGCTCTCTTGAGGCTGATGTGTGAAATAGGAAGGATGAAAAGTGTCAGAATCAGTAGACTAGCACTCCCAGGGGTTATTTAGCAGGTTTTGAGGACTGGAGTCTTAGAGACAGTTTTATAGGAGGGAGTCTTGCATGGTTTACAGACACTGTAGGCTTGATAACTTATGTGTGTAAAGGTTTGCGGATCAGACAAGGTAAAGTTATGTGGGAAAAACTACTTTATCTGGTTGGAGAGGAAGAGAGCCTGAGCAGAATAGTTTGTTGGTGAATGGCAGAACTTCTTGACTCCCAAGACTTCAGATGAACAAATCACTGTTTAAAAGATTTTTGTTTCCCTGGCTGGTGTGGCTTAGTGGATTGAGTGTGCACCTGTGAACCAAAGGGTCTCCAGTTTGATTCCCAATCAGGGCATGTGCCCAGATTGCCGGCCAGGTTCCTGGATGGGGACAAACGAGAGGCAACCGCACACTGACATTTCTCTCCCTATCCTTCTCCCTCCCATCTCCTTTCTCTAAAAATAAATAAATAAAATCTTTTTTTTAACAGAAGATTTTTATTGCTCCATTTATACTAGGATAAAAGTCATTTGCGACTTGCAGTCATTCAACTTATTGAATAGGTGAAGCCTAAGTTACTATTTTCAATTTTTTTTATCATGGAACTTTGTTTTGTGAAAGTCCCTTAAAACTTGTGTGCTCCTTACCACCAAGCAGCTTTTCACCCAAAATGTGGCTAGTTTTTAAAGACACTCTTCACCTGGTTCTCAGGTCACACCTTGAAGCCAAAAACCAAGAATTCTTTGAGTGCTGACAGCTAAATAAATTATCTTTCACATCTCTAGGACAGCTGCCCTGACAAACAAGCTATTTGTTTCATTGAGTAGTTTTAAAAAAAAATAAAAATCTTAAGAAGAAGCAAGGGTGTTTACTGGAAAATATTGGGTTAACTGGAAAAGTTTGTTTGGTTTTTTTCCTAGGATGGCTCTAGTAGTGCTTAGATGTCTTTAACTTCATTTGAAACAATTTTGTTAGATTGTGTAGTGACAGCTGTCATATCATCATGCATTTTAAAAAAGTATCAAAATTGGTGAATTTTTGTGCAGCCATTTTAATACTGAAAATGGAAGAAAATAGATAACATTTTGGCATATTCTTTATTATTTCAAAAAGTAAAAAGGCAACTGAAATAAAAAAATTGTGCAGTGTATGAAGAAAGCACTGTGTAGACATTAACTGTGGGTTTTTGAGATACCTTTTATCAGATTGAAGATGTTCTTTTTCACTCCTAGTGTGTTCAAAGAGTGTTGGTTTTGTCGAGTGCATTTTTTGTATGTTCATCTTTTGAGGTGATTGTGTGACTTTTATTCTGTTGATATGATGATACATTAATTGATTTTTGGATGTTGAACCAGCCTTGCATTCCTGTGATTAATCCCACTTGGTCATTGTATATAATTATTTTTATGTGTTGCTGAATTTGGTTTGCTAATATTTGGTTGAGGATTTTGGCATTTGTATTCATGAGGAATATTAGTCTGTATTCTTCTTGTGATGTCCTTGTTCAGAGTGTCAAGGTAATACCTTATTTAATGTTAAATTTTTAAGAACTAGCCTGCCATTTATAGCAGGAGTGCTGACAATATACTGGTGAAGGTAAATTGCTCTCTAGGTTCTAAGAGGTACGTATCAAAGTGTGAGAGGCTTGTGATTCTTCATTTAAGATGTTATAATTAGTTATTTGAGCCTTAGAAAGGAGCTCATCTCATCACCAGAGACTGTTTGTGTTGAGTTGGGCTGCTTTTACATTGAAGTGAAAATGCTCTCTGATTTGAGAAGTCCCTCAACTATTAGGAGTAGGTATCAGATAAAAACGGTGACCTAGACCAGTGATCTTCCAGTAGGCTTTTGTCTCTTACAAACTTTGTTGATAGAGTTCAAGTTCTTTACTGCAAGTAAAAGTTGGTGTTGATAGATATGCATTGTTTTCTTATTTTTAAAATAAGTACCCATGAGGACTGAACTTAGGAGGAAAGCATATAGTTGGAGTGAAAGCTAGATTTGAATCATAGCAGTAGAGTGATTCTTCATTAATTATTAGCATTACAGACAGAGGCTGAGCCATATCTATGAAATCTAGTCCACAGAATGGATCCAGGATGCAGTCCGATCCAGTTGGATCCTGGGAGATACAACCAGGATTTCTTGGAATTCGGGCCTGGTATTTCTTGTGGAGAAAACATATTTCAAGATGAATGTTCAAGCTTAAACAGAAGAGGACATATTTGGTATACTTTATTGTGATCCAGATTTTCTGATGGCCAAGTCTAGACAGACTTAAAATCAGGTGGCATTTATTTAAGATTGGTTTGTGATTTATATGCCTTTTTGGATCTGGTGCTAGCTTAAAAGATCACTTGTTTCAATTCATTTTGCATTCAAGACTCAAGAGAACCATACTTGTTTAGAGGACTTTGCTTATTTGTGTTGATTTCCAAACTCCTGGGTCACTGTATGATCTTTCACAAACACTGTTAACTTCTCTGGACATTAGTATCTTCATCTGTAAAGTAACAGGCTTCCTGCGTGGAAGATGCTTTTTAAGGCCTCTTCCAACACTGGACCTTCCGAATAGGAGTGTAGTCATCAGCAACCTCCCTTTTATCCTAGGAGGGTCTTCTATTATAGTAGTATCCTAAGTGATTGGGCAGGGAGCCATCATTCGACCTTAATATCTTGGAAATCTTTGCTCCCGGAAGTTATTGATACTTGGAGTTAGTCAAAGGACAGTGGGATCGGCTTTTCACAGTCCTTGGATATCTTCCATTCACCACAAAAATTCAATCATACTAAGTTATTAGGTCATGAGGCTCCAATTGTACCTTTTGTTGATATAAAAATTGTCCCTTTTTTGGTTTTATTAGCACTTTAGGGATTTAATTGGTTGCACACACTAAACTTAGGTTGGCCACCATCCACCTCCCTGGAGCATACTGAGTTAGGCAGCAGCTTTTAGTCTTCTGTGGGTTCGCTGGCATGGAGCTTTTAAGAGTCTGTCTTTTCATCCAGAGCCTGCATGAAGAACAAATGCCAAAAACTGAAGTTTGTTCAGCAGTGTTCTTCAGTCCAGTCAGTCAAACAGACTTTTATCACCTTCCCAAGTTGGAAGAATAAAAAGCAGAGAAAGCTACTTTCTTTATAGTCCTGTCTGTATTTTCACTTACTTTCTTTTTCTTTTTTTTAAGATTTTGTTTATTTATTTTTAGAGAAACGGGAAGGGAGGAAGATAGGAAAAGAAGCTGTGCGAGAGAAACATTGATTGGTTACCTCTCGTACACTCCCAGCTGGGGACCTGACCTGCAACTCAAGCTTGCCCTGACTGGGAATCGAACTGGAGACCTTTGGGTTCACAGGCTGGTGCTCAATCCATTAGCCACACCAACCAGTTCTTCTTATTTTCTCTTAAGGTGGGGTGTGATGGGAAGAGGCTGACTTCCTTTCAATGGAAGCACTTTGCTGCTTTTTCATCTTCTATTTCTTTCCTTTTTTAATATGTATTTTGTTTATTTTTAGAGATAGGGAAAGAGAGGGAGAAAAACATCAGTTGGTTGCCTCTTGGCACTCCCCCAACCAGGACCTGGCCCACAACCCAGGCATGTACCCTAACTGGGAATTTGAACCACAGATCTTTCAGCAGGACAACACCCAACCCACTGAGCCACACCAGTCAGGGCTCTTTTTCTTTTAATCCTCACTCAAAGACATGTTCGTTGATTTCAGACAGACAGACAGACATCAGTGTGAGAGAGAAATACCGATCTGTTGCCTCCCATACGCACCCCGATTGGGATTGGACCTGAAACCTTTTAGCGTCCAAGACGATGCTCCAGTCAACTGAGCCACCCAGTCAGGGCCATCTTCCTTCTATTTCTGATCTCTTGGTGGACTCTTATATGAGGCATAGATGGAGAAATCTCAGGAATTCTAATGGAGTACTGAGGTTACTTGCCAAGTGCTTTGTTTTTTTTTTAATTCATTTGCTAGTTTTGGAGGATACTTTCCTTCCTCATGGCCCCTGATGCCTTAGCAGTGCCAGTCTGTTATGCATATATAGTCACAAGTACTTTGGGGTCACCTTTTTTTTTTAATTCCTTGTGATTTAAAAAAAATATTTTATATATTTACTTTTAGAGATAGGAGAAGGGAAGGAGATAGGGAGGGAGAAGAAAAACATCGATACAAGAGGGAAACATCAATTGGTTGCCTCTTGTATGTGCCCCTACTGGGGATCGAACCCACAACCCAGGCATGTGCCCTGACTGGGAATCCAACTGTTGACTTTTCCGCCTTATAGGAAGACACCCAGAAAACTAAGCCACTCTGGTCAGGACCCTTTAATTATTTTTTTACACTGTCTTTTGATCTTAAAGATTTTGTAGGGAGGAGGCTTTAAACAATGGAAATTTACTCTCACATTTTTGGAGGCTGGAAATCTGAAATCAAGTTTATTTTTTATAGTGTTAATATATACATAACATAAAATTTACCATTTTAACCTTTTTTTTTCCAACTGTCACCCCAAGACATGCTCATTGATTGAGGGGAAGGGAGGGAAAGAGGAGGGAGAGAAACATTCATGCCAGGCTGGCTGCCTCTTGGGCACTCCTCGACCTGGGACCAAACCTGCAATCCAGGCATGTGCCCTGAGCACCAGGAATGAAACCCTTAACCTTCCGGTTCATGAGACAGTGCTCCAACCAACTGAGCCACACCAACCAGCGCCATTTGAACCAATTTTAAGTGTACAGTTTCATGGCATTAACTACATTCACACATTGTTTTGCAACCATCTCCACCGTGCATCTCCAAGACTATTTTATCTTCTCAAACTGAAACTTCATACCCATTAAACAATAACTCACCATTACCCACCCCTCTCAGCCCCTGGCAGCCACCATTCTACTATCTCTCTGTGTGAATTTGACTACTCTAGTTACCTTACATAAATGGAATCTTTCAGTAGTTGTCCTTTTGTGACTGACTTGTTTGATGTAGCATAATGTCTTCAAGATTCATACATTCTCCCTTTTATTTTTCTTCTGCGTTTATTTTTTAATAAACGTAAAGTTTATGAAAGTAAGGTTTAAAAGTGATGGTAATATTGGGTAATAACAAAAACAGCATTCTCATACCCCATCCCCTCTAATCTCCATTTCCACTCTTTAAACTCTTTTAGCTGTTTCTTTTAGTGTTTACCTCTGGATTTCTGAATAACATGATTTAATGCTGTTTCTCTGTTTTTGATATTAACAATTAGCTTCCTACTGTGGAAGATGAGTGTTCAGTTACTGTATACATCCTCCCAATATAGGAGGTCTGTCCAGAAAATATCCAGCCATATACTACAAAAAAGAGATGTTTATTGAAGAAGATACAAGAAACATTGTACATAGGACAATGATGCCTCAGTCCCCTTTAAAGTAGGCACCTTGGGACCTCACACAGTTCTCCCAATCACCATCAGTTGCCCCATCATATTTTCTTGAATCTCATCAGTGGTCTGGAATCTCTTCCCTTTCAAAGGTGATTTTAGTTTTGGGAAAAGCCAGAAGTCGCAGGTTGGCAGATCTGGGCTGTAGTGGGGCTGAGTCGCCTGGGTGATTTGATGTTTCCCAAAAAAACTGCAGATGTGATGCATGAGTGGGCACATTGTTGTGATGAAGCTGCCAATCACCAATTGCCCAAAGCTGGGGCCTTTTTAATCATCCAAGTAGTTTTCACAAAGTAATATTCAAGCTTAATACAAAATTTGATGGAGGTTTATTGTGCTGCTCACTCAGTCATTTTAAATGGGATGGCCACACAGTACGCATGCTCGCTCAACAGCATCTGCCACCCCCACTGACTACTACAGTGAAGTTGTCATTGTTCACACATGCGCATTCCGGTCCACTCTCTTTGGCTGCCCAGTTGCATCAAGGTCATGCAAACCATTCTCTTTATATTAACAATGGTTGGACTTTTTCCAGACAGGCCTCATACATACTTCTACCTCCGAACTTACTAATTTAATTTTTAACCCATTTTGGTTAAATTAATAGTTATTAAATTTAGGTAAATATTAAACAGATGTGGCTAACAGTGTTGGTTTCCAGCCCAATAGCTATTCCACCTTCTTCTGTGCTACCCCAGATTTCCTTTTTTTTTTTTAGGTGATGGTGTGCCGGGACCCAGATATACACCATGACTACTCTATGGCTCCCCCAGTGTCCATTCTGTTGGGCATCTGACTCAGTTCTGGCCAAATTAGATGGGGGGAGAAGTTGGGAGGGTTTTCAGAGAAAGAGTTTTCTTTTCAGTGGAAAAAGTCCCTTAGGGAAGTCCCATTTGACTCCATACTGCCTGTCTGCTGGGGACACTATTGTGTGAGGGTGTAGATCCATCTTAGTTTTGTCACCATGTTATTTAAGCTGTGCAATTGGGCAAGTTATGTTTCTGTTCCTAGCTGTGTATTTGCATGAATGTATGCTTAACTCTGATTCTGGAAGCAGCCTTAGTTAAACAGAATTTTATGATGGGGTCCCTGTGAAAGTAGAACTACCGCCTTGTCAATTAACCATGTCACAGTGGACATTCTCTAGGTGGTTTTATTTCAGCTTATACAGTTCTTAGGCGTACATAGCTTAATGCATGGAATAATTATCATTTAAACAAAGCTGCTGGGCCTGAAAGGCCCTTAGTCTGAAATGATCTTTTTTTGTACTAACCATCTCAGCAAGCATAATTTGGGGCCTTATTCATTGGCTTTCTTGTTCCCTGCCATTTGAAAATCAACTAGTTTTTAGATCAACAGGTAGAAGCTTTTTTCCTCCTTTCTACTCTCAGTTTTATGATGGGAACCCTGTGGAAGTAGAATAACTACCACCTTGTTAATTAGTTTACTCTTGTCCTTGCTGGTAATGTCAGCACCAAGAACATGCTGGCTCAAGGTGGTAGATTTACCCTAACATCTAGTCACCAAGGGATGGAGAAAATTTATCAATATATGATGGTAACCCTAGTTCTAAAAGTTTTTATTTGTTCTAAAATCCAAACATGAAGACTAAAGTAATAACGTGCATATTTTAAAAACAAAATAGAAAAATAAATATTGAACAGAAGTGCATAAAATGCAAAGTAAAGTATCAGTAAACAACTGCTTTTAATAGTTTCTGTTTATGGTGTTTTTACTGATTACCACTGTTGCTGTAATTAATGTGAGTATACCACTATTTCTTGATTTCTTAACATTAGATAATACCATTGACTTTCTGTTATGAAAGTTGAGGAATCCAGGACATTTGCTACCGCATTTCCCCTCTCAATTTACCAATTCTGTACATTATGTTATCAGTTTTGGTTCTTTTGAGTAGTTACCTTTAAAACTCTAAATAATATAGATAAACCTTTGTGTTTACCTGTCAACTGTAGCTCTCCTCTGCATATGATCATACTGTCCATGTGTCCTACCTGTCCTTTGCCAGTAAGGTCAACCTTTCCATTTTAACTTCTCAACACAAAACCAAGCGGTATGATTATTTTCATAGAAAGGGAAATGGAAAATTCACTGGAAGGAAAAAGTTTCCATTGTCAAGGTCAAATGATTTTTTTTTAAACATTCCATCAATTGATCAGAATCATGCCCTATTTTATGTTGTATTATATGCAAGCTGTGGGTTTCTTATGTGGTCTTTTGTTTTCCCTTAAGGTAACCCGTTTCTAACTGTAGAGGTGATGGTTGACATTAAGTCGGGAGGACATATACGTGACAGGCGGTTTGGAAGAAAAGTGAATTACTGGGAGGTCTTTGCTTCAGAAAATGTATGTCTCTGTGTGCATGTGTGTAGGAGACACAGAGTGTTTTAGGTTTTTTAATTGGTTGTCTTGGAATTTGTACAATTTCACAGTAAAAACAATATTTAACAAAGGAAATAAAGGGGTTTTTTCTGGCATTTTAGTCATAGTTGAGCCTTAATGTTTTTCTTTGAATAGTTTTGTTTTTTTGAATGCCATATGCTTCTGAATTACCCCATGGACTCTTTAGTCACTAACAGGTTGACTCCCCTTTTATTGCTAACTATCTGCTACAATTAGTTGTTTTTAACTTGCAGTGATCTAAAGTTCAAACACGTAAAATACCATGCTTTTGTAATCATATTTTCCCTGGCTGTATTTGAGACCATTAACAGCATCATTTAAGACCAGTTCTTCAGGGTGTCTTCCTTTCTAAATTGTTTACTTTTTTTGCATTCAAATCCATGTATCCTAGGAAGCCACTAAAAAAATTATTAGAGGAACTATTGAGTGAATTTAGCAAGGTTACAGTGTAAAAGATTGGTGTACAGAAATGAATTGCATTTCTACATACTTTCAATGAGCAATCCAAAAACAAAGGAAAAACAATTCCATTTGCATTAGCATAAAAATAATAAAACACATGGGAGCAAATTTAACCAAAAAAGCTCAAAACTTAATACTATGGGAACTATAAAGTATTGCTTAAAAAAAACTTTAAAAGACCTCAATAAATACAAAGACATTCCATGTTAATGGATCAGGTGATTTAATATTGTTAGGATGGTAAAAGTTTCCAAATTTATCTATACATTTAGCGCAATCCCCATGGAAATCCCAGCTGACTTCTTTGCCGAAGTTCACAGGCTGACTCTAAAATTCATGTGGAACTTTTAGAGACCTAAAATAGCTCCAAAAATGTCAAAAAGAAAAACAAAGTTGGAGTATTCACACTTCCTTATTTCAAAAGTTACTACAAACCAAGACAGTGTAGTATCAGGTACTGTCATAAAGATAGACATAATAGAGAAATGGCAGACCAAAAATAAACCCTCACAATTATGGCCAGTTGATCTCTGACAAGGATGCAAGACAATTAAATGGGAGAAAAAGTCTTTTCAACAAATGATACTGGTGCAGTTGGATATCCACATGCAAAAACTGAAACTGGAGCCCTGGCCGGGTGGCTCATTTGGTTAGATGGTTGTCCTGTGCACCAAAAGGTTGAGAGTTCAATTCCTGGTCAGGGCACATACCTTAGGTGGTAGGTTTAATCCCCGGTCAGGGTGCTTATAGGAGGCAAGGGATTGATGCTTCTATCTCACATCTAGGTCTCTCTCTCTCTCCCCCGACCTCTTCCTCTCTCTAAAATCGGTAAACATATCCTCTGGTGAGGATTAAAAAAAAGAAATTGAAGCTGGACCCCCATGGCTGAAAGACTTAAATGTAAAAGCTGAAACTATAAAACTTTTAGAAGAAAATGTGCACAAGTCTTTATGACCTTGGTTAGGCAATAGTTTCTTAGAAATGACACCAAAAGTTCAAGCGACGAAAGAAAAGATGTAAATTGAACTTCATCAAAATTAAAAACTTTTGCCCTTCCGAGAACACTGTCATTGAAAGTGAAAAGGTAACCTACAGAATAGGAGAAAGTATTTGCAAGTTATATATGAATAAGAGACTTGTAGTCATCATATATAAAGAACTCGTAACTATGCTAAAAAGACAGCCTGTTAAAAAAATGGGTAAAGGATCTGAATAGACATTTCTTCGAAGAAGATATGTGTTGGAATGGCCAATAGGTTTATGAAAAGATGTTCAAGACCATTAGCCATTGGGGAAATGCAAATTAAAATTAAACCACCATGAGATAACCACCTCACACCCACTAGAATGGCTATAATAAAAAAAGGTAAGTGTCAGCTACAATGTGTATGAATTGGAACCCTCACAAACTGCTGTTAAAAATGTAAAATAGCCCTGGCTGATGTGGCTCAGTGGATTGAGTGCTGGCCTGTGAACCAAAAGGTGGCTGGTTCGATTCACAGTCAGGGCACATGTCTGGGTTGCTAGCCAGGTCCCCAGTGGGGGATGCGCGAGAGGCCACCACACATTGATGTTTCTCTCCCTCTCTTTTTCCCTCCCTTCCCCCTCTCTAAAAATAAGTAAATAAAATCTTTTAAAAAAATGTAAATTGTCTGGTCACTTGGAAAACACCTGGTAGTTCCTCAAAAGGTTAAAAACAGTTATACCATATGATCCAACAATTCTACTCTTAGGTATATGAGTAATATCCAAAAGAAATGAAAATGTACAGGGTGGGATAAAAAGAAGTTTACAGTTGTGAATATGCAAAGCAGTTTATTCTTGTTATTTATTTTTGTATTTTTAAATTTTTTTAAAGATTTTATAATTTTTTTATTTTTTAGAGAGAGGGAGGGAGAGAGAAAGAAAGAGAGAGAGAGAGAACATCAATGTGTGGTTGCCTTTCACGTGCCCCACTCTGGGGACCTGGCCGGCAACCCAGGCATGTGCCCAAGACTGGGTATTGAACAGGCAATCCCTTGATTTGCAGGCTGGCACTCAACCACTGAGCCACACCAGCCAGGGCTACTGTTGTATTTTTTATATAAACAACTGTAAACCTACTTTTGCCCCACCCTGTACATCCACACAAAAACTTGTACATGAATGTTTATAGCAACATTATTCAAAGTGGAAACAACCCAGATGTCTATCAGCTGATTAATTGATAGACTGTGATATATACCTACAGTGGGATATTTGGCAATAAAAAAATGAAGTACTAGTAAGTGCTAAACATGTATGAACTTTGAAAATATTATGCAAGTGAAAGAGGCAGTCATAAAAGACCATATTACATGATTCCATTTATATGAAATGTCCAGCATAGGCAAATCTAGAGACAGAAAACAGATTAGTGGGTGCCTAGGGCTGGAGGAGGTTGGAGGAAAAGGAGAAGGGACTGCTAAATGTATGTGAGTTATCTCTGTTGATGACAGTGTTCTAAAAATTGATTATGGTAATGGCTGTACAATTCTGTATATATACTAAAAACAATTGAATTCTACACTGAGTGAATGAATTATATCGATAAAGCTGTAAAAAAGTACTTTATTACTGCTGCAGTCATAGAAGTTCATCAAAATTTCTCTTATACCACTTAACACATATAGATAGTTCTATTACTTCCTAGTTATTTCAATTAGGTTTTTTTTTAATCCTCACCATAGGACATGGTTTGTTTATTTGTTTTTTTGTTTAAAGAGGAAGGGAGGTGGGACGAGAGAGAGTGAAACATTGGTTGCCTCCTACATGCACCCCAACCAGGGATCAAACCTTCCACCTTTTGGTGTATGGGACACACTACGACCAAGGTAGCCTCCCAGCCAGGGCCCACTTACAGTTTTTTAATGCATATGTTATTGCTAAATGTAATTTAGAAATAGAAAAGCAGACCACTGATTTCTAAACCCAACAGATTAGGAGTTTTAAAAAGTTTCAGTGGGTGAATGGTGTACTATTGATAGAATTGTGCCCTCCCTGTTCATATGTTAAAGCCCTAGCTCCCTAGGTGAGGGTATTTGGAGATGAGGCTTTTCAGAGGTAATCAGGTTTAGAATAGGTCTTGAGGGTGGAGCCCTCCTGATGGGATTGTTCCTGTACGATGAAACACTGACTTCTCCTTGTGAGAACACAGTGAGAGGGTGGCTATCTGCATGCCCACAGGGGAACTCAGCAGAAAGTTAATGCTGGCACCTTGCATCTTGGATTGCTCAAGAACTGTAAGACAATACATGTATGTTTCTGTTTAAGCTGTGCTGTCTGTGCATTTTGTTATGGCAGCCCACACTGACTAGGCATGGGGAAAAGGCAGTTCTTAGCATAAGAGTGAGGGAGGAGACAAACTATGGAGGGAGGGGTACAAGCACAACCCTGGCAATCTGAATTCTGTACAAGGTAAGAAAAATAAAGAGGATCATTTGAATAGGCACTGAGACTTTCTAAGTGACAACATAGTATAAAAAAATGATTTTCCGACCCGGCTGGTATGGCTCCGTGGATTGAGTCCAAGCCTGCGAACCAAAGGGTTGCTGGTTCGATTCCCAGTGAGGACACATGCCTGAGTTGCAGGCCAGGTCCCCAGTGTGGGGTGCATGAGAGGCAACTACACATTGCTGTTTCTCTCCCTTTCTCCTTCCCTTCCCCTCTCTCTAAAAGTAAATAAATAAAATATTTTTTAAAAAATGATTTTCAGAATAATAACCTGATTCATCAAGAAAGCGTTGAATATTTTTCTGTTTAAGATAGTAAAACATTTTAATCCATATTAGAAAATTTTTTGTCCAAAATACTTAGAATTATTCACTTTTTGAAAGTTGAACTGTTCTCTGCCATCTAAAATGACTCATAATTTCCAGATGCCCTTGTTTGAGTTGTTACAATTCTTACTTTTCAAAGCAAAGAGGGTGGAGGTAAATTTCTATGTTCCTTGTCCCAAAATTATATTTGAAATAGGATATAAGGCTTGTGTCTTTTTTAAATAAGGAACAAATGATTTCCAATTTATCTAAGTGTTCTAATGGTTTGGAGGTGTCACAGGTGGGCACAGGTAGCCAGGTTCTTGGTGATCGAGGACAAAGAATTGAACGGAACACACAGAGTTTATAGCATAAAGAAAGAATATTTATTAAGTGATAGTATACTCCACAGAACATGGGAGCAGGCCAATTCTGAGCAGAGATTGATCCTGTGGGCTGGAAGGATTCTATTCTTATAGGGTGGAAGCTTCCTGGCTAGTTTTTGGCGGGCTTCTATTGCGCATATACAAGTAGTTACATTTCATAGCTACTGCACCTGTGTCTCCCATGATCTTTCCTGATTGGCCACTGGAGAAGGAGGTCCCACAATGTTAGTTTATTATGATGCTATTATAATGAAGCAGGGATCATGCAGCATCTGCACAGGTGCATTCTTGAGTCACCATGATTCAGTGCTTTTCCAGAAAGCAGGAACAACTGGTCTTAGAGGGTCTTTGTCTTGTATGGATGTCCTTTATCTTAGCCCTGGGGCACCTCTGGAGTTTCCTCCTTCCTGACTATCTCCTGCCTCAGAGGGAGGCATACAAAACTGTTCTGCTAAGGTTAGGATCATGGTCCGTCACAAATGGACTATGGGCCTATTTGTCTAAATATTTCTAATAGTTAAAATAGGAAGCTAATTCTAGCCCACTCTCAGAAGACCTAGAGATGTCCTTTGTGAAGTTTTGTCCTTTCCTATGTCCTTTAGCCTTATAGGCGAAAGAAGCCTCACTAACAGCAGTTAGAGCTGTTAGCCTGGTTTGCGCCATGCTGTCCTTCAGAGATCAGCATCTCTACCAGCATCTTTTATTACCAAAGTTCGTGATGCTCCTTTAGTATTCTGAAATAAATTTCTCTGATCTAACCTACCTATTCACGTAATTTTAAAAATTGTACATTTCTCTGTCATGTAAGAAGAAATACAAAGATTAAGTAATTTATAAAATGTATACAAAAACACCCTCCATCACTTCCCTTCACCTGATCTTGAAAAGTGGTGTTCTAGGGCAAATGATTGGTGGTCTGTGTTATATAAACTGCTTGCCATACCCTGTGCCTTGTTTACCCTGTTACTTATGTTGAGTAGTATGCCCTTCCATCCCTTTCACTTCAGACAGCTCATTCCCACTCTTGGAGATCATAGTGACTGAGGTATGTGGGAAAGGGGCTGGACTGGGAGTTAGGAGACCACAGCATCAGTTCAGATTGTGGCCTGGTTAGTTCTATGACTTTGATTAAGTCACTTTTCTGAGTCTTAGCATCATCCATCAAAGTGATCTCTATTTCCCCTTCCATCACTGTCTTAAGAATTCTTTCATATTTCATCTAATCTCAAAGTACTGTTACTAGGGTTTTGGAAGAAGGATGAAGCTGGGTTCTTAACTTTAAGGAACACTGCAAGACTGGGGAACTTGAAAAAAGATAGATTAATTTCCTGGTTCTAATGCCAAGGATTTGAATTCAATTTGGATGTTTTTTAACAAGCATCCCTGTTGATGCATCTGCAAAAATGCTGTCTTGGTAGGTTCTAAATATGGTACCATATTTTTCTTAGTTTATTATACAGAGGGTGAGAGCCAAATATTTTATTTTCACATCTTATAAACTATAAATATGATTGTATGCAGTGTAGTTATAATAGAACTAGACAGTAAAAAAGAAAGTTGATAACCTTTGGAGTTGGTTTGAAAGTCTTAAAGGTTTTTGTTTTAAAATACCTTCACATGCTAATAGATTCCCATCTGAATCTGAGATTTAGTGATTCTTTCCTGGGATGGATTTGCAGTATTAGCGAGAAGAGAGTGTGTTTAGTACTTAGTTTAGATTGTTAAAGCAAGGCTGGTCGGGGTGGAGGGTAAGGTCTGTTGGCCATTTCCTCACCTAGTTTGACACTTTTCCATCTCGTCAAAAGGAAATTATTTACTGGCATTTGCATAACGTGTCATGGCATCACTGCAACTTTTAATCCCAAGAAAATTATTGAGTTTGTAGCTCATTTCCCAACTGTTTATTTAATATTGGTATTATTTATTTAGATTAAATATTCATGTCCTTTCCGGGGAAGACCCCAGAGTTTTCATTCCTGTGGTCGTAAATGCCTTGCTTTTTTCCACTTGCTGACAGTACTCACATTTCAGCTAGATTAGCTAGCTGTTGTGCTTGTTCTTCTGTTTCCTGGGTTGTAGCTGTCGCCTGTTAATTTGAGGAAATCTGCCTGAACCAGACTCCCCTTGTTATAATATGGCAGGATTCTTTCTTTTTACTTGGGAATATAAAAGCATTGATCAGCAGGCAATATTTACATTCTGCCTCTTTAAACTGTGTAACTTTGTACACAATTTTATTTTTACTGTCTTTAGCCTAAACCTTTAAATCAGGTTTTTCTTCCCTGGATTTAAGCGTAGTATGAGCGAGATGCCTTCACATGACTACCTCCCTTTGTTATTTGGCCCGGATGGCTAGCATGCTGATCTGCCACTGCCCCTTCCTCCTCCCCTGTTTGACAGACACCACCTCATGGTCCCCATGTTCTTTCCTCCTGAGTTTACTGTAGTCTTAGAGTCGGCAGTGGAACTCCAGGCATCCACTGCATTAGGCCGTTATCAAGCATCTCTAAATTGTCACTTAGTTTTTTGTCTTATTTGTAGCCATTAGTATCTTGGGGAGACCAGGAGAGAAGAAATAGACAGCAGCAGTTCTTCTTAACTGTTTATCAGGTAAAGTGCACTCCAGAACTGTTACAAAATATTCTGGTAGCACTTACTGGTAAGCAGACCCCTTTGTAAAATAGGAGACTGGCTGCCAATTTCATCTTCTACTACAGCTCTGTCTGGGAAGAATGTCCATCTCAGTGCTTTTAACCTAAAGGCGGCTACCTGCCAACTTTATTTCAAATTTTGTTGGAGATCTACTTAATGATTAGGACCTGCATCAGACCTAAATGAGCCCTGGCATGAGGAACTCACAGTCTTTAGAGGAACAAACAGATAAACCACCATCCTGCAGTAGGTGATGTGCATTGAGTAAGACAGGGGGAAGAATAATTTTCTAGAGCTGTGTAAAGGAAACGATGTTGGGGCTGAGGCTTGAAGGATAAGCAGGGAGTTTCCCCAGAAGGAGAGGAGGAAAAGGTATTCCACATGGCAAAGGGGCCAGGGCGGTTAGAACCAGCTCTCTTTCCTTGAATTGCAAAATCCTTAAGGGTTAGAATTAAATGGGACTTAAAATAAATTCCTGGTAGTATTATATATTGATAACCCCTTAATTTGTTTCAAACTCTTTCCAATGATTTCCAGGAACCCGAATCATTTATGATCGGAAGTTTCTGTTGGATCGTCGCAATTCTCCCATGGCTCAGACTCCACCCTGCCATCTGCCCAACATCCCAGGAGTCACCAGCCCTGGCACCTTAATTGAAGACTCCAAAGTAGAAGTAAACAATTTGAACAACTTGAACAATCATGATAGGAAGCATGCAGTTGGTAAGAGAATGCCAGCATTGGAACCAAGAAGGCGGCCCTGGAAATTTGATTGTCAGTCAGCTGTAGGTTGAAAAATGTTGATGCTTCAGTTATAACTAATGTTCAGTCATATGTCTCTAAGGTTCCCACCCCCTCACCAAGTCCCCTTACCAAGGTTATTTGAAATGTCTGGAAACCTTAAGTTTAAATCATATTCAGATTTCATCCAGTGAGTGCAAAGGAAAAATCCAAAGTCAGGGAATGGTAAATTCCAAAGATGACTCCTTGAACTAGAGAGAACACATACCAAAAACCCCAAAACAATTCAGTAGTCCCCATTTTCATCGTTTTTATGGTATGGGGAAAAGGAGTATTTTTTCCCCCATTTTCTAGGATTGCCTACAATATTTAAATAGCCCCTGCACACACACATTTAGTCATGAATCCTTACTGTCTCTGACTGCAGAAGAGGGAGGTGGGAACAACAGCCAAACCCTGAAGTCCACCGCAGGTTGCACTTTATGACCCACGTTCATGAGCCAGCCTTCTACCTCCCCAAATTCCAAATGAGTTTTTAATGGAGAGTTTGTCAATTCAAAGCAGGACCAAAGTTCAAAGCCTCCAGTAGAGTACACCGATGTGATAGATGGCATCCCCTGGAGCTCCTGTTTCGCCAACCTGTGGAGAAAGGGACACTGAGAAAGTTTTCACTTGCATCCTTTTTTCAAATGCTCCTTCCCATTGGAGATTTAGAAGCCATTCTTTCTTTCTTCCCCCAGATTAAAAAGACCAGCCAAAGTAAAGCAGGATAATTGTTTTAAAGTAGCAGAGAATGGGACTGTTTGAATTAATTTTTGACCCTCATGCAGAGGAATGACAATTAAAGCTGTTTTGCTTTTCCTTTTTGTGTAAAACTTTTCTTTTTCATTCTAACTAGGGGATGATGCTCAGTTTGAGATGGACATCTAACTGTCCTGCAAGGATCAGAAGAACAGCAGCAACACTGATACCTGTGTAAACCTGATGTGGCCAATAGGATCAACAACAAAAACACAGAAGAGGCAGTACCAGCGGTCCCCATCGCAGTCTCCACCTCCTCTTCCTCTGGGTGCCAAATGATGCGAAGATGAGCTTCATCTGACCATTTCCTCTCCCTGTTTCCTGTTTCCCTTCCCACTTAGATTAGATGGAAGGCCCATGGCATGTTTCTGTAGAACTAAGCAGCCCACAAAGGAAAAGAGTTGAATTCTGGCTTCCCTAAGTCATTTTCGTGTTGAGAAACACACCGTCCCCCTGCCCCAATTTTTTTAATGCCAAATCAAATATCAACCTACCAACAAATGCCAGCAGGGAAGTCTGGGTTCAGCATGGTTTGTGTTCTTACCGTGTTTCTCTCCTCCCTATCTCCAGCTCATGGTTCAGTGCTACAAGAGTCTGGGTTTGGGGTCTTCGAAACAAGATGGAAATAAACAAGAAGAGAGATACTTTCCCTCTTACCCTGAGGTGTTTGTCCTTGGGGCCAGCACAGGTTGAGCAACTCTTGGTAGCACTACCCTGTGACTCTGTTCAGAGGTCTGCTTCCCCTCCATCTTGTCTTTGGTATTATAGTTCATCTTCTCACTCCTTTCCTTAGCACAGGTGTGCAAAAGATTTTAAGCCCTCTGCATGAGAAGGGGGTTGTTGATAACCAGCTGTTCGTTCCTCTCCTTCCATTCCTCCCTGCTTACATCATGTTGCTTGCAGTCCTGGCGTGCTCTGAGCATCCAGGTGATTTCACTGCTCCCAGAGCAGGTCTGTACCAAGTGACAGGCATTTTGGATAAGGCCTGATAAAGTATCCTGAAGATGATACTTAAGAATGATTTTGGAAGAGCATTGATCCATATAAGTAACTAGTCTCAATGGTCATTGTTTTTCAATCCAATGAATATTGTAATGTTTATCTCAGGTTGCATTTTTTTCTATTTTGAGCTTAGAAAAGAACTGTTTTCCTTTGTAGACCTGCTTTATTTGGCTGCTGAGATAGATAAGCATGGGCTTCAAAATGTGTTTCTCCCCATTTTCTTGCTTTTTCCATTGTACTCTGAATTTTTCCTTTCTTTTCCTTCCTCCCTCCCTCCTTCCCCTCCTCTTCTTTCCTTCCTCTTTCTCTGCCAGGCCATTTTTCAAATATACATCAAAGATACCTCACATGTTGGTATCTGATAATATCTGTCACTTCTCTTATCTGAGGAGTGACATTTTATTTTTTAAGATGACTACAGACCTATTTTTAGATATGTTTTCAGTACAGTTTTGAACAGCAACTTTTTAATCACATCTTCCAGTGTCAGGAAGGTGAGAAATGTCTGTAGACGAGTCTGCTGTCCCATTTCACCAGCCTTTGTCTCCTGCGAGCTCTCTCCTCCCTCTAGTTTTGGGTGTGCATGTTTGGCATTTGTAGCTGGTGGTTGGTAAAGCTGGACCATTCTGCCTTGGCGTGGGTTGTACGTGAACACCTCCTCCTTTTTCCCTTACCCTGTGCTCTGCCATCCCCCTCCCCAGCTGCCCCCCCACCCACCACTGTTGACTGGCATAGTAATCCCAGGAGGGTGACTCCCCACTCATAAAGACTAATGCCTCTGTCCCCTCATAGAAAGACAGTAGCCTCTGATGTCCTGGGAATTTCTGTTTGAATTTGAGGCTCTGAACCCTCGTATTGAGAGATCACAACCCAGGGTGAGGGTAATAGGCCAATTGGCTAAGAAAGAAAGCTGTTTTTCTTTTGAACTATGAAAAGATTCTGTTTGCAAATACATTTTAGATGAGAGCGAGGGTGTCAGAGGGACTTTGTTCTGTTTTCTGCTATGAAATGTGAATAGTTCAGAGTAAGACCTTTTGTAATGGTTGATGTCTCTCAGGAATAAGCTGGACCTCCAAAGTTTTGGAGATGCTTTCAGTCTCAAAACTTAATGATCAGAAAAGTATGTTATGTTTATTTGTTTACTGTATCCCTATTCTGATTATTATTAAACTCCAAATTTTGCTTTACATTCTCTTGGAAAATCTCAAATGGCACTGTAATTTGCATAAGAAGCTTGCTCAGGAGCTCTTTGTCCCCTGGGATTCTTTAGGAATGAAGCTTTTCATTCTTCATTCCCTAGCCTTGGCGTCCTGTGGAATCTGGCTCCTACAGCCAGTTGGTCTGTCAGTGAGCCGGAAGAGCAACTCTTCCTGATCTTTATTGTCACACATGAAAACTCAGCTTCCTCACCACACAGTGGGGAATGGAATTAAAATATGACAGTGGGAGTAGGATTTAGACACCTTTTTTTTTTTTTTTTTTTTTGCCATCTTGAGCAATCTGCACATGGCCACCTAATCAGAAGCTATGTTTCTAGTACTCTTGGGAGTATCAGCTGTGTGGTACAGCAGCAGTCCAACCCCTTCGCCTTCTGTGCAAGGACTTCCTTATTGCTCAGTGCACTTCTTTCTGGAGGCCATTTCTGCCAGAGATACTTTGACTTCATACGTTGGTGTTTTAAAGATGATTTCACAAGGCAAAAAGTAAACTTTCAGCAGATGACACCTTTGGCCATGCCTCAGAATTGTTTCCAGAGCAAGCCAGAATCCAGTAGGTGTTAACTTCTGGATGTTTGGAAGGAAACTGAGATAAAGCCCAACATGAATTGTCTATCCTAACTTTTTCTTGGGGAGGAAACACCCTTAGGGTACCAGTTGAGTGAGATGGTTCTTAAAATCTTACTGAGCATTTGTATTTTTCTTTTTATGAGGAAACCATGTTTCTGTATTGCTGGGGACAGTAGATCTTAAGACAAATGACATCTTCCTCCACATTCCAGCAGGAGACATGCAGTGCCATGGTTCTGCCTTCTTTGTAGTGTGGCTTCCTGAGCTCACCACTTCCTCATTCTGTTTAAATAGCTATCACATTCTCAAGGGCCCAGTTGTAGGGAAATTGGCTTGTAGGTATTGGGCTTCCAAACCTAGAGTTTTGTCCTTCCACCTCTGTTATCTATTGCCATGTAACTACCCCCAAACTTAAAATTTCAAAAGAGCAACTATCATCTATCAGTTTGTGTAGGTTAGGAATGCAGAAGCAGCTTGGCATCGTGGTTCTGGCACAGCAGCCTCAACGTTGCGGTCAGGATACTGGCAGGGTCTGCAGTCAGCCCCCTTCTAAGCGCTCTCTCGTGGTTGTTGGCAGGATGCCTCAGTTTCTCCCCATGTGGGTTTCTGTGTAGGGCATTGTGGGTGTCCACACACCATGGCAGCTGGCTTCCCCTGAGTGAGTGATCTGGGGGGATGGGGGCAAGGAGGAATTTGCAGTGACTTTTATTGACAATCTGAAAGTACACACCTTTACTTCCTTATTCTATTCCTTAGAAGCAAGCCACCAAAGGCGGTCAAAGGCAGAATTAGACCCCACCTACTGAATGGAGCAGTATCAAAGAATTTGTGGATACCACTTCATCCCTAACAGGATGAAACCAAGCCAATGGCAGTGGGGGTTAGGTTTAAACTAGGTGATACATTGAGAGATACATTGCTACTGGAAACAGTTCTTGAAGATGTATGTCACCAAACTGGGATAGAAGATAGACTTTCTTTCCTGAAAGCTCCCTGCTGATTTTGAGAGGAGTGGCTGGATATGGCAGTTCCCAGGACATAATACCTGTACACTTGCCTAACTACCAGTAGCCCATAGGTGCTGCTTTGTAAGTTCTAGTCTTGGTGTTTCTAAGACTCAGTACCACTTACATGCCATCCCTCCTGGCCAGGAATTGACAAAGGGAACTGGATCCTTGTAGCCAATCCACTAAAGCTGATACAATCAGTCAGGGTTGCCCAGCAAAGGGCGCAGACCTGGATTAGCTGTTGAGTTACTGAGCTGAAGAGAAGCCATACAGGAACTCATCTTGAGTGGATTTACATTCTGCCTCTTAGCACTTTCTTATCTGTAGTCCTGTTTGCTTTAGAGTTCAGATTCAAAGCAAAAGTGATAGCATCTGGACCACATCCACCAGAGCCAATGCTTGACACCTGTTCTTCAGCTACCCCACCGGAAACGGTCTTGGGTCAGGTTTCACCCGAGAAGCTACTTGTCAAAGTGGGGAACATCTGGGAATTAGAAATGTCTGCGCTTCATTGTTCCTCTAAGTCCAGTGTACTGGTTAACTCGGTGCACCGTTAGTCCTGGGCTTCCTGGTGGAAGTGGGTTTTAAAAAAGAATCAGTCCTGTCTTCACCCTTGAGAGAAACTTAGGTGAGGCTTGTCTGTTCAGCACATTCTCAGTGAATGTCTGCTGTGTGCCTACGGCTCCCACACCCAACCAGGTCTGTAGAGATTTCAGACATCTCGGATATGTAGGTTCTTGTACGGACTTACACTCCCCTTCACCAGCACTTTCTTATCTGTAGCCCTGCTTGCTTTAGATAGACTTGAACAAAAACATCACTACTGAGGCAACTCTGAGAAAAAGCTATTTCTTCCAAAAGTAAGGAGCTCGTCTTTAAAGCACCTTCAAATGAGTCTTGCTTTTCCTCCTGATTTTAAGGTGGAGTCAACATAGATGCTGTTTTATTTTTGCCATTTGAGATACCAGCTGTTTGGGATTGTTAGTACTTACCTTCCCAGTTCAGACATTTCCATTAGAACGCAGCCCGCTAAATTGTGTAGGTCTCACCCCCAGAGCCCAGCACTCAGCCAGTGTGTACGAGTGCCTGCTTTGACTCAAGACCACTGGTGTAAGGGGCTCGTTGTTTTAACAGCAATACCCCAGAAACAAACTTTTTTCCTTCTCCCATCTTGGATCCTTAGTGGGGTATTGAGCGTCGTGGCCACTCAAGCCCAAGCCCTCAGCCCTTTGCAGTTTCCTTTAAAGAGGAGGCCCAGTGCCTTTATGTGACTCAGAGCTTTCCCTTCTTGGCATGTGTGTGGCCTACATGCATACAGGCAGCTATTATTAATCTGCGAAACCCAATCATCCGCCCGTGACCTCTGGCATGGGGCACTAGTTGTTTTAAAGAAGCATTGTCTCCTTCGGAGGGCAGTTTCTGTCGACTTGGGCAGGGGACATGGTTACCACACATACTATACACCGCCCTGCCCCCCGCCCCCCCCCCCAAGTTCTTTACCTCTCAGCTTTTAATAAAAGAAGAAATCCTATTTTGAGGCATTGGGTCTCAGTTCTTTAGAATGCTTATACCCCAGGGGCATTTCCTGATCTAGCAACGACTTTCCAGTTTAATATAGGAGTTTCCTTGAGGCTAAGTTACAAAAATTTTTTACTGAAGACTAAAGATGATTGATGCATATTTTTTCAAACAATCACTTATGTCACCTTTCTCACGCTCTAGAATTCTATTTACATTTCTTTGGGTTAGTCCTGGCAGTTGATACCTTTTGGCAAAGCTTAGATTCAGAAGTCTTTCAAGGCCGTGTTCAGATGGTTGGTGCTTTCTCTCTGCTTAATCTCTGCATGCAGCCCTAGCAGACCACACTGTGTGGGTGCCTGATGGGAAATACTGTCGAGATGAAAACACGTTCTGGGGGATGCTTAAACCCTAACCCTGCCACCTTTCTATCAGTGAGAGGCTGGCTGAGAGGTGTTGCAGTGCCCGATAATCATTTGGCCACGTTGAAATTTGCAAAGGGAGCTCTTGTTGGTTCTTAAAACCAGAATTCCCAGACACTTCAAACTTAGAGAATTCCTTGAATCTAGCACAGAATATCCATTTTTGCGCTAATATAATCCTTTGCTCTCTGTCTTAATCATTAAAGGGGTAGGGAGCAAAAACCCAGTCCCAGTCAAGGGTAATTTTCCCTAAAGTGGGAGAGTGGGGAGGAACCCTGTGGAGATGAGGGGTGAGTTGTGTGGATGAGCCAGTGCTGTTCCTGCACCTGAGGGTGCAGCCATCTCTTTCCACCACGGTGAGGAGACCCTGCTACCCAGGGGTAAACCTTACAGAACATGGCTTGGTGGCCTGGTGGACACTCACATATTCAGACGTCCATTTTAATCATCTTTAAAATATTTTATATGTTAAAAATGCCCTTCCCGGTCTTAGTAACACCAGTGGTCCAGTGCCAGTCGTTCTGAATGGAAAAGCGGAGACTGCCAGTTCTTTCTTGCATCCTCCCTTCATCCCGATCCCTCCCATCCACTTCACTGTCTTGGGTGGATGGCAGAGGGCACCATGTAGCCCTGAGGCAGTCCTGTGTGATTCTGTGATTAGTTGTTTGGGTTTTTTGTTTTGTTTTTGTCTGTCCTTCCAAACCAGTGGGTGTTTGGAAATTAGGGGAAAAAATAATTCTCACCAATGGTTGCTGTTACAGTTAAATCAATAAAGATCTTGAATATTAACTTGGTGTTCTATGTAATTTTTTAAAGTTACAGGTGAAGTCCTGTTGTTTTCACATTCTGAGAGTCTTGGTTGGTAAGCAGTTGGCCGCTTCATGTGTCCACTCTCTACACTTGGGGAGCGCTGACTGTCCCCTGGTCCCTGTATGTGCAAGAAGGTGATGGATGTGTCCCCTCAGGAGCTTGGAGATGAAGGTGTATATGCCAGGGCTGGGTGGACAAGAAAACTAGGTGCCAGGCTCCAGGAAGCCCTAACAGCTTTTCCTGAGGAGGGCTGCTACTCCCTCTCAGGAGCACTTGTTAGAAATCCATCATATCTGATGACTTAAAATAAACCAGGCTGTGCTTCGTGGGCCTCAGATTCCTTGCTATTATTAATCCAGTGAGGCTCATATTAGTTAGAGAACAAGAATTCTGTCCTTTCATGTTTTAGATGCAGTAAACACAAGACCACAGAATAAAACTGGACTTGAGAAGTGTTCCCATCGGGACAGCCTAGAAGTGTACAGGCTTTGCATAACAGGCTGGTTCCAGCTCTGCTGCGAAGTAGCTGCATCCTTGCCAATGGGAGTCTCTCGGCCTTGTCTTTCCTAGGTGGTTGTGAGGCTCAGGTAAGATCGTGGGAAGCACTTAGCCCAGTGCCTTGTGCATTGATCATTCAAGGGCTCAAGCACAACTCAGCTGGTGTGACACCAGAGCTTGGTCAGCTGGGTCTCCTTTTCCCCAGAGTGTGCAAGTTTGGGAGGGGAGCAGGCTTGCGGATGGTAGCCCCCATCTGGTGGTGGGACCTCCAGGACTGAAGAATCTGTTTAGGAAAGATGGGGCTGAATAACTTTGGAAGCACTTTCATACATCCTTTATCCTGCCCCAAAGGCAAATAGGATATTCACCTCAAAGGCAACTTCGGGTAGAGGGGTAGTGGTTTTGCTGCTGATAAAAGGGGGCTTTATAAGATTGATTTAAACCCTGAGGGTGCTGTGAGTTAACTGCCTCCCAACTGCTGTTATGTCCTATTTCTGTTTCTTCATTTTTCCATTCCTTCCTACGGCCAGGCACCGCACGCTTCCGCAGCCAAGGAGAGTAAGGCACACAACTTCTCCCACTTACCTACTGACTTAGCACTGCTGTAGACAATGGAAGATCTTTGCCTTCAGAGCAAGGTTAAATACAGGTACCTCTGACAAATCTTTCTGGCCCCCTGGCTAGGGCAGGACTGTTTTCAGAGGTAATATTTCCTGACTTACAAAGCATTTAACAGCACGCAGCGTCCAGACCATGGAGCTGCGTTGCTAGGTTTGGCCCAAATACCTCCACCAGGCAGCAGAATGCTCCTGCTGCCGACGCCAACCCGAACTTTCAGCAGGGGTCAGCAAAGTGGAATTTCACTGCTTGGTAAGAGGCAGTGCCTTGTCAGTGCGGTCTGTCCTCTGTCAGAGCTGCTAACTGAGCACTCCCACGAGCTGTAGCCACAAATAGCTTGACCTTTTGCTGTCCTGGCCCCAACCATAGAACTGTTTGGCACCTACTTAATAAAGATGCCCTGAAGCCCTAGGATGGGATTTTCTCTCCCCAGAAATTCAGTTTGGTGGTGGAACTGGGATTCACGTCTGATTCCAAAGGCTACAGCCTTGATCCAAAGCTAGGGGCAAAGACCTCTAAAAATGATTAAGAACGATCTCCCTGGGACTCCAGAGACCAGAGCCACTCCTAGCTGTGTGGTCAGGCCACTAGGCCTCTCTGGGGTCTCATTTAGGAAAGAGGGTGAGACAAAAGCTGACCTCACCAGGCCTCCCCAGTTCCACTGTTTTCTAAGTAGAGTCAGATGCAGAATCCTATCGTGATCCTGAATTGTAGTTAGGGTAGGTCTATTTCCACTCCAAGAAACAAGCAGCTGGATCAGCTTTGTTTTGCAGAATCAGAGCATTGAGGTTTCTCAGGCCCAGACCTCGCTCCAGCCTAGCCAACCCCTGCCTGGGCAACCAAGGCTGCAGTTGAATCATTTCTAAACTCAGCAAGTGTCCTCACTCGATTGAGATCATGTTCCAAGGGCTGGATGGAGCACAAGTCAACGGGCTTCTTGGGAAAGCAGGGGCAGATTTACTGTGGATTCACATTCCCAACAAAATGGCCCCCTAGCCCTGGCACACACACCATATGTATATATGTGAAATCTCTCTCCTGTATTGGCAATGCTGATAAATGAGAAATGCAGAATTGCTGCCTTTAAGGTCTTTTCAGCAAGAAGGCAAAGACTTGTGTGTTTGATGGGACAAGCCTTCTACAAGAAAACTTGTGTCCCCTTTGCTGTGCTGCTATGAGGAGCTTGAAATTAAGCCATTCTTAGGACCCTGAGCCGCAAAAGCTGATAATATGGGTTAGATAAAGGGTGGGGCCGGACAGGGCTTGCAGGCTTTGTAGGAAGATGCTGGTAAAGCCCAGAGGGCAGTCTGACCTGAAGCTCGCGGCTCTTCTGAGCCTGCCAACAGACATTTCACAGAATGCATTCGGGTCCACCTGCTTTCGTGTCACGGGATGACGCTGCACAGTGAATTGCTCACCTGAGGGATGAGGGTGACACAGCTTCTCAGTGGCGGAGCTGTGACCGTAACTCAAATCTGCCACGCAGGGCAGGGCCTTCACCCCTACACACAGGAAGCTGAGGGGTCTCATGCACAGCTGGCACTAAGAGAGGGAGGTAAACCATCACCAAGCTTACGAGACTCGGACCATGTCTGCCAAAGCAGACCGACTCCAGGGGGTCCGAGGGCTCCGGCTTCTGTAGTCCAGTGTGGTCCATTCTCTTGGACGCGTTCCCGCCTCTCCCTTCAAAGGCACCAGCTGGCCTAGAAGGACTAGACAATGGTTTTATTGTTCGTACAACTCATTAGCAGAGACGCACTTCAGGGAGCCTGGACAAGGCCGACAGAGCTTGACTGGCTGGCCAGAAGGGTGTGGGGCCCCTCACCCAGCCTAAGGCAGCGAGCGTGCCAGACTTGTCCATTTAACAATGATGCTTAGTCTTTGGGAGTGGGGGTATCAAAGACCACTTTCTAGAATGCATAAAAGTTACAGACAACCTTATCCCACCTCAAAAATGCATATATGCCCCAACTTTTGCATAGTTTCTGGAGGTTCACAGGTTTACGAAAGTCAGGTAAAGAAGTCTCACATTAGTGCTTTTACTCACCATTGTCTGTTCAGTAAAGAGAAAACCCAGCACGGCTGCTTCATGGGCTTCCCCCTCCCCTCCCGATGGCCTCCGTGTTTAGCCAGACTCCACAGGGCCTTCACTGACAGGCTGGGCAGCCCTTCCTCCTCTGGTCCAGTGGACAGAGCAGCTTTCCCCCTTTATTTCTCCTCTTTGGATCAGATGGTTGTCGTGTCTTCAGGAGCTTCCCAACCTTCCAGGGTACAGGCAAACCCAGCACCGCTCCAGGGCCTCCTCAAAGGCACCCACATTCTTCCACAATCATGTCTCTGTGATGGTCCAGAAGGACTCTGCCATTGTCCACATACAGCATGCTCAGCGGCCTGGTCTTCACGGGGGCACAGCAGGTGGAAGGGACTCGGTGGGGCTGGTACCGTTTCAGCAGACTCTGTGAAAGGGATGAGAGGGAGGGTCAACCCATACCCCAATGGTCAGGTCAGAAGAGTGTCATTTCTGGGTAAAGAGTAAAAGATAGAGTCTAAATCACTTTTTGGGTGTAAAAATAGAAGAATGTTGTTTAAAAAAATAATCAGCATGCCAATACATCATCAATTCTAACTTCTAAATAACTTTCTTTTTTTAAAGCATCTTTTAAACAGAAGATCCTAAAAGCTGTTTCTGGGGAGAACGGTAGCTAAATTATATGTTATCCTATTGTTATAGTCTAGAGTGAATACCAGTTTTAAAAATATTCCAAGAAACTGCTGGTTTAGTTCCAAGAACATGAGGCAGAAGAGAGCCGCATAGACATTCTTGTGGGATTTTCTTGGTCGCCCAGAGAAGGGCACACGGAGTCAACGGGAGAGAAGGCAGTGACCCCTTGGCGTTCTGGAACTGGGCTCTGTGCCTGTGGTCCAGAGACAGCTTTTCAGGTTGAGTTGACCACTGGGACTATCTGGGTCTCTGTGGTTCCCTCTGATCTGCTGTAGGCGGGATGGTGGATTAGTGGAGTAACACAAGCCTGGGAGAGGTTCATGAGGACCTGTGCCCAGGCCAGGTTCCCTGAGGAGCTGGCCCCCACCAGCTCCTCCCTTGCATGAGGTCAGCTCACATGCTCCCCAGAGCCTCTGAACCCTGATTGAGGTGTGGCATGGAGGAGGCACTATACGTCCAAGGGGTTCTCAGTCTAGGCTTGGAGCAAATAAACACGTGGTGTTTGAGAGCAGGGCAGGGCCACCTGCAACATCAGGGCTGCTACGTGAGCCTCTGTTCCCTACTTTCTCCATCTCCTCCTTCCATTCCTCTCCCTCCACCACCTTCTAGAACTTAGGCTGATTGGTGACACCTGGTGATAGCCTATGGCCTTTCTAACTATTTTAGGCAGCAAAAGTACAGCAGCTAGAATAGTATTATCTCAACTACGGCCCCATAAATGTGGCCCCCATTTCATCAGTGCATCTCAGGCTTCTAGTAATGATGACATCAAACATGCCTGTTATCTGCCAACTACTGTACATGCAGTATAGGTAGCATCCCATTTAACCCTGTGACTTCCCTATGAAATATGGCACTGCTGTCCCCATCTCACAGGTAGGGAAACTGAGGATCAGAGAGTAAGCATGCTGATTGATATTGCACAGCTGATAAGTAGGAATCAAACCCAGGCTTCTCTATTTCTAAACTCCAGATGCTGAACTTCCTTTCCTAGAATGTCAGGGCTGGGGAGGAGGTGAGACCCTCTAGTCTATGCCTTCCACCCCTAATTTTATGAAGGACAAGGACAAAGTCCCAGGAAAGCAATGTGTTCAAGGCTACCCAAGGGGGCACGACTTCGTGGAGGCTCTCTGAGGATGACGTCATTGGTCATCTCCATATCCCTAAGCCCTGGCACCTGGAAGGCGCCTGAGTAACTGTGCAGGAATGAACACAGCCCTTTAGGAGGAAGGCTGGAGTACTGTGCCCCTGACCTGGCAGTACAGCCCCTTCTCCCCACAACTGCCAGCCCTCCCCCAGGCTTTGGCACCACACCTGGATGTACGCGTGGTTCGTCGGATGGAACTCCTCCCCCACAGGGTTAGGACACTCGCCCTCACAGCGATAGGCATTGTACTGCTTGGGGTAGATGATCCAGGCACCCCATCCAATCAGGTTGAAGTCCACCTGAAACTTGACCTTCCGACACAGTTGGCTTCTGTCAGGCAAAGGATGTCGAGGGTGCCTCCCGCCCCTCTCCCGGAAGAGCTGTCCCTCCTGGGCCCTCCAGGAGCTCGCAGCTTCCCGCAGCAAGGTGGGGCCGCCCAGCCTCCTCTGCTCAGGAGAGAGGTTGGAGTAGAGCAGGAGCAGCACATTGGTGACAGGTGGCGTGGGAGGCCGCTGCCAACACTCTCGAGCCAAACTGGACATCTGCTCCTTCAGCTCCCCGGGGTGCTTCAGCCACTTGGAGAGTGGCCTGGTCACCTCCAAGACCATGCTGCCCGAGGAAAAGGTAACCTGGGACAGAGTGACAGTGAACAGTTCCATCTGAAGACGTTCCAGGCAGCTAGCTGGGTCCTGATCTGCCTCCAGCCTTGGCTGATGGAAAATCTCAATGGAGAGAGGGACATCAGGGGAGAGGTCCACAGGGCTGGACAGCTGCAGCCGGAGCTCAGCCCACTCCAGATCCTCTCTTTGGCTCAGGAAGGAGAAGTCAAAAGCAAAGGTCCAGTTCTGCCCGTCCACCTCCACATCTGGGGGGGGAAACACAGGAAGGGAGCAGGGTGAGGGGCCCTGCAGTCTCAGTGGACGTAACAACCACCGCAGCTCCTGTCCGAGCTCTCACCTCCTACGGATCACCTCCCTTAATGCTCTCCTTCACCCTACTGTTTGGGAATGTTACTGAACACACTTAGATGAGGACAATTGAGGCTCAGAAGTTAAATTACTTGCTTAAGGTTTTATTCTTGGCAGGTGGCAGAACCAAGAATGAACCTGGATGTGCCTAGCTGAAAAAGCCCAAACTCAAAATCACTGTTCTGCTACTCCCCCTCAAGACCCTCCGAAGCCAGAGAACAATTGGCAAAAATTGGACGACTTCATCTCCCCTCCCCTCTACACACACACACACACACACACACACACACACACACACACCCTAAGGCCATGCCCTGAGCTTTCGACCTAAACCCTGGGCTTGCACGTACCCTGTAACCCTGACGCAAGTCACCTTCCCAGGCCCCGTTTTCTCATTAGAAGGGTGGCCAATTTCACAGCACAATGAAGTTGGTGTGCACATCTTGGAAAGGCTGGGAGCTCCCCGGGAGGCACAGGCAGCAGAAACCAAACACTGGCTACCCTCTTCCTGGCCCGTTCCTCAAGATGGAGGCAGCAACCGCAGAGGGTTTTGGCCACCTTACAAACAGGCTTCTCAAGGCATTCTAAACTTGACTTGGCACTGACCTCGCACTTTCCACCCAGTGGTTTCTCCTCTCTACCTGCAAGGCGCTCACCCTCTCCTGCCCCAGACCACCCACACACCCAGGGCAGACTCAGCAAGGGCACACACGTGTGCACGCGCGCACACACACAGCCCTGTTCCCCTCACCCAAGGCAACTAAGCCTGAAGCGGATGCAAAGGAGCCAGAAGCACATTCCATTTATTTTAGTCCTGGATTAATTTGGTCTGATGTCTGGGAATGGCATGGACTTACAAATTTTCAGATCACCTAAAAGTGATCTTTAACTTCTTCCAGCCCAATTTCTTCTTCTTTGTAATGGGAATGCCTTACTCATATCTGCATTATGAGACCCAGGGAAATTAAGAGGTTTGAGGATTTGTTGCTAAATAAAAGTCAAGGGTTATTCATTAGAAACAAAAACAGTAACCCTTTCTACATAGATCCTAAATCTCTGATTTAAGTCCTTCTGGACAGACCACATAACAATTGCTTGCTTGTTTGTTTGTTTTATTGTCTCGCAGGGTATGTTGGATCACAGAAAGCGAATTTCTCTGGGAAATCCAGCCTGCATTAGAAGGGGCAATTCCTAGGCTCAGCCTCTGGCAGCTTCTCCTGGCCACTCCCTAGCTGTTCCTTCTCACTTTATTTCTACTTCCCTCCTCATTAGCACCTGCAGGGGGCAATAACCGGCCCCAGACTGGCAGCTCTCCCCAGAGGTGTGGGGAGGAGGGTAACATTACCTGCTACCCATTGGAGCACCACCTGGCCACCCCAGGATTAGGTGGGACATGCAGCAACTCCCACCACACGCACCAGGAGTTAACATATTATCTCAAGTCTTGAGTATCCACAAATGGCCTTTTACAGGAAGGCCTTCCAGCCATGGTTCAGAGCAGGGGCCCTGTTGTCTCCGGTGATGGTTCAAGTTCTACCATTTGCTGTTTCACAGTGGGCTGGTTACTATCTGAGAGTTTCTCGGGCCTCAGTTTCCCTCTTTGTAAACGGGAAGTGGGGACAGCATCCACCGCTGCTGTACCGAGATGTGTGTGAAGAGCTTTATGGAGCACAGCCACCAAAGTGGCTTATACACGGGCCACCGCCAACCATCTCTGCCCAGTCCAGGGTTAGAAATGAAGGTAGAGGCAGACGGGGACCTGGACGGGGCACAAGCCACGTGTTACCGGGACGGGCAGTGTGTGTGGAGGGAAGGCAGGGAAATTACTCCTTCCTGCTGGAAGAGTCTGGGACCCCACAACCCCACCCCCTGCCAAGGCCCCCCTGGGACACAGCACTGATAGGTTCTCCTGCATCTGGCTCCGGTTCATCTTAGAACAGGGGTGCTAATGTTCTCAGAGGTCACTGATTACTGACGAAAGCTAAGAAAGCTCTCCCCAGGCGGGGGGGGGGTGGGGGGGGCGGACTGTATCTCCCACTTAAACAATAAATGCTGTTGTGGCTGCTCTCGTGCCAAGTGTTTTAGAAACACTGTCTCCTTTAACCCTCCCCACCTGCACCCCCATTCTGCAGATGAGGAGCTGACCATCCAAGGTGGAAGTGGTCAAATGCGACAGACGTGGATGGGAGGCCATCTGTGCACCCCATCCTAGTGCATCCTTCAAGTCAACCCGGAAAAGAAAGGAGCTGCTTAGGACCAGCCTCCTCCGTCTCCCTCCAGGCTGGCTCTTCTCGCTGCTTTCCCAAAGTGAAGCCAATTCAAAGAATGTGAATGTGCTTGATGCCACTGGACACTTGGAAATGGGTATAATGGTGGATTTTTGTTATGTATATGTTTTGCCATACACACACAAATGAGGCAGAAAGAAAGCCAGCTCCCTGTTTTACAAAAGAGGAAACTAGAAAAATCAACTGAAGTTTCAGGGACACAAAGGGAATTGGGAAGCAGGGCTTGGGGGGCCAAAACCCAGTTCTCCAGTCCCAGACTGACCAACCTACCTTGGGGAACTCTACGGGAAAAGGAACTGGAGAAGTGCATCCCGCTTTGCCCAACAGCCGCCCCATGCCCAACACACCCTCCCCCACCCCACCCCACCCCCCGCAGCTTTCTAGTGGAGAAGCCAAGCACTTTCAGATCGTCCCGCTCCCCAGGGCGTCCCTAGACTGGCTGGTCCCCGGATGACCCTTCCGGAGAGGGTCACAAACTGTCTGACCCGAGCCTAGGCAGGCCAGGGACCTAGGAGCCCCCACCCACAGACCGCAAGGGCCGGCGGGTGGCAGTCAGATCAGATTATCGGATGTGGATTTCGCCTGGGCCCCGGGGAGGGGCCGTCTAGCCCCGGCAGCGGCGGGAGGCAGGGCGGCAGGGCTCCCCTCACCAGTCCAGGATGTGGATTGCGAGGGGTAAGGGGACCTCGCGGGAAGGGCTCCCTCTGCACGACACCCACATGCCCGCCGGGCCGGGTGCCCAGACACGCTCTCCCGTCCTGGAGGAGAAAACTCCCAGGTCACCATGGTCACTGCCTCCCCCAGGCCCCCTCTAAATCTGGGCCCTGAGCCCGGTGTAACCCGGGACACTGACACCTCCCAGCCTGGCCTCGAGTACCCAAACTTGCCTCAGTTCTCGACTTTGGGGTGTCCCATCTCTAATCCCAGATCTCTGAACTCTAGTGCTTGGTGTTCCACACTTGAGACCCGCTTTGGAAGCCTGCTCTCCTGCTGAGACCCTCTCAGCGCCAGCCCCGGATAGCTGATCACCCACACTCGCGAAAAACAGAAAAAGGCCACGAGACAAAAGTATTGTAGCAATACAAACGACCATTTATGGCCATGCCTGGTTTTATGCTAAGCGTTTTTTTGTGCTTTGTCACTACAGACTTATGAGGGAGGTACTGTTATTCCTAGTCTACAGGTGCACAAACCGACGTGCCCCAAATCACGGGATTTAACAAAACCGCACAGACAGAAAGTGGCACAATCAGACTCCCCCTACGGTGCCACGCTTTACCCCCACGACCCGGGACCCCGAGGTCTCAGTCCGTGACCGGAGCGCCGCAATCCCGTCACCCACCAACCCTGACTCGACCCAATGCCGGCGTCGAGACACCCCCAGACCCAGACCCCGGACGCGCCCTCCGGGCTCGTGGGCGCGTCCTCAACCGCGGCGTCCCCCGCACGGATCCGCAGCCCCCAGCCGGCTCCAGAGTCCTTCCGGAGGTCGGAGGTAGAATGGGACCCGAGGCGCTCTGGGGTGCTCAACGGTGTGGGCAGCCTACCTTGCGCCTGCAAGCTGCGGATAATGTCCGCCCGGGGAGGGTCGCGGTAGAGGCTCAGCATATACGCCAGAGGGGACGGCGATGAGGGCTGCCCCCTCGTACGCAGGGGCACGGGGGCTACTGTAGCGGCGCCCGCCTGGAGGAGGGCCCACCAGATGTGCAGAAGGAGGAAGTGGAGCCGGTGGGCGTGCATGGTGGGCTGGCCGAGTCTGAAAGCGGCGCCTCCGTCCTTATATCCTGCGCCTTCCTAGCGCCCAGCCCCGCCCTTCCTCCTTGGGGGAAGCTTTAAGATCATATACACGCCCCCCCCCCCCGCGTTCTGGGACATGTCCCCCAGAGAGACCCCCTACTCCAGGCGGGCGGGACCTAAGCCTGGTAGGGAGGAGACCCACACTGCCCCCGGAGGAGCCTGAAGGTCCGGGCACCGTCTAGTTTGTCAGGTCTGGGCACCTGGCCCTCCGAAGTCTTAGTTCCGAAATGGCACAGTCTTGCATCCTGCACCCAGGTGGGAGCTGTGGCTTCCTTACTCTACCTTCAGCTGGGATCACCGCCCTTTCCTGTCCCTCCGGCCTCCAAATGTATGTCTGGCTCAACAAGGAGCATGTAGTGGGTAGCTACCAGAGAGGGCGTGGACCCACACTGGCCTGTGCTGTTTCGGCCTAGCCTGGCCAGCGCGGCCTTCCTGGAAACTGTCCAGAATGGCCTCCTGGAGCACCCCTGGCCTTACCTGGCAGGGCCCATCTGAAGGGCCCGCCTCCGGGAGAATACTGGGTACTCAGAGTTGCGGGAACAAAGGTGAGCTCCAGACCAGGGCCCACGGGGTCCTGCTTCAAATATGGAAGTGTACTCCCAGGGAAGACAGGTCAGGAGTGACCAGGATTGCCTTATGAAGGCTGGACTTCTTCCTTAGAAAAGGGAAGTGATCAGTGGAAGCAGGAACCCAGAGCATAGCCAACAGATGATGCCGGCCCCCACGAGGGGGTTCCTGGTGGTGGCACCAGGCTCTTCCCTTCCCAGGCACATGTCATCTCAGTGATTTCAGGGGAAGGTGTTGCCTGTGATGTCTGTGCCCACAGCCCCTGTCTGCCCTGGCCTGGCAGGAGACCCAGCTTTAGCTCAGGACCTCTCACTTCTGGCTCTCTGGGCCCCGCTTTCCTCATCTGCTCAAGAGGGATCCTTGCCTGGCCTCCCTTCCAGGTGCAAAGGCAGGCCCGTGCTGGAATTACCCTTAAAGAAATGGAAACTCCTGCCCCTGTCAGGCTGAACTGCTTTCCTCCACGCAGGAGGGTCCCCCACCCTCACCCTCACCTCCCAAGTTCTGTTCTAGCCAACAAGTGCATCAGCAGTTGGTCAGCATTTACTGAAACACTCACTGGGGGTCCACCCCCCATGCCTTGGTCCCTTTCACAGGATGCCTCCAGCCCCAAAGAACCACAGGCCCAGCCCTGAGCAAGTGTTAGACTGTGGAAGGAGGCCCAGCAGGCTTCGACCCGCGTCCGGGCAGAAGCCAGTCCCACAAGCAGGAAGGGACATTGCCTGGGAGAGACCTGGGTGGCAGACCCAGGGACCTGGACAAACTATCTGCTCAGCCCCCTGTTGCTCCTTCAGGCTGGGGACTGTCGTGTTTGTCATGCTCTCCCCACAGTGCGGACCATAGCTGGGACCCCATACGTGTTAGTTAGCTAAGTAGATAAATCAGTGAGTGTGTCTGCACTTGCCCAAAGATAAGCATTGCCAAGAGTATTTGTTAAACTACTGATTCTTGAATCCCAATCCAGACCTTCAGCATTAGAACTGGAAAAGAGAGCTTTTTTCTACATGTGTAACAAGCATCCCCGGGATTCGTGATTTTTATCAGACAACTTTGAGAACCTGGGTGGGCTGGAGCTCCTGTTGTGAGTTGGAACCCACCTCTCCCATTCAGTTTCCTCACGTGTAAAGCATGCCTAAGGATACCTCCTTCCGGGCGGATTAAATGAAGTAAATCCTAAAATGCTTCGCACACTCCAGAACCTGGTATATTTCTAAAGCCTTATCCATTGGGATATTAGTGAGATTGTCACCCAACTTCCCCAGCCTGGGGGCTTGCTGGCTGGGTGTTGTCAGCCCCAGCCATCTGCAACAGACCCCTCCTCAGAGGCAGAAGGCACTCTAGCCCAGGTTAGGAATCTATAAATGAAAAACAATGGTAGATCCTGGTTAGTGCTGTGGGGGCCCTGGACAAGGACATGGGAACCCAGAATGACAACACAGGGGAGGTGCACACAGCTAGACAGAGGTGTAAGAGTCAACTTCCCAAAACCCCGATCTCACGAGTCCCCTTGCATCCCAGAATCCAGGCGGTCCCTGTTTAAACAGGGACATTCAGCACAGAGCAGTTTATCCACCAGGACTGGGGAAGGGGCAGAAAAGATGACACATCTACTTCCCACACTGGACCAGAAGCTTCCCCTCAGTCATAGGATGACTAAGGGCAAAGCTTTAGTCATCCTGTGTCCCTTGCACTATGTGGCACATAGTAGGTGCTCAATAACTGTATCAGTTCAAATAAATGCTAATAACAGTAGTTAATATTATCTAGACAAAATAGTTTTAATATACAGAATAAACAAAGCAAACGTAGAATCCCTAAACACGCATAGGACTTCCATTTCCAACTCTGACATGTGAAGAGCGTGTTGATTATCCCTCCCATCTGCACAAGACAAAGCTGGACAATCTGACAATCAACAATTTTTCTTCCACCTATCAGAGAACAATAGTTAATGTGTGTTGAGCACCTAATGCAATGGCACTTTGCTAATCGTTGCATAGATTTTCTCATTGTCCCCTCTTCAGAGATGAGGAAACAGGTTCGGAAGAAACAAGGTAACTTGGCCAAGGCTGCAAACCAACAACAGGGAACAGCCAGGATGAGCCAGGCAGGGCTGCTTGTTAACCAGCCCTGTGCTTCTAGCCCTATAGCTCCCTGGCAGATGAGGGGGTGAACGTGTGCCTTGTACTGAGACTAAAAAACCTCTCAGTCTTGTCTTCCCCGGGCCACGGCCGGGAGCTGCAGACAGAGCTCCTTTCTGATGTGTATTGGCCCAGAGCTGTGCGGAGGCCTGGACTTACTCTGACCAGCGAGCGTGACTCTGTCAAAGCCCATCCATCTCTGAATGTTCTCCAGCTCTGGCACCCTGGAAGAAGCTGAGTCTCCGTCACCTCCTCAGGACAGAGGCTAACAGTCATCTTTCTAATTTTTTTAAAGGTATTTCTTAATTTACGGTCTGTTTCCTACTAGAAAGACGATAAGTGCCCTCTTCCCAGGAAGGGAATGATGCCTTCTCACTTCCCCTGCCCCAAACGGACTGGCTGACAGGCAGATTCCCTGCCCTGGGAGATAACCACTGGGGGCCATCCCAGCTGGCTGGGGAGTAGGGGGCAAAGTCCCCCAGAGTTTTCAAATGCTTTCCATCAGGCCCTCCATCGGGACCCCCTCTTGACGGGAGCAACACTATGTGGCAAGTTCAGGTGCTGGGGTTCTGAGTTCAGGCTTCCAGGAGGCGTGATCTGGATCCTTCTTTCTCACTACCTGTGCATGTGAGGCAGTCTCTTCCCATCTTTAAGCCTTTGCTTCCCCTCTGTAAAATGGAGATAAGGGATGGTATCTCCTTGACAGGCACTCGTGAGTAATGTGTGTGTAAAGCTGTAGGGCATGCAGCATTTGTGTATTCATTCATTGAACAAAGCTGCTTATCTAGTGAGCCGAGGACAGTTTAACTCCAAGAGCTATTCTCAGGGAGTCAAGGCAAGATGCCATTTCAGTTCTGCACATAGTTAACGAGCATTTCCCATATGCCGGTGTGAGCCGGCTGTCCTCCCAAATATGTTAACCCTGTAATCCTATTCGCTCCTCGGTGAAGCTCTGTGAGGCTGTGAGGTGTGTAAAACACTCCAGAGATGGGGAAAGTGACGTACAGAGAAATTAAATGGTCTAAACTTTTTTAGGGTGGAGACTGTCTTCTTTATTGTGCCCTCCAGTGCCTAGCACAGCCTCTGGAACACAGGAGCTCAAGCACCGGTCCAAGTGGTTGACTGAACCCCAGGTTCCTGCAGTGAGCTCCCAACACACCTGCTCATTTCACACGCTTCTTTTTCTGCATGCAGCCTCCTGCTGTTTCCACGTTATTCCCTGGGAAACTCCTGCTCATCTATGAAGACGCAGCTTAAAAGTCCTATCCTCTACAAACCTATCAGTAGCTCCCCAGCAATTTGGCAGAGCCCTCTTTCAAGTAAAGCGTCACAGAGTGGTGGTGCACACTCTCTTCCATGGCCACCATCAGAATGTGAGCTCCCTGGAGGCAGGGACTAATCCTGACTCGTTCCTCTTCAACGCCCAGCCTCCCAGTTCATTCATTCACTAACCATTGCTTGCTGTGATTTTCAGCCTAAATAAGTGAATGCAATCCTGGAAATGGTAATGGCAGGTGTAAGCACAGACTTCTGGCGTCCACCTTCAGTACTTGCCCACTCTTTCCATTACCCCACCCTGCTGGTCTCAGAGGCCAAACCCAGAGCTGAGAGGGACTGGCTAGGAGCGTCTGCTGGGCACACGTGGCTATCTGTGACCTGGAGATAGAGACCACAGCCCTCCCTCATAATCCCCATGTACCCCAAATGCACTCCAACTCCATGGAAACACCGTCCCTTCCCCATAGTTCTTCCTTCACCCAGAATGACTCTGCCCTCTCTTCATTCACACAATCCAGCTCAAGGGTCTCCTCTCCCACGAAGCCTTCCTCATGGGGTCTCCCCATCCTTGCCTCCCCTCCCCATTCAGGCTCTGATCCCAGTCATTCTTTGTTGAGCAGCTGAGGTCCTTGAGCCCCTGGGAGTTTTGCACCAGCAAGCCTTCGGCTCAGCTCACTCTGCGTTCCTCAGAGTGCTGGCCCTCAGCACACAGACATGGCAAACCGTGCCTGCAGCCCACCCGGGCTGATCCAGTGTTTTCTCTGCCCCCAAAAGTACTTCGAAAGGTTGTTATTTAAGTTGCCAACATGGAACATTCTTAAGATGGTGCATAAAATAGCTTTCCTCCCATTATCTGAGAAATGGAAAGGCCTAGGCCCTCAGTTCAACATGGCAAGCTTCCCTGAAGCTGCACAGCAGCCGCTTCCATCAGGCAGGGCCTGTTCTCCGAGGCGTGCCACCGTCCCCACCACTCCTGGCTGACTGCACCCACTCGCCTGGCCCTGAAAACATGTGAGTTTGATATCCTGCTGCAGATGAGAGGAAGGTACTGCAGGATCAGTCTGCAAACACAGACTGGGGAGTGTCTGGGTTGGGCCACCCCATTGTCCTCCACAGGGACGAACCCATGAATTGCGGGCACTTGGCCCAGGTTGGAGGCAATGGACATGATCTATTATTTAACACGTGCTTATCGCAATGTGCGTGCATTATCTAGTGTACCCCTCCCATCAATCTTATAAAGCAGATTAGATATTTTCTCCCATTTTACAGGTGAGGACGCTGAGGCTCAGAGGGGTTAATCAGCTTGCCCAAGGGGGAACACCTAGCCAGTAGTAAAGCCGTGATGGACCCTAGGTCACTGTGGCTTTGCAACCCAGACTGGATGCTACCATGTCCCAAATATGGTCATTTATCACCTCCCTGCACAGAGAGGCCTCTCCTCACATACCCGTCACACTGATTCCCCACCCTCTGTCACACCACCCTGCTCACTTCTTCCGAGGCCCTTCTGCAGTTGGATATTAACTTGTTTTGTCTGGTGCTGTTTGTTTGTTTTTTGTCTGTTCCCCTCCCCCAGCACTTGGCTATAAGCCAGATTCCCTGTCTGTTCAGCTCACCACTGAACCCCCAGTATTTAGCACAGCTTTTTTTTTTTTTTTTTTTTTTTTTTTTTTTTTTTTTTTTTTTTTTTTTTTTTTAGATTTTCTTTATTTACTTTCAGAGAGAAAGGAAGGGAGGGAGAAAGAAGGAGAGAAACATCATCAGTGTGTGATGAGTTGCCTCTTGCATGCCCCCAACCAAGGACCTGGCCTGCAACCCAGGCATGTGCCTGACTGGGAATTGAACCAGCGACCTTTTGGTTCACAGGCCAGCAGTCATCCCACTGAGCCAGGGCAGCACAGTTTTTGATACATACACTCAGTGCATATTTGTTGAATGAATGCATTTAACCCAGTCCCTGGACCAGGGTTTAGGGGGATACAGAGGAATGAAGGCAAGGACAGGGGATGTGCCTCTTGATCTAGTGGCCACCAAAAGGCAATAAACATCACAGGTGACCAGCTTCCTGTGGCTTCAGGTTCTTCCACATCACTCTCCTGAGCATGTGGGTACATAGTAGGTGCTTAATAAATGCTCAGTACACCTGTTTTGACATGCTGATGTCGTGACATCAGCAAGAGAATGCCTTCTCAGTGCTCCGGCTCCGATGAACACGGTTCACATCACTGAGCCTTCTCTGTACTTCGCTTATGCCACACTCTCACCTCGGTTCTTTCTCCTGATCCTTGCAGGAGCTGTGTGACCTGAGCAGGGCTGGTGTCACCCTCAGGGAGAGTGACTGGCCTGAGGTGGCACAGCCGGCAGGCCCCGTTTGACTCTGAACCCCCTGCTCTCCCCAGATCCCCTCGTCAGGGTGTCGCCCTCGGCCCCTCCCGGTGGAGCCCAGCCCAACCTGTGCTTCCCACAGGGTCAGGAGGTGAAGACTCAGCCTGGCCTGGGAAACAAACAAAGAGACCACCGGGAGGATGCCCTCTCCTCCCACCCTGAAGCTTCTCAGAGATTCCCACAGCCCAGCCCACCACCCCTGTCCCTCCCACCTCCCCATTTCTCTCCACTGACCGTGCCAGCTGACTCTGAGCTGGAGATTGGTAACCCAGCTGAGCCTGGGGCAGTTGCTGTGTGTCAGCTGTACCGTACTCAAGTTGTAAAAATGAATGTAAATTTAATAAACATCAACATATCAACATTACTCAAAGTTCATAAAGCTAAATAAGCAATAAAGAAATTTGGATAATTAAACTCGGATGTTCTTTGTAACTCTGTAGCATGTCTCCTTGTGAATCGGAAGCAAACTTAATGGACTATACTTCTACTGAAGCTTGGAAGTACATTAAGACCTTTGGGACGCCAACCTCTTATTGGTCTATAGATTCACTGGGCCTGGAGCGAGACCCCAAAGTCCCTGCCCTTCCAGGGACTTTGCAACATATTAAGTAATGCAACATCATCTCTTTCTCTCTCTTTCTCTCTTCTTTTTCTCTCTCTCTCTCTGGCTTTCCACAATCCCATGAGGTAGGTGCTTCTGTTGGCTTTTACCGGCGAGATGCCTGAGGCTCAGAGAGGCCGGGGGGACTTGTTCGGGGCCAGGCCGGCAGTTACAGCAATGCTGCGATTGGGGCTCAGGCAGTCTGACCCCAACTCCTGCACTCAGGTAACTTGGCCAGGGTGCCTGGGTGGGGCTTAGATGATCTCCGAACTCCTTCAGCTCTGTGCCTGTTAGCCCCTGACCACAACAGGGCTGGCAGGATTCTCGGCACTCACACCAAAGGGCCCCAGACTTCAAAGTCAGCCAGAGGGGAGATGCACAGACCTGGCTGGGTAGGCAGGAAGCCCTGGAGAATTAATATGATCACCCAGAGACCCAGTGGGGCAAGAAGAGTCTGCAGGGAGCAGATAACCCAAGGGAACATATTTCCACCCAACACCTCCCCTCAGAGCTGTTCATTCTATGACTGCTACCAGATCCTCAGACACAGGGGAACTAGGGGTGAGGGCTGAGCCAAATGTGTGCCCATTTGACGGATGGACAAACACGTTGGAAACCAGCTTTTACAAACTGTACGCCAGGCATAATGCTGAGTGCTTTGGACACATGCCTCATACACAACTCTAAGGAGCTCCTTTTGTGTTGTATTCTATAGGTGTAATTTTTCCCATTTTACTGATGAGAAAACTGAGGTTTGAATTGCATAAGTGCTTGCCCAGGGTCAAGCTGGTGCTAAGCAGCTGAGCTGGATTTGGAGCCCAGGTCTGTTTTGACTCCAATCCTCATTCTCCACCCCATAATCAGGAGGGGACAAACAGCTAAGACCCCAGGGTGTTCTGGTCCTCACTTCACCCTGGTGTGAGGGCAGCAGGCTCAGGAGGCAGCACTGTGCCTGTTTGCCCACATATTCAAGGGACAGGGACTGGGCAATCCAATGTGGAGATGATGTTCTCATGATTCAAAATGTTATAAAATCACAACCCCCCCCCACCTCATCCTGTGTCTCTCACATCCATCCCCCATACACCAATCATTCTCCCACCCAGTCGCCCCCTGACAGCCGACACCCCTCTGACACCCGCTTTGCTGTTTCAGAGCCAGAGGACCAGGGTTATGAGGTCTGAAGGAGGCTCTGCGCCTGCAGCTCCAGTCTGGGCCACACTAACTTCCCTCCCAGGGGAGGTCCCAGCCCAACCCTGCTCCCAGCCGACTTCTGGCTCCCGGCACCCTTGGCCTCCCCACTCCCACCCCCTCCCACAGCTCCCCTTTTCCATCCTCCCTGTGGACTGCACCCCTCAGAACCCTGTTTCTTTGCCACTGGTAGGTTCTAAGATTACGTGACCCTTTTTCTGCTTGTACCTGCCTCAGGTCCCGAGCTGCCCCGAGCAGGGCTGGAGGGACTGGCAACAGATTGAGGGGGGAGTCCCGTTAGGGACCCCAGCCAAGGAAACTGCCCCCATCCCCACTCAGGGACAGAGGGGGAGGGGTGAGGGTACCAGTTAGGCCTGGGGTTTGTGTCTGTTGCGGGGGAGGGGTTGGCGCACAGAAAGCCAGCCCAATCAGCCCAATCTGCCCCTTCTTTAGGGCCCATACATCATGCCCCAATCACCTTCCTCATCTTAAACTCTGAATGGAAATCTCCTCTGGACCCTTGCGCTCAGTGCCCAGGCGCTAACCAGTGAGGCTGAAAGGGTACCTCTGTTATCACAGAGCTTGCTTTCCTGGGGAAGATTGGCTGTTGTCACCTGCAGGTGGCTGAGGCAGAGGAAAGGAGCACTGGACTTGGAGTCAAGGTCATACCCTTCAGCGTGCGAGCCTGCCTCTGGCTCTGCTTTGGCGTTTGTGGAGAAGGGTCTTAACTGGATGTGTGTGGGACAGTACCCAATCCCACCTGCCGCGCCCGGCCCTGCGATAGCACACCCTGGATGCGAGGCAGGGGGAGGCTTTCGGAATGGCAGGACGACATCTGCTGGGACGGGAGCTGGCCTGGCTGCTCCGCAGAGCCCTGGCAGAGGCCCTGGCGCCCGCCCCCGTGGGAAAGCGCGCTGACCGCGACCCAGCGACTCTGCCAGCGAGCAGAGCGGACTGCGGCTCGAGGAGGGAGCCGGGGCCGGGAGGGGGTGGGGGCGGCGGTGAGTGTCTCTGGGACTGGCGGGCGGGCGGGGCAATTGTCGGGAGTCCACGGAGCGGAGTTACTCCTCCCAGACCCCACCTGGAGCGCCCTTTGGGTCGTGCCCCAGGGGTCTGCCGAGCCCACCACTTGGCGCTGCCCCGCGGACAGTTCTCTGGCCCTGCTGTCCAGCCACCACTGGGTCCCGGACTCAATCCTCTGTGCAACAAAGGGTGAGCCCCCGCCTTAGCCGGTTGTCTCAGGGTTCTAGGTTCAGCTGGAATTGCCCCTTCCTACCCACCCTGTCTCCACTCTGGACCTCTGTCCAACAGCCCCATTCTCCTGCTGTTGGTGGGGAGGGGTGGTGTGTGCAAACTGTGTAAATTGTAAATTGTGCGGGCTGGAGGATGAAGTTATAGTTCAAGGCCATCTGCAAAGCCCCCAGTTAGTGACAGGGTGGCTCAGGGGTGGGTCACACATACCACCCCAGCCTTTATGTCCTCAACGATGCTTTGTATACCCAAGGCCCCTGGGCTCAGGGAGAGCAAAGGTTCTTTTCCCTCCACCCCACCTGCCACAGGGGAGTCCAGTCTGCAATAACCACAGCCACAATTTGTCGGCCCGGACCCGGGCACAGACTGGTCGTACACACTATGCACAGTCATCTCACACAGTGCTTGTGACTCTACAGAGTGGGCACTGAGAGGTGATGTCATTTGTTAGAGGTCATGGCAACCACGGCTGGAGTTACCTTGAGGCTAATGAAACATAAGTTTCAGACACTTCCAGGGGCCCTCCCCTAATTTGTATTTGCATTTTTGTATTCTTTCCTTTAAAAGCCCCATCCCGCAACGGTATGAGGCTCAGGTCCCATAACAAGTGGTCTCCTGAGGACCTGGTCTGTCTGCTGTCCTCTACCTCTCTGCCTAGGGTGGGTGGAGGTAGAGGGTTGCAGGGGGCCTGGCTTGTGGGCCTGGCAGGGAGGGAAGGGCATCCAGACCAGGTCAAGGGGCCCACATGACCTCAGCATGATCCTCGGCTTCCCAAAACTCCAAAACACCCCCCACCCCCAGCCCTTTGCCTGCTACAACAGGACAACTTGGGCAGAATTCTGGTGTGACCTCAGCTCCTCTCTGGGGTTCAGTTTCCCTCATGGGAGGAAGGGCGGGTTATTACAGGGGAGACCACAGAAACCAGGGTAAACGTTGGAAGGAGCAGACGGAAGAGGCTCCAGAAAGCTGCTGGGCCCTGCTGTCCTGCCCTGTTTTCCACTCCTCCCCCATCTCCCCTCGGCCCATCAAAGCAAACAACTGTGCCCTGTGTGCACGGCAGTCCACCCTAGTCCTTTTCCAACTGCAGCATCTTCTCACCATCAAGGTGCCCACAGAGCTGCCTCTTCACTCTCCCCGACCCCCAGTCACTATTCACTGCCAAGGGCCCTCCCACAGCCTGGGCTGTGGGACACTCCATGTTGCCAAATTGGTCTTGGCCCTAACTGACCTCGACGCAGCCTTCGACACAGTTTAAACGCTTCTCTAACCTTTGGCTTTTGAGCCACCAAGCTTTCCTCCCACCTCCTGCTGCTGCTGCCCAGTCCTCTGTTCTCTTAGCCTCCTCCCCCTGTGCAGCCCCCACCCTGCTCTGAGGGCTGGCCTCCCCTCCCACTATATGCTTCCCCTGGAGGGTCTCACCATCTGAGGCTTTAAAATGGCACCCTGCCTTTCTCTGCCCCAGACCATTCTTCTGAGCCTGGGGTCCCTAATCAACTGCCCACCTGAGCGTCTCCCTGTGCTCCCTCATGGGCATCTTGAGCTACCCCACCCCAGACCAAGCTTTTATGTGTTCTCTGCTCAGTGCTCCCACTTCACTCATGCCCCTCCCTCTACCCAGTTGCTCAACGTGACATCCTGATTTCATCTTCCCCTCAACACCCCAACATCTAATCCAGTCCTCGCCTGTGGATTCTGCTTCCAAAATGGTTCTCTAGAACGCAACAGCGCCTCTCCATCTCCTCTGTTCCCAGACATCCTGTCTCTCACCTGGACAACCACAATGGTCTCCCTGCTGGTCTTCCGGCCTCCGCCTTGCTTCCTCCCCTTCCATCCACGCCCACAGTAGCTGCTGCCCTGGGTGGGCCTGCAGCACTTCTCCCGGTAGAACCTTTCAGAGCCTCCCATGGCCTTTGGGATGAGTACAAGCCCCCGCAGCCCTGCCCTGGGTGTCTCACTGCTGCCTAGGTGCAGCAGCTTTCTTTCTGTTCCTGAAATTTCGTGAGCTTGTTCTTACCTCATGGCCTTTGTCCTTGCTGTCCCCTCTGCCTGGAATGCCCTTCCTCCCGCTCTGCCTGGCAAACCCCTGTTGAGCTTTAATTCTTCATTAAAATGTGATCTCCTTGGAGACGCATTCCCCCACTACTCTGTCTAAAGCTTTTACACACCTTCAGAGCACCTGTATTTTCCCTTCAGGGCACTTATCGTCAGCTGTAGTTCGTCTTTCCTTGTGGGACTATTGAGTCATGTCTGCCTCCTTTATAATTCCATAAAGACTGTCGAGTTTACTGTCTGTGCTATTCTGCATCCCTGCCCTTGCTTAGCAAAGAGTAAGGGGGCAACCCAGGAAATACCAGCTGCGGGGAAGAGGAGAGGCCAGCTGCTGAAGCTGTCCTCCCACATCTGTCCAGCAGGTGGCGCACCGGGGCAGAACTTCACTAGTCCTCTGCTACCAGGACAACTCCCACCCCTCTCCCCGGGCCCCAGCTGGAGATCCAAAGGGCAGGTGGGAGCCAGGCTGCCCTCTTTGCCTCCCTGTCCCACAGAACCCCCCATGCTTCTCTTGGTTTGTTGGAACTCCTGGCTCTGTGTCGTGGTTATTTTTACCAGCATCTACTGCGGGGCTAGTGGCAACTTGAAATCAGAGACAGAATCTAACCTATTTATTTTTCCCTGGTACCCATTCAGAGCTCAGAAAACTGAATAAGTAATGGGAAAACAAAATGACTTCATTGTGTGGAGAGGTTATCCTTCTGGCGGCTAACATGAAGGCTTTGGAGCCCGATTGCCTGGGTTCTAATCCTGGCTCTACTGCTTACTAGTTGTGAGACTTTGGACAAGTTACCGAACGAACGGCCCCTCATTTTCCTCCTCTGTAAAAGTGGGAGTAGTGCCTGCCACCCAGGGTGGTTGTGAGATTGGAATGAGGAAAGACATGGACAGTATCTAGAAAGATACCTGGTGTGTAGTAAGTGGTAGGCAAATGGCAGCTTTTATTGTCGAGCATTTCTTTACGCTCTGCTGGAACCCTCAGTCCCAGACGTGGGAGAGATGCCCTCTGCCGGACTGGCTTCAGCATGGCACGCACACGCACACACACACAGAGCAACAAGTGCAGGAACAACATACAACTGTCAGCTGCCGCTTAGGCAGGCCCAGGTGCCTCCCTCCCCAGAACAGAAGTCTGGCAGGTGCCCTGGCACTGTGTTTTCTGTGCTCAGTGCCATTGGCTTGGCAGGACAGGTTTCCATGACAGCAGGTGACCAAGCCTGCAGGCAGGGAGAGTGGCTGGTCTTGGCTGAGCTCCCTGGCTTTTTAGAAGGGGGTGGCTTCCTGCCAAGGCCCAGGGCCTTCTGCTGCCCAGACGTTCAGCTGGAATGGGAAGTCTTGGCCACACCCAGGGCCCAATGTAGTCTCCCTGCCCTGGGAACCCAGAGGCTGACCCAGCCACTCACTTCTGGGCGTTTCCCTAGCCCTGGGCACATGCACCTTCTGCCCATTCCTCACACTCTACTGGAAAAATCTGGCATGAGCCTTTCTCCTTGTCCCACGGTAAACCCCCTAAGGTTGTACTCAGCACACAGTAGGCCTCTCTTGCATGTTTATGGGGTGAATGAATATGTAAAAAAAAGTGAGTTCCCGTCCTGGCCGGGTGGCTCCGTTGGTTGGAGCGTTGTCCTGTACACCAAAAGGTTGTGGGTTTGATTTCTTGTCAGGGCACATACCTGGGTCGTAGGTTTGATCCCCGGTTAGGGTGCATATGGGAGGCAACTGATTGATGTTTCTCTCTCTCTCTAAAATCAATAAACATATCCTTGGATGAGGATTAAAGAAATCAGTTCCCTCTCATCACCTTCAAGAGAGTAAAGTTGTGAGACATACCTCATTTGATCTAGAGATGGCCTGCTCACCCACAGCTGTTTGCTTGGCACCTACTATCTGCTAGCCATCGCTGCAGGTGGGGCCCAGATTCCAGCCCCAATAGATGTACTCCTGCTCTCAGGAGCCGACATCCTAGTCAGGGGAGAAAGATAGTAGCAAACAAGCAAACAGAACAAGTTCAATATCAGATCATGACGGTGCTGTGCTGAGTATTATAACAAGGTGATGTCATAGGGAGAGAATGAGTAGCTGCCACAGGTGGGGGCAGCCAGGAAGGCCTCTCCAAAGAGGTGACATTTGAGCACAGGCCTCAAAGGAAGGAAGATGTGGAGGAAGAGCACTCTGGGAAGAGGGACCAGTAAGTACAAGGATCCTGAGGAGGGACCCCAGCTGGCGAGCTGGAGGAACGGAGAGGTTAGGCTGCAACTTAGTGGGTGAAGGGGATGAAGGTAGGTGCAGTGAAGGGCACTCACCTTAAAGTCACAACCTGATGGATTTTCATAGAGGCAACCCCTACCCAGATCAAGGCAGAGCACATTCCCAGAAGGTGCCCTCAGGCCCCTCCCAGGCAATGCGGCCCCTCACCCAGAGGCAACCTTGACCTCTTCTGACCTTGACCGCCATCGCCTGGCATGGCCTGTCCTAGGCCTTCATCTATGTGATGGAAGCCTGTCCTGTGTTCTGATCTGTATCTGGCTTTTTTTGCTCATCAAGTCTGTGATGTTTATCCATGACGCTGCGCGTCTAGCGGTAGCTCCCTCATTTTCATCGCTGGGATGTGTTCCGTTACAAGACCACAACACAGTGTCTTTGCCCATTCTCCTGTTGGCGGACATCCGGGTTGTTTCAACTTGTTCGCTGCTCTGAACCATGCAGCTAAGAACAGCCTTGTCCACGGCCTGTGCACTGCCTGGTGAAGTGTGTACGCACTCATGTGCTGGTGGGGGGCCAGGTAGTTTGACCCTTTCATTTTACAGGTGGGGAAACAGGCCCAGAGAAGGGAATGGACTTTCCCTCCGGTAACCCAGGCCATCAGTGACTTGGGGGGGACACTGTGCTAGGCAGAGGGAAGAGCAGAGAAAGAATATTTTGGGGACCCACAGCATTTCAGGCCATTTATGGGTATTATGTCATTTGCTGTAATCCTCAAAAGAACCCCATAAATTAGGTATTAATATGGCCATTTTACACATGTGGGGCCTAGTCTAAGAAACGTATTTACAGAGGTGGGGTCAGAACTCTGGCAGGCCTGTCTGATTCTAAAGCCTGACCCCTTCATGACCTGCTGCCCCCCAGGGACAGGTGGAGGCTCCATGTGCCAGGGCTGCAAAGTGCAGAACCTGTGGGGACAGGAGACGCTTGAGGGGTCCCTGGGCGGGATGGCAAACAGCTGGGAGAAGCAGTTGTTTTGAACCCCTGCCAGCCCCAAACTGGCCTGTGTTTCTCTTCTGAGGGCTGTGCAGGGTTGGGTCAGCTCATGGGCCTGAGCCCCAGCTTCATGGCTGACTGACTGTGTGACCTTGGGCCAGACATTGCCTCTCTGTGCCTTCTAGCTCTGACCTTCTCAGTTGGGGTTCGAACTGGGGGTCTTCTGGCCCCTATTGGCTGGAGGGTACCTCTTGCTCCAGAGCTGCTGCCAGAGAAGGCTGGAAGGAAGAGGTGGTTTGGGGACTCCAGGAACAGCCCACGGGACAGCATGGGGTCTCTGCCTCCCACATAGTGGCCTTGCTACGCAGAGCTGGACCTGGGCCACTTGGGCTTCTTGGGGAGGCTTTTTGTGTGCATGTGGTGGTGGTGGGGGTAATTATTTTCTCCCTTCTGTGGGTTGTCTTCTTTTTTTAAACTCGTGATAAAATATACATGGCATAAACCTGACCATTTTAACCACTTTTAAGTATACAGCCTTTGAACACATTCGCGCTGCCGGGCAGCTGTCACACCTTCCACTTCCAGAGCGTCTTCATCTCTCCCAAATGAAACTCTGCACTCATAAAACACTAACTAGCAGAGGCACTTTGAGTGGTGGTTTGGGGAGGCACAGTGGGGCCAGCCCTCCCTGAGTGCCCTAGAGGAAGCGATGAGAGGAAGTGGGCGAATGTGGAACACGCTGGTGAGAAAAGGCCGGGATTTACAGGAGAAACCAGAGCCCTGGAGCTGCAGACTCAGCATGCTCACCTCCAGGACCCTTCTGGGCTTTCCCGATCCCCTGCCGGGGGGCAGTTTATTGCCTTCTTGCCACCCCCACCCCCCAGCCTGCCCTCTCCCCCTCTTCCTACAAAACAGTGGGCATTTTCACCACCTCACTGCCTCCTGCTAGCAGCAGCTCCATGCACCCCCTTCAGAGAGTTGGAGTGGGGGTGGGTGACAGGCTGGGAGGTGAGTGGGGGGCCCCAGATCCCAAGAGACTTGTCCACAGCTTTCTAAATGTCTCATGTCAGCTAGGTGTGAAGTCAGAGCCCAGAGACAGCTTCCTGGGGGGTAGGTGGGATGCTGAGTGATGAGAGAAAGAAGGGCTTCATTCTCTTCTCAACCCACTTGGGAAAGAACCCCCCAGGGTGTCTCATGGCAGAATAAGAGTTACCGCCTCTTTTGGTCCTGGAGGTTCCCACAGGCCTTTGAAAGCCCTAGGGATATGGAGTTGGAGAAGAGGTCTGGGGCGGGGCACGAGGTGGCAGTCCTCCAATATTTGAAAGGAGGAGGTACAGGTATGCGTCCTGGTGGTCCCGTGGTGGGGAACAGGACCAGCCGGGGCCTGAGGGGCACATACATGCGCCCTGGTGGTCCCGTGCGGTTGTTGGGCTCACGTTAGGAGGAGCAAGGATGTCCTAACACCTAGGGCCATTCTGCGGGGAAGTCTCCCTGGGGAGTTAGCTCCCTGTCTCTGGAGGATTCAAGTCAGGCAGCAGCTAGATGGCCAAACATGAGAGCTCTGGAGTCAGGGAGGGCTGAGGGGCATGGGGCAAGTTCTCCAACCTGTCTGTACCTCAGTTTCTTCATTCATGCAATGAGGACAGTGATGAAATATGCTTTTCAAAAGTGAGGAATGAGACTGTGGATATGAAGCCTAACTATACTACCTAGCACTAAGAAAACACCCCATAGTCCTGATCGGGTACCTCAGTTGGTTAGAGCATCATCTGTTACATCAAGATTGTGGGTTTGATCCCCAGTCAGGGCACTTGCAAGAATCAACCAATGAATGCACAAATAAGTGCAACAACAAATTGAGGTCTCTCTCTCCCTCTATCTACCTCTCTTCCCCCTCTTCCTCTCTCTCTATCTCTAAAATCAATAAATAAAAATAAAAGAAAACACCCCATATATAGGACAAGAGTGCTGTGGGGAATATACTTGGGGGAGGTGGGGTGTTGGTTAAATCCTTACCAAGAGCACTTCAGCCCTGATGTCCCATGGAAAGAGAACCATGGGACTCATTCTGACAGTGTCCCTAAGTTGTGTGAAGTTTGTCACCTGCCACCAAATGGGCACTTTGTCTACCTACCCACCAGATGGGGTCTAGGAGGAGTACCCTGTGTTTATGTGCAAGGCAGAAATTACTTATCCATTTTACAGATGACAAGACTGAGGCCCAGGGCCCAGAGAGGTTCGCCGACCTGCCCAGTGCAGACTTACTAAGGCAGGACCTAGATTAGGGGCTGGGGTCTGGAAACCTGGCCGAAAGCTCTGTCCACCCAACCTGTCTGCTCATGGCCCTTCTAAAGCCTGAGCCCTTGGCTCCCAGATGGTTAGAGAAGCTGCCCGACTGTCTTCCCAGGAAGAAGGTGGGGCCAGGGACACCAGACAAGGTTTTTAAGGAAGATTCCTGTCTCCAAGGTCAGGTGTGGAGCTCCCTTCCCTGCCTTTCCTCCAAAAGGAGCCCCTGCCTGGGGCTTGGACCTTCGGTAGTGGACAGAGTACAGCAGAGTTGGCGTCAGGACAGCCATCCTGGGTGAGCGACATCGCCTCTCTGAGCGTCAGTGCTTCGGGAGGTGGGAGGGGTATCTGCTTCTCACAAGATAATTTTGAGAAAGCCCTTTGTACTCCAAAAAGCACTTTACAGACCTAGGCTTCAAGCTTGACATGTAGTAGGTACTCAGGACTTGCATTTCTTCCTTGTTCCTCTGCCCCAAACCACCTCTTAAAGTGGAAGCTGCTGCCCTGCTGTGGTTGGAGGGTTGGCCTGGCCAATTACACAAGCATTTATTAAGCTCCTAGTTTATGCACTGGGCTGGAGCACAGAGATGAACAGTATGCATTGCTCTGGCATTGGGAACTCATTGCTTAGTGACAGAGGGATCCGAAAACCAAGGAATCCTGCCAGTGTGGTGGGGTGGAGGTGGGGGGTGGGGGGCAGCCTTGAGGGTTGCTGCTCCGAGCTCCCTTCCAGAGAACTTGCTACAGGGTACAGTTAGCTGACTGTCCCCAGCGGCCTCCCTTCAGGATCCACTGCTGCTTTCATCACCTCCCTGGGCGGATCCTGGCCAGTGGCTGAGCCCAGTGGGGGTCCTACAGCCAGGCCAGTGGGGGTCCTAGAGCCAGGCCCCACCTGCCAAATGCAGGACTCCTCTAACAAGCAGTCTTTGCTCTGGTGTCCGTCAACCAGGCTAAGACATTCTCAAGGCCACACTGGGTCTAGGGCTCTTCCTTCCAAGCCCCTTGCTCCCCCCACCCTTTCACAGGCACTTCGCCAATGAACCTCTGGCACGGCCAACTTTGCCTTGGAGTCTGCTTCCCAGAGCATCGGAACCAACACGTGGTGCGAAGTGCCCCATGCATTGATGGGGTACTTGGTTATTCTGAGCACAGCCTTACTGCCCTCATTTTTGGGGAGCAGTGGTAAGGCCAGAGGGAACATCAGATCTTTCGTTTGGTTGCTGGCACAGGAGGGGTGCAGCCAAGTGTTAAGGGTGAAGAAAGGCGAGCTTTAAAAAAAATTATTTATTTTTAGAGAGAGAAGAAGGAAGGGAGAAGGAGAGGGAGACATTGCTCAGCCGCCCTCTCACACACCCTAACCGGGGACCAGGCCTGCAACCCAGGCGTGTGCCGAGACTAGGGATGGAACCGGTGGCCTTTCACTTTGCGGGACAATGCCCAACCAACTGAACCACACTGGTCAGGGTGAGAAAAGTGGGCTCTTAAATCTTTTATTTATTTTTTATTCATTTGAGAGCGAGAGAGAGAACCACTGATTTGTTGTTCCCCTTATTCATCCATTCATTGGTTGCTTCCTGTATGTGCCCTGACCAGGGTTCAAACCCACAACCTTGGCATATCAGGACAATGCTCTAACCAACCGAGCTACCCAGCCAAAGCAAGAAAGGTGGGCTTTGATGTCAGGGTGCCTGCTGTGACTCCCACCTCTGCCTCCTGCCAGCTGTGTGCCCTGGGGCTGGCTGGTCCATCTCCCTGAGTCTCAGTTTCCTCATCTGCTGAAGGAAGACAAGCTGCCTCCTGCCTCCCGGGTGGGGTTGAGGCTTCATGGAGTTAATGCGTGTGGACTGTGGCAGAGTAAACACTCAGTGTCTCTTCTTCCTTGGAGGAGGAAGGCTGTGCAGGGGAGGGGGCAAGGTGCGACCTCTGAATCCGCTGCTTCTGGCCTCAGAAAGCACACTGAACTTGAGGGCCGCAAGTGCTCCTCCGGTACTTGGCAAGTGCACTCTGGACAGGAGGTGGCACCATCTGGTTCCCTGACATCCTCAGGTGGGAGCATTACCCTCTGGGCTGTGGGTGGGAGTGGGCCAGAGTCTTGGTACAGGGGCAGGTAGCTGAGTTGAGTTGGTCCACTGCAGTTGGAAGAGGACTTCAGAGTCACTTGACCCAGCGGTTCCCCAAAACCAGACACTTGACAGCCACTTTAGAGCCACTCAGAGGGCTCCGCAGGCTCCAGCCCTAGAGCTTCTGGCCTATGAGAGCTGGAGTGGAGCCTGGGGATCTGCAGATGGGCCCTTCCTGCTGGCAATTCAAATGCACAGATAGGCAGGCCGGGGAGCAAATGCCCAGCCCCGGCCCAGGGTGTACGTCTGATAGCCATGACAGTGAATGCCTGTCTCAGGTGGCCTGGTTGGGGGTGGGGGTGTCTTGAGGGGACTTCCAAACCAACGGAGCCTCAGTAGGCCTGCAGTTTATGTGAATGTGCACAGTGTGCCATTATGCTTCTGAGTGCATTTTGAAGAGGAATGGACTCTAGTGGGCTGGGCTCTTTCCCTGGCTCTGCCCACTGCTGGGTGCTTCCAAGACAGCAAAGATGGTGAGGTGGTGCCTAGGGGTGGGAAGCCTAGCTCTAGCCCATTAAGACAAAGACAGAGATGAATCAGGTAGTAAGCTCCTCATCTCTGGGAGCAGTCAAGCAGAGGAAGGGACTACCACACCTTGAGGTTGTTTTTTGCACAGTGTTTAAGTATTTTTATTGCATTTTCTATTATCATTTAGTCCCCTTACACACCCCTCCCCCTGAAATCCCCACATTGATGCCCATGTCCATGAGTCCTTCTGACTTTTTGCTCAATCTCTCCACCCCCTAACCTCCCCCACCCAGCTGTCATCCTGCTCCCCATCTATGATTCTGTCTCTATTTTGCTGGTTAGTTCAGTTTGTTCATTAGATTCCACATATGAGTAAAATAATATGGTATTTGTCTTTCTCTGACTGGCTTATTTCACTTAGCATAATGTTCTCCAGGTCTATCCATGCTGTCGCAAAGGGTAAATTTTTATTCTTTTTTTATGGCTAAGTAGTATTCCATTCTGTACATGTCCCATGGTTGTTTTATCCACTCATTTACTGATGGGCACTTGGTTTGCTTCCATCTCTTGGTGATTGTAAATAACGCTTCCAGAATCTTTCCCTGCCTAGGTAGAAGAGTTACAGCTGTGAGTTTCAACTTGCAAAGAGAATTTTATCCTATAGATCATCAGAAACCCCTGGGCTCCAGCAAAGGCAGAGACAGAGTAGGCTAGAGGTGCCTGAGGACAGACTGGGTACAGAAGCTTTGGGGAGAGAACTGAGGGAGTCCACAGGGGGATCCTGGTGCTGAGTCATCACCCCTGCGGCAGCAGCCATCCCTCAGGCAGAGCCCCTTGAGGGTGCTGTTCAGAGTGTCCCACCAGGCCTGCCAGGCTACACTGGCTGCCTCCTGGAAACAAAGGAAGGCTTTATTATGTCTGTCACAGTCTGATGTGGGTACGGGGGAACTGGTGTGAGGTCTGGGGGTTGCTTTGAAATACTCCAGCAAGAAAACCAGAAGAAAAAAAAGATAATGGACATAAAGCACGTGTGGCAGAACCTTGATAATGGCCTCATCTGGATGGTGGGTGTATAAAAGCAACGATACTATTCTCTACCTTTGTGCGTATACAAAATGTTCAAAATAAAAATGAAAAATGCATTATTAGAATAGGTCATAGACGCACAGGGTAAAAAACCCAGCTGTACAACAGATTTGTGAGTGGAGGGCAAGCCAGCTTCCCTCCCTTTGGCCCTCTTCCCGGTGCCTTCCATGGCCTTCTAGAGATTGGCCATGTGTACACAGCGTGTGAGATCAATTTTTTAATTATTAAAAAATAGATAGCACATCCACATGGAACAAAATTCAAATGCACAAGAAGCTATACAGTGAAACGTTTCCCTTCTGCCTGAGCCCCACCTGCCCAGTTCCCCAGAGGCAACTGAAGTTCCTGGTTTCTTCCCCACTGTTCAGGGACATTCAGTGTAGTGCGCGCGCGTGTGTGTAAAATGTACACACCACTTATACAGCCTCTGAAGTGCTAGAGTGTCAGACACTCTGTCCTGCCATCTCCTCTCCTGGCTCCTCCTCTCCTTCCCTCCTTCTTTCCTCAGCTGTAGAGCTGAGTGAGCAATTTTCCTTAATCCATAGCACATCATCATCATCATCATCATCAATATACATGGGGCCTTTCTCTCATGTTTTTCTCTTTGTTTTACTTTCCCTTCATCTCATTTCTTTTTCTCATAGACACTGTGGTGGAGTGTTTGATAAATACTTTTACATACGGTGCATCCCCTCATTTTTAAAATCCATGGCATTTTTCTGTGTGTGGCATTGTCACTCTTACATGGCTAATCCAGCTCCGTTTGTGACTTCACATCCCAGGAGGCTGTGTTTTCATGCTCCCTCCACGTTTCTCGGTGTGGCCCTCGGTGGGTGGGTGTCACTGGGCACGCTTCCATGGCTGGTGTCTGTGTGAGTTATCCATTCCCCTGGGACCCTTGGGTGACACCGCCCTGGCCGTCCTTGTCCCTGTCCAGCTCCGCAGATAGTTTGCCATCAACCCCCACACGTCTGCCTCACGTTGTAAATAGCCACATGGTGTTTCTGGTTTCTGAGTGTACCGTCGCCTCTCTGGCTGCTCGTCTCCCTGTCCACAGACCTTTCAGTTGTTTCCAGATGGAAATGGCTACTGTCCATGTGCACCATCAGTAGGGATGCTGACCAGGGCCACCACTCTGGAAAGCAGTATGGGGTTCCTCAGAAAACTGAAAATGGATCTGACTTATGACCCAGAGATTCCGCTGCTGGGTATTCATTGGAAGGAACCTGCTCATTCAAAAGAACACATGCACCCTGTGCTCATCGTGGCATTATTTACAATCGTCTGGAAATGGGAGCTACCCACGGCCCATCAGGAGATGACGGGTGGGTGGGAAAGTTGCTGGGCATGTGCTCAACGAGTGTTACCTGGCGATAAAAAAGAATGAAATCTTACCGAGAGCACATTGAGCTCAGTGAAATAACCAGCTAGAGGAAAAAAAATAGTGTATGATTTCACTTTTATGTGGACTCTAAAGAACAAAGTAAACCAACAAGCAAAAGTGAAACAGACACGGGCACAGAGAGCAGACCAGTGGTGGCCAGAGGGGAGAGGGTCTGGGACCTGGATGAAGAAGATGGTGGGATTGAGAAGCGCAGGTCGGCAGTTGGAAAGCAGTGGTGGGGATGTAACACACAGCAGACGGAGCGCAGTTGATGGTATTGTAATGACTGTGGATGCTGCTGGGTGGGGTACTGGAAGTATTGGGGACCACTCTGTAAAGTGCATATGATTGTCTAACCACTAAGCTGTCCACTTGAAACCAATACAAAATAATACTGAAAACAAAGTGTAACTGAAAAGAAAAAAGAGCACAGGTTCCTGGCCCCATTTCCGGTGTGTGTGTGTGTGTGTGTGTGTGGTGTGTGTGTGTGTGTGTTTGTGGTGTGTGTGTGTGTGTGTGTGTTTGTGGTGTGTGTGTGTGTGTGTGTGTGTGTGTGTAGACTTGCTGGGACTCTTGGTGCCAGGATGGTGTCTGAGAATCAGCTCGATTTGAGATGCTGCTCTCTGCCCAGAGACAGGATCACAGTCCACAGGGAAAAGGCTCAGTTCCTTCGCATTAGATGCCAGTTGCCAGCCCAGATTGTTACCTGTGTTTCTGACTGCCCGGCTACGAATCAGAGGTTCCCATGATCACCCTGACTTCTCAGATGCAATTAATTTGCTAGCACTGCTCACAGAAGTCAGGAAAACTCGTTTACTCTCGATCACTGATTTATGTAGGAGTCAACAGCCACAAGAAGAGAGACAGAGGACAAGACCCGGAATGAAGGAGCTTCTGTTGTCCTGGAGCTTGGAGCCCGGCTTGGTGGAAGCTTTCTGGCTCCTCACCATAGAAGCTCTGAAATAAAATGCTGCCCTTTGGGGGGGGGGTTGTTTTATGGAAGCTTCATTACCTATCCACGACTGATCCAGTCAATCATTGGCTATGGATTCAACCTCCAGCCCCTCCCCCATCCCTGGAAATCAGGGGGTGGGGCTGAAAGTTCCAATCCGCTAACCTCTTGGTTGGTTCCTATCAGCTACCCGCCCCCACTCCACAGTCACTTCATTAACATCACAAGAGACACCACTGTCACTCTCACCCCTTAGGAAATTCCTGGGGGTTTGGGAGCCCTGAGCCAGGAGCTGTGATGGAGACCAACCATATCTGGTAAATCACACTGTGGAACCAATCTTTCTCCATTGAAAACTGTGACTAATCTCGGGCTGTTGCCAGTTTGTGCCTGTGCAAACACGTGACTAGGCTAAGTTCCTAGAAATGGAATTGCCGAGGCCAATAATCTGTGCATTTGTCATTTGGATGGATACTGTCAAAAAGTGCCAGAGTGTCCCTTTCCCACCCCTCTCCGAAACTATCTTTTGGCACCAAGGTTCTCTGAGGTCCGGAGAGGGTGGGTGACTTGGCTGGGCAGTGAATGTTGACATCCAGACTAGAGCTCAGGAGGCTGAGCCTGGGCCAGTGATCTTTCTAAGGCACTTGGATGCTAGGTGTTCCAAGCTTCGTGGAGTCTGGGACCTTCTCTGTAAATCTTGGGGGGACTCAGCCTCTCCTGGAATGTTTCTGGTAATCAAGCACTGCCCCCTGCCCACTGGTCTGGTGGAGGGTCCGCCCAGGAGCTCTGTTCCTGAGGACCAGTAGGTTGTCACAGGAAGGCCCTGTGGGGGCAGCCGAGTCAGGCCTCTGTAGCTCCCTTGACCCCCCTGCCCCACCCCCACCCTCCCTGCAGCATCTTCGTAAAAGGCTCTGTCGGAATGAGACATCCTTGGGAGCCTGAGTGGTGTTGCTTGGAGACCACTGGGCAACACATCTAGATTATTTAAAGGAGAGAGGTGGGAGGGAGAAGGACGACAGCCTGTTTATTCAGGGATGGATGGTCTCCCTGCTGCAAGGTTTGGCAGAACCCCTCTCAACCCCTCCCTCCCCATGCCTCGTTCTTTCCAGCGTCCAGGGCCTGGGACTGTGCAGTGAGATCCAGCAGAAGGCCGCTTGGAGCTCCTTTCTAACAGTAGTGGTTCCGGGAGCACCGAGAGCAAGCGCTGGCTTGGGGCGGGGGAGGGGAGGGCAGCGGGACAAAACCTCAGAGGGGTCTTCTAGTGATGATGGAGCCACAGCTACTACTGTGTGCTGAACATCCTGTCCAACAGCTGTTTGTTAAGAGTTTTAAATGTATTCGTTCATTTATTCTCAAAATTCTGTCAACGTAGGTAGGGCTATTCCCATTTTACAGGTGTGGAAACAGAGGCTCAGGGGCTTGCGTGAGGTCACACAGCTTCTAAGCGGCAGAAATGAATGAAAACTCATGTCTGCCCGATGCCAAGCCTGGAACAAATCACTGAACGGTGCTAGAGCTGGCGGTGCCCCCGCAGGATGTCCACATTCACCCTGAGCTGACCTGGGAGGTCGAGCTGAGTCCTCCTTCATCCCCTCCCTTCTAGTGCCCTGGTCTCACCTCCCCACCAGGAAACACATCAACCTGAAGCTCTCAGTTTAGTCTGTCTCTCCCATGGGTCTGTGAGCACCTAGGGCAGGGCACATAGTAGGTGCTTAAAAATGCCTCATGGAGCTCGTCTGCTTAAGCGGCTCTCCTTGAAACAGGGGTGCTGGCTCTTTCCCCAGCAGCCCTGCCCGGACCAGAGGACAGTGTTCCGCCCTTGAGCCTTTTCTGCTCCAGCTGGACAGACCCAGAGCTCTCAGCATTTCCTCAGGGCTGGGCTTCAGAGCTCTGCCCTCCACTGTCTGGCTGGGATTCAGTACCCATGTGCCTGGGCAGGCATGGTCTCCTCAGCGGGAGTCCACCAAGGCTCGGGGTTGGGGTGGGTGGTGACGGCGGCTGGGCGTGGAGGCACTTGCCCTGGGTGGTCTGGGACAGCCACTAGCAGGACGCTAACTCTTCAATGCCCTAGCTTTTAAAGAGAGGGCACCTCAAACTGGGCTGGGCTGAATTGTGGAGTGGAGTGGGAGTAGGGAGCTAGGGCACAAGTGGGAGGACAAGCCAGGAAACCAGGCACAGGGATAAGTCAATACCTGTCCGGCTCCTGGGCTTGTGCTGGAGTTGGCATTGTCCCCTCACCCTCCTCTGGACCCCAGTGTCATCTCCTGCTTTGTGGGACTTATCTCAGCCTATCTCCAATCATAGTTGTTTATCTGTTAACAATGACAGTAAAGGGTAGTGCTTTAAATTCATTGCTGCAGGTAATCCCATAGCCACCTGCTGGGGTCCATACCATTGTTGCTCTGAGTTAGCTGAGGCTCAGAGACCTCTGTCATTTCTGAAGCAGCCCCACCGGTATACTGCTCTATACCTTTCTGTTGTGTTATCTTCTTAATAGCAGGAGCCACTCAGAAATGATCTTGCTTCTGTTTATTGTTTATTATATCCCCCACCCCACCCCGCTAAAATGTCAGCCACATGAAAGCAGGACCTCGTTCGTTTGCCTCATTTATTGCTTGGGGCTCAGAACAGGGCTTGAAATATAGAAAGGACTCTGTTAATGTTTGTTGACTGACTGAATGAATGAACTATTTGTTGAATGAATGAGCCAGGAGTCCTTCTCCCTGTTTTCTCTTCCTTTGCTGGATCACTCTCCCTGCAGTACCTGAGGGATGTTCTGGAGACAGAATCATTCTTCTCCCACATCTCCTGGGTACTCCTGAGTCAGGTGTTGAGTGGCACTAGGGATGGGATGGGATGTCCCCTGCCCTCAGGGACCTCATCATTCTGCACAGCATTTTCGAACTGCAGGTCATGGACAAAATCAGTTTTGTGCAATGCAATCACCAAAAATAAACATAAATAAGATAGGACAGGTTAGAAAGTATAAGAATACATCACACACAGTAAAGCTAAGCATTTGTTTGCACGTGTGAATCACACACATATTCATTTCTCTGAGGAGTTGGTGATCTGATGTAAAATGTATTGGTTACTTTGAGTCGTGGTCAAAAATGTTTGAACCTAGTGTGTGAATTTGAGAGGTCAGAGAATGCATCCGTGGTCCTGGAAGGCACAACCAATAGAATGAATAATCCTGCTTTTAATTATGATGCCAATTATTGAACATATATTCTGTGCCATGCAGGGGTGCTCAAGTCCAAGACCGCTGCACAGACGTGATGCAGAAGGAATCCAAGAGCAGACAGAGATCTTGTGAGTCAGGAAGACTGCCTGGAGGAGGTGAAACCTGAACTCAACTTGAAAGAACCCCTTTGTCCTTGCAAGTTCAGGACCGGTCCATGTGTGAGCTCAGGTGGCAATGATAGTAACAATAACAAGAGTTGCTGTGTCAGTGAGCTCTGGCTGAGTGCCAGGCACCCCTTTAATCTTCCAGACATTCCCAGGAGGCAGAACTGCCCTTTATATAATTTTACGAATGAGAAAAATGAGACTTGGAGAAATGCGATGACTTTTAGGGAGGGGGTTACATGGTGGTAAAGTTGCTAAGGTGAGGTCCGGGACAGGTTCAGCCTGCTCAAGGCCAGTGTCTGTAAGCCCTGGACTGCGCACAGAAGGGGCCTGGATCCCGGAGACTGGGCAGTGGGACTGGCAGGGTGGACAGTTGCAGCAGGACCCCGAGGCAGCCAGGGCAGACCGAGCTGGGTCTGGGTTGAGACTTGGGCAGTAGGCATGCACGCCTGGGGCTCGGAGATCACCTGCCTCTGAGGGGGGAAGGCTGCAGGCTCCACAGCACCCACCCTGGAGGGCCTACATGAGCCCCAGTTCTTGGCAGTGACATGGCCACAGGCATCCTGGCCAGATTGGCTCCCTGTCCTGACCCTGTGCATCCCTCCAGCCCAGTGCCCCAGCTGGGGCAGGCTTGGTGGGGAACAAGGAGCAGAAAAGAGTGGCAGGCCTGTTTCTCTTCTTTGTCCAGTCTCATCCTTGCCGGTTTGAACCCAGCTCCTTTGCCTTCCGGTGAGGCATTTGTGCCTGTCAAGAAATAATTCTGGGCTTGAGCATTGCCATGAAGGAACTAGGGGGTTCCCGCAGCTTATTTTTCTGTGCAGGAACTAAACTTGGGAGTTCTCCCCCAAGAGCACCAGCACCTTGCTTGCTTGGGCGGAGGGGGCTGTGGACGGCTACAAGCATTTCTTTCGGAAGTGTGAGAAACGGGGTTGTGCACTGTTCCACAGAACCCAGTTCCTGGGTTTGGGCTGCAGAGGGCTGATTTGTGTGTGTGCTGCACATACGTGCTTCTTCGTATGTCCACACTGACGCCTATTGGATGCCTGCACAAACATGTACTCCCTTATGCATACATCTTTGCACATGTGAGTTCCCACATGAGCAACACAAACACATGTGTGCATACACAAGCACACATTTGTCCATGGGGCTCTGGCATTCTTTAGACAATAGGGTGGTACCTCGGGTGTTTGTGCGTGTGGAATGTGGGGTGGCGGTTGAGCTGGTAAGGTGCTGGCTAAGTGGAGTGGGTTTCGGTCCTGTTCAGAGACCTATTGATTCTTCCTCAGGGACTTTTGGATTTATGCCCTGAGCTTCTGGACCTCTTTGGGAGCTTCTGTGATGTTTGGGCGATACAGTCGGCCCAGCTTATTCCTCCCTCTGCCTGGGGCTGGGGAGGGTGCCTTCTCTTGGGTATACCTAGGGCTGCTCTGTGTCCCTTCTTTCTTCTCTCCCTCAGGATTCAGCTTCCTCCCCTCCCCAGGCTCACAGTGGGGCAAATCTGGCCCTGATGCCTTTCTTGTTGTTGGGGGCAGCCCCAGCCCCTTGGCCAGCAGGCAGCCAGGGACACAGGGCTCGCTGCTCTGAGCAGGACTTGGCAGAGCTTCAGGGGCGGGGGGGTGGGCTGATGAGGCTGCACACTGTTGTCTGGATGCAGCCTGTGGGCTTGTCCTAGAGACACTTCCAAGACACCAGCCCTCTACTTCTTTCTTTCAGATTCCAAGGAAGAGTTTTACTGAAAACAAGGCGGAGGGATAGGAGGAAGGGAGGACACACTTTGAAGAGTACGTCTCCCTGAACCGCTGCTGGGGTCTGCACACAGGCACAGAGTGGATTTCTTGGCTTTCCAGGTTCCCACTGTGGCCCAGCCCTCTGATTTTGGGGTCTACAAGCTGAGCCCCAAGTTGTCTGTTGGAGCCAGTAGGGCTGTGATTGTTGGCTTTCCTGGGGACATCTCTGCCCTGGGCTTTTCTGCTTAATTCAACAAAAACACCAACTGTCATGTGGTGGACATAAATGAATGAACAATGATGTGGTAGGCGCTGTACAGGGGACCAGAGGTGGAACTTTGTCCTCCAGGAGCTCAGTCTAGAGAGCTGGCCAGCCACGTACTCGAGTGTCTGCCAGACAGTGAGGGAAGGGGAGTAGTATGTGTGTGTGCATGCTCACGCTAGTACTACACACACCCTCCCTTAGTCCTGGCTGCAATGCGGATGAGTCTGGAATGTAGCATCCTCGGGATGGCGGGTCATCGCTGGGGAGTCTGAGTTGGAGGGGTAGGTTATAGGGTTGTGGGGGGAGGAGGAAGAGAATGGTGTCCAAGGATGGGGCCCATGATGTGACACACGCTATGCCAGGGTGTCACATGCCTTTGCTTCCCGGTTCCTCAACACCTCTTTGAAGGGGGACAGGCCATCTTTTGGATGAGGAACTTGGGGATCAAAGAGCTTATGTCACTTTTCCCAGACCACACAGTCAGTAAACCATGAGCCAGTCAGAGTCGAGCCGAAAGGCTGATTCTGAAGGTCAGATCTGCTTCTCTGGACTTTCTCTGCTCTTCTCCTCCTGGCACACTTTGGGTAGAGCAGGATAAACCTGGAGGTGAGGACAAGTCTTTCTCACCCACTAAATTTCCTCATCCACTGAAACAGGGATACTAAAAGTACTTATAAAATCATCCAAGTGAAGCACTTGAGACCTAGGTGCCTGAGAGTTGGTAAGCACCACAAATGAGAGCCGTTTCTCTTGTCTATTTATTCTGAGGACTCACAGGGGCTTGCGGGACATCAGTGCCCCTCTCCCAGCACAGCGCTTTCTGGCTTGACTTTGGACAGAGGTCAGGCCTGAACTGCCTTCATTGTGGGAGATCTGGAATCCATTCACTCCTGCTCCAGCCCTGACTGAAGGCCAGGCAGGTGGTGACAGGTGCGGAATGAGGATTTCCCCCGCGAATGTGGAGCAGAAAGAGGAAGTGACTCATCAGCCACAACAAAGCCCATCTCTCGGAAAGGAAGCCGCGATAGAGAGTGAACGCACAAGGATGCCCACGGGGGCGTGCGAGCTAAGGGCGAGCTTGGGCTTCTGGGCGTCGGGTAGGCCTGGCTGGGCTGCTGTGCAGGGGCAACCTCGAGTAGCGCGGGAGGCAGCGGCAAGCTCCTTTGAGCAGCTGGTATTGGGCGTGTCACCGATGATAGCCGAGGGGTACAGACACAGGGATCCCCTTCCCTTCCAAAGTGTCTTGTCCCTTTTCGCCTCCGGAGGCGAAGGGGCGCGTTTTCCTGGTGTTCAGGGTTTGGGAGAAACCCACTATTGAGCGGACAGTCTGCTCTTTAAGTGCTCGCTCATTGACACTTGGGGAGGCTGAGGCCCAGAGAAGGCAATCACCTAGATCAGGTTGCACAGCACAGTACCGCCCGCTAGGCTTTAAAAGGCAGAGAGAGGCGACGGAGGCCCAGGCTCGCGGATCTCCCGGGGAGCTGGTGCCTGGCAGGGGGTGTGGCTCTGGCAGCATTTGCTTCTTTCTCCAGCCAGGAAGGCTGGATGTAGGGTTTGGGTATCTTCCAGAACGAACCAAATTGATGACAAGGGAAGAGGAACTGGCTTCCTAGGCAGTCTCCCCGGCCCCAAACTTTTCCTCCCGAAGCTGGGTGGGCGGACGAAAGGAGGAAGCGGGGCCGGGGAAGGTGGGGCTAGACATTCCCTCCTGGCCCCGGAGCCGCGGCTCTGGACGCCTAACCGGACGCGGCTTGGGTGAGTGTGTCTTTAAATCCGAGCCCCCCGCCCCCTCGTCGGCTGGGGCCTGGGCTCAGGCTAGTCGGGCGTTGGCGGGAGCGGTGATTGGCGGCCCAACCAGGCCCGCCCCTCGGCGTGGGGGGCGCGGGGCGCTGGGACCACAGAGGCGCGCTGGGCTTGGGTCGTGCAGCTCCCATCGTCGCTGAACGCGGGCTTCTTGCTCTGGTGACCTCGCTTCATAGCGCCGGGCCTGCCCGCCTCCGGAGTCACCTCTGCCCACGCATGGGCTGGGGAAGTTGGGAGGAGCGAGCCGGAGCCCCCGCCGGGCTCGCCCCGCCGCTGCCTGATTCGGCGCCCGCAGTCCCGGCGCAGCGCGCCTACCGCAGGCTGGCAGGTACCGATGCTGGCGAGGGTAGGGCAGGTCCGGGAGTCCGGGAATCTTCTGCTCTCCCACTTCTCCTGGCTGCTCCGACTACCCACTCCCCAGCCCCCGGAGCTAACGCCTCCCTGGGTTCCCCGGGAGAGGAGAGGTTTCGGGCCCCCACCTGAAATCGCACGGGGTTGGTGCCTGGGAGAGAAGCGGGACATCACGTACTAAACATTGAGGAGATATTGGGACATTTCGTTTGTCGCGCTCTGGGCTGCTCCCTCTCCCTAGGTTTTCCTTGATCTCGGTAGACGTGGCTGGCAACACCTCCACTATTCATGGCTAGGGCTGCGGGTGGCCCTTTAGCCGGGCTTCCTAAGGGAAGCGAAGTTGTTTCACGATCCACACTTGGACTCTCCCGGGCTCATATTTAGGGGGTTTGAGGCATATGGAAGCGGAAAGAGCCCAGAGGTACCGGTGGGCACAGCCTTTGATTCTGGGCTACATAGGCCTGGGTCTCCCAGGAGAGCCTCCTTTTCCTCTAAAGAGGTTTCCCTGAAGAGGCAGTGACCTGTCAGAAAGCAGAGCATTGTGTGTGGGAGACCTGCTGCGCCCCACTTAGGGTGGCGGGGATGGCTGCAACACGTTCTCCTCTCCTGCGGAATCAGAGATGGAAGAAGGCTTCCTGGTTTCCTCAGGCTTCTGGGATTCTTTACTCTCCCAACCAAAGGCCCAAATACTAACTCCTTGGCTTTTGTGCAGAGCAACCAGACCCGGTGACCAGGTGCCTCGCAAATGCGGGGCACTGGGCTCTGCCTGGGAGGATGGCAGTGGTGGCAGGAGCTGGAGGGCTCTGTCCTCTGGTGGCTCAGCCCCATGGGGATGACAGGACATAAACACACAAAGTTTGCTGATTTGGGGTTTCTATACCAGTTCTGGTCCAGTAATAATAGTGAAAATGCTAAGAGGCTGCACATGATTAGTTGCTAAATGAGTGACATAGGCTGCATTGTGGGGGGGGGGTAGAGGTGGGGGCTGGGGTCCAGTTCTCATGCAGTCATGCAACTGTGCCTAAGATGTTCCAGCTCCATACCCATCCTTTCTAATTGTGCTGCTAGTAACGAGGCCCTCTCCCCACCCCCAGGGACAGGGAGCAGTAGGAGGGCTCAGGAAATTCTTCATATGTGCCCCCAGCCCCGCTCCATGTGTTTTTCCCTGTTGGTAGATTTCTGAAGAAACCCATTTGATTTCTGGGGTCAGGCTGAGCACTGGACTCTCTCAGCTGCCCTGGGGCCTCTGAGGTTTGGGGTCTAGATCCAGACTTATTGGAGGTTCAGGGGCCAGCAGGGAGGAAGTCCTCACTTCCTTTCTGAAGAACCTCTGTTGCTGGCGGCTGGGGATGAGGTTGAGAGGCTGGAGGAGGCCCTGAACCAGACAGTTTCCTGTGAGCGCAGACAGGCACTCTCCCATCCTCTGGCCATTGGTGGTGGAGTGGGGGCGTTGGAGGCGGGCGGGCTGGGCAGGGCGGGCTTGAGGTGGGAGGTACCTGGGGCAGCACTGACCTCATGTCTGAGGTTTCTGTTGTGTCTGGGGCTCTGTCCCTCCCCCAGCATCGCTGGCAGATTTCTGCTTTTCTGGAACACTTTGCGGAGGTGGCAGTGTGCTCGCACCCGCACCCACAGTCTTGGGCGCTGTCCTGGGAGTAGGAGTTGCCAGGCTCACCCCACAGCCCTTAGGCAGCACTGTGAGCACTTGGGTCAGCGTGTCCGTCCACTTGCAAACAGGTGGCACACACAGGGCTGCCCTGGTACAGGTGGGGAATGCTGTGTACGCAGAGAGGTGCACGCACTCAGGTTTGCAGTGCTGGGCAGAGGCAGAGACACTGGATGGAGACGTGATGAAGACAGACGGAAAGGCAACAGAGGTGGGGGAGGCATGCATAGGGTTGGACACTGTGGACATGGGGACAGGGGCTGCACATGGGTACAGACGCTATGTAGAGAAGTCTACAGCTTCACGGGGATGTGCACCTCCCCACACCAGAGGCTGACATGTAAGTGGGCAGACACATGAGCTTCCGATGTGGACATGAGCGAACATCTATGGGCACAAAACATGGAGCCACGTGGAAGTGGCAGACATGGACTTGGCTGTGAGCTCCCTGGGGACATAGACACATGCACCTGCTGAACCCCCTGGCAGCGGGGCCAGGACATGCACCGATGCGGGTGCGGAGGCATGGTCTGAGCTGTATGCTGCTCAGTCATCCAGGTCACCGAGTGGGGCAGTGCCTGGGAGTGGCCCGGTTTGGGGGATAGTGCAGGTGGTCCATGGTGCAGCTTCCTTGGCTTCCTTTGTAGACCCTACTCTGGGGTTTGAAGACCCCCAAGGGCTCAGTAGTCTCTGTTGTACTGAGAGTCATTCAGCCCCCTCACTCCCTAGGAGCAGGGCTGGCTGCATACCGGAAGCAAAGGTCCAGGGGCTACCTGGACCTTTGAGCCTCATCTTTCCCTAGTCTCCAGAAGTTTCCCGAAGTGGGGCTGTGTGTCCTGGGTTGGGGAGCAACCTGGCAGGGCACTCTCCCTCTGAGCCCAAGCTTGAGGCTGTCTGGCAGGGAAGGACCCATCTCTAGGGGTTGAGAGTGGCCTTGCTGTGGGGTCTTTGATGAAACCATTGTTCTCTGGTGCCTTCTCTGGCCTTCTCTGTAACCCTGGGCTTGGGCCCCAAACGGGCCCCCTGCCTTTGGCTACAGTTGCCTCTCTTCTGCTCACCCTGGAGACTGGGAGCCAGAGTCTAGATACAGCTTGACATTAACTCACTGTGTGACTCTGGAGAAGTTACTTAATGCCTTAACTCACCCACTTAAAATGAAACTCCTCATTTAAAAAATGGGGCCATTAGCCCCTGTCCCTTGGGGGTGTTGTGAGGGTAATGCTAGAAAACGCATGGAAAGTGTGTGGTCTGGCCCTGCCACAGAGTGAGCACTCGGTCAGTGGGGCTTTGATTGTGAGCCTGTGGCCAGGACTCTCCGGGGCTGCAGGGGCAGCCAGGTGCCTGGCCCCGGGAAGGCTGGGCATGCAGGCACCTCTTGTTTGAAAGCTGGAGGGCTTTGTCCTCACCCCGGCCCACCAGACGCTCCTCCGTTCTGTGGGACCGCTACACAGGGTCAGGAAATGGCAGGCAGGGCATCTGGAAGCTTGGGCCTGCTGCCTTGTGGGCCTCTGGGAGGGGAGCCAGTGGTTTGCTAAGAATAGCCCCAAGTCATGGCTCTGCCTCCAGTGGGCAGCCGTGCACCTCCCTGGTCTGGGGCCAAGGAGCTTGCAGATGGGCCTTTTATGTTTCCTGTAACTGGTCCTCGGAATGGGGTTGGGCTTGGGAGGAGGAGGCTGGGTCTGGGAGGAAGGAGGCCCTGCTGCGCTTCTAGGTCTTTGGCTGGGACCTGAGGGAAGAGAAGTTTCCTCTTCCACTCAGAGCTTGTCCTGACAACTGCCCCCTGACCATCTTCCTGCCTCCGAGATGGATCAGGAACCACACCACTAGGGGCCACATTTGGGCTCTTTCACTAGCTGTGTGCCCCTGGGCAACTCACTTACCTTCTCTGGGCCTGATTCCCTTGTGTAATGGCGTTAATGATAGTAATCCTCTTTTAAGAATGTCTCAAGGATGAAAGGAGGTAGTGCATGGAGAGCGCTTGTTAGAGTGTGGCTCATAGTAAAAGCTCAGTAAACTTTAGGGGTCTCTGTTATCACTGTCTCTCAGCCAAGGGAGGAGAGACCTGTGAAGCCAGAGACCAGGGGGCTTGCACAGTGCCTCATGGTGGGGAGGTACCAGGATGCCTTTTGATTCGGGTTCCTGGCCTGAGGTTCAGTATGAGGTGCAGGGGACCAGAGGTGAGTGACACTTGAGCCCTGCCAGGTGAGAGAGGCAGGTGTGTACAGTGAATGGCTTGCCTGGGGGCAGGGTGATGCTTCAGATGGCCTTTGAGGATGGCCAAGAGTTTATAGGGGTGAGAGAACGCTTCCCAAGCAGAAAGACAGCCCGTGCAGAGGTGTGACACAGCTTGGTGTGCATGGGGGACAGGAACAGGTCCATGGGTCTGGGGAGGGGGTCCACCCTCAGCACTGCCGGCCTATTAGGAAAGACCCTGCATGTTGGGACTTTCTGCCACTCCCACTCTGGGCTCTGAGTTTCCCGGTTGGACATAGGCTGGAGGCCCACCAGAATTCCCCCCACCTTCCTTTTAGGACTCTCTGTTCCCTGATTCTTCAGATACCCCCTGCCCGCTTATAAATGCCGTCAGCCCTCCCGAGCACCCCTCATTTTTGAGCTGGGGCCCCAGACTGCTCCTACCCCAAGATCAACATGCCTATTTTTGCTCTTAGTCAAGATACCTATCTGTTAATAAATCAGGAGGATTTATTCCTTTCAATGAATTGAAGCCTTCGAAAACTCCTTGGGCTTTCCTAAGGAGTGAGTGTCTAATAGTGGAATTTCTGGACTTCAGAAATTATTTTATGTAGTTCCTGTAACTGATATGTGGACTGGCTTTAGCTCTGAGAGCATAACCCTGTTTGGGCTGGGGAACTCTACTAGAGAGACATGGGTCATCTGGGGTTACCTACGACGTGACCATGGCAGGCGGTGGGGAGAATCTGAGAACTGGGTGTGTCCCTGATGACCCCGCAGGCTCCCAGGGAGCCAGGGCTTTCGGAAATTCCGGGAGGGGGAGGGTGTGGTGCTGGGAGGGCCACGGATCCACCACTGGATTTCCCGCCCTCACCCATGAGAAGCCCATGAGGCTGGGTCAGTTTGGGGTGGGGAGGACAGGTGGGTGCCCTCAGATGACCTTGGACAGTGCCAGCCTCTGCAGTCCGCTGAGTCCGGAGGCCTCCCTGTCTGCAGGTGTGCAGCCTTTCCCGCCACCCCAGGGTGGAGGACAGGAGTACTTGTGTGTTTTGAAGATTCTGTTTAGAAAGCACAGAGGGAATTTCTCCTGCCCTTTTCCTTTTCCTGGAATTGTAGACCCCATGAAAGAGTTAACCCCTCTCCTGCTGGTCACAAAGTGGCTGGTGGGTATGTCCTCGTTGACCGCTGCCCTGTGGTTACTGAGTCCTTCCTCCTGGGTCCCTGAGGTTGGTGCTGACTCTCACCAACTCTCTGGGAGCAGCCCTCTGTGAGAGCCCCAGGGTGCTATTGGCAGGGCCTAGAAGAGCTCACCCAGCCTTGATCTGATGGGAGACACCACATGCACCCTTGCCTGGTGGTGCTTTAGCCTTAGTTTGACCATCTTCTCAGTGGAGGTTCACTCCCTGCCCCCCATGCAGCCCTGTCTGTGGATGGAGCGCATGAACTTTGGGAGTCTCCAGCAGGTGCAGCTCTGCTGGCTCACTCCAAGACCTGTTGGGAAACTCTGGTTTCCAAATGCCGCAGAGACAAGGGCCCTCTCCAGGGCCTGGGCCCAACTGCAGAGCCCTTGGGGCAGGTGCAGGGCAGGTCTCTCCCTTGCTGAGCTCTAAACCAGGCTGAGGCACAGGCAGGTAGGCCTGGGTGGGCCGTGACTGCTTCCTTTGAGTGCGCTTTCTCATCTGTGAAACGGGTGTCGTAATTTTTCCTTGTCTGCCCTTGACATTTTTAAAAATTGAGATGACTTTGGCTTGACATAAGATTAACCATTTTCAAGTGTACAATTAAGCAGTGGTGAGTACATTTACAAAGCTGGGTGACAATGGCCTCTCCCAATTTCTAAAACATTTCCTTACCCTGAGGGAAAGCCACACCCACTGAGCAGCCACGCCCCATGCCCTCTGCAGCCTGACCACATTTTTTGTTGAGGTTTGTATACCATAAAGTCTACCTGTTCTGAGAATAGAGCTGGGTGAGTGCTGGTGTGTGTCATGGATGTGTGGCCACCACCCAGCCAAGCCTGAGAACGCTTCTGTCGCCAGAAGTTCCTCGTGGTTTGCTGGGGTTGGTCACCACTCCCACCTTGGTGCTGGCCCGATTCCCTTCTTCCCGTCACCGTGGTTTTGTCTTTTCTAGGTTTCGCGTAGATGGGCTTGCAGGCAGTATTTTACACGTGGCTTCTTCGCTCAACATGATACCTTGAGACGTGTCCATGGCATGTGGTGTTCCCATGTGCGGGGGGGAGCTGCTTGCCCAGTTCCCAGCTGATGGACACCCACCCTGCTTTAGAAAAAAAGAATTTATTTGTTTTTTGAGAGAAGTGGAAAGAGAGGGAGAGAAATACCCAAATGAGAGGGAAACATCGACGGGTTGTGCCTTGTTTGCGTCCTGCCCGGAGACCAAACCTGCAACCCAGCATGTGCCCCGACCAGGAATCCAGCTGGTGACCTTTCACTTTGCCGGATGACACCCAGCCAAGTGAGCCACGCTGGCCTGGGCCTACCCTGCTTTTGGAAATGTTTTCAATTAAAAATCATGTAAGGCAGCAGTTACCTTTAGGAAAGATTCAAGTCATAGCTTCACTGAGAGTAAGATGTAAAAAGCCCCCTTTCCTCCTCCTTCCTTTCTCTCTGCTGGGGGCTTACACTGTCAGCACTTAGTGCATAGCCCTTGGTCTTTTCCGTGCCTCTGTGTGGCTTGCGTAGTTTTTAGTTTGGGCATATCAATGGAATCACACTAGGTCCATGGCTCTGTGGCTCACTTGGCTGTTTTTCACTTAGCCATTTGGTCCCCACTGTTGCCACTGGAGTTCTGAGCGCATTTCCTGGGAACCATCCCCCTGAGCTGAGGGCTGGGGGGTGGGGTGTTCCTCTCCCCCTGGCTCGGAGCTGGGGCCCAGTAAGTCTTCCGGGAGACAGGATGAAGCTTCCCTGGAGGTGGCCAGTTCGGAGCAGGTTTCTGGAGGAGGGGGCATGGGAGTAAAAGGGATCATTCTGTTGTGGGGGCAGACAGGTTGGTGTCCGGGTGCACAGACACCCCACCACTGCCTCCCGCCCAGCAGCCCAGCAGCCAGCAGCAGGGGCTTCCTCTTCCGGTCTCCTAGGCGTGTCTCTGGAAGGAACAGGCCTGGGGAGAGGGTGATCGGTTGATGTTGGACAGACCCTAAGGCCTCCCTTCTTGCCGCAGTGGCGCTGGCTCTCATGGAGGCAGCAGACCTAGGAAACCACTTAGGGGCCTGCTGAGGGGCCTCTGTCTTGAGTGGCAGGCTGTGCCTGGTGTGTGTGCAGGGGGTGTTGTCACCAGCCCCCTGAGGAAAGGGCTGCCTGTGCTCAGATTTGCTCACCCCTGGCCCGACCCTGACCCAGTTTGGGTCACAGAAACTCTGAAACTGTACTCATGCTCCTGTCCTTGACATTGTCATCGTGTGTAAAGGGTTCACAGTTCCTGTGCACTTACTGACATTGGTGATTTTCATCATTTTAAGATTTTCTTAGTTTAATAATTCAAAGTCGTGTCTTACTATGGTTGTATGAAGTGAGTTCCAGGAGTTCCAGGGTGGTCCCCTGCTCGTCCGGGATGGCCTTGTCTGATGACTTGAGATTTCACCTTAGCCTCCTTCTCTGAGCCCTCGGATGGTGTGAGGGGAGGGAGAGATGGGTGGGCCTGGGAGAGAAGCTGTCAGTAGGTGGGTATGTTTTCTGTGATTTCTCCAGCTTTGTGCTGCTCAAATCTGAGTAATATGCCGACCCCCCCCTTCTAAAAATGGATTTATTGAGATAGAATTCACATGCCATACCATTCACCCATGGAAAGCAGAAGTTCAGTAGCTATTTGGAGGTTCAGAGTGTGCACCTGTCGCTGCAGCCTAATTTTACAGCACCATCATCGACCCAGGAAGATAACCTGTTCCCTCAGTTGTCACTCCCCACCCCCAGCCCACTCCCCACTTGCTGTCTCCCAAGTCTCATTTAAGTTTTCTTATTGGAATATAACTTAAGTGTGTACAAATAGAAACTGGATATAGTGCCTTAGATGTACATTTTTTTAACACTTTATTTATTTATCTTTAGAGGGGAAGGGAAGGAGAGAAGGAGAGAGGGAGAGAAACATCAATGTGTGGTTGCCTCTCGTGCACCCCCTGCCGGGAACTGGCCTGCAACCCAGGCATGTGCCCTGACTGAGAATTGAACCGTGATCCCTTGGTTCACAGGCCCACGCTCAATCCACTGAGCTACACCAGCCAGGGCAGATATACATTGTTTTTATGTAACTATAAAATAAACATGAACTGTTGATAAAAGCAGAGAGACAACCCATTTCAAATGAATAAGTTACTTTATTGGAAGGACGTGAACGGCAACGCCACTGCCAGTGTTGTGTTGACAGCAGGGAGTGGTGCCCCCGGGCCCCTTTTTCCCTGTCCCTGTCACTCGAGCCTGCTGTGCAGAGTGATGTTGATCATACTGGGCTGGCTGGATAGTTGGGGGTAATTCTGATATTTCACATTTGAGCCCAGACTGTGGTGAGTAGCCCCCAAATGTCTGTTTCAATAGGGCATCACTCGGCACCTGGAAAGCTGGCTTGTGTGATGAAAGATGAGGGCGGAATAGTGGCGTTATGGATTCTGTGTGCAGTAGATCGTAAACCCACTTCTTGTGGGAATCAGGACTTTGGCACAAACAGAGATGGGCTTTGCCCAGTTCACACCGATGGTCCTGACATGAACATGGTCCCGACTGCTAAGAGGCTGGGCCTTTGAACTGGGTGCATCCAGGCTGCACGGGCTCTGGGTGGCTCAGTTCTCTGCCCCGCCCCATCTTCCACTTGAACCACGACCTTTGTGCTGTGCACGATGATGTCATCTGGCCTGCACGGAGAGGGAACTGGGTGGCAAACGCAGGACTCGAGCCCCAACCTGCGTGGCAGTGCAGCATGCGGACAGCCCAGGCTTTGCGCTCCTTCCTTTTTCCTTTAAGTCGAGGTGAAATTCACATAACATAGAAACGAACTCTTAAAGTGTGTGATTCAGTGGTGATTGGTACGCTCACAATATTGGGCAGCCAGCCATCGCCTCTGGCTAATTCCAAAGCATTAAAAAAATTTGTTGTGGTAAAAACACTTAACCTGAGACCTACCCTACTAACACATTTTTAAAGTGCACAGCACATGACTTGCCCACAGGGACGACCGCTGCTGAGCACATCTCCAGAACCCACGCATCTTAGACTGACACTGACACTTTATTCCCTCTGATTAGCAACAACCCACGTCCCCTTCCCGCCCCCCTCCCAGCCCCCACTCCCCCTCCCCCTGGCCCTGGCCCCCACCTTTCCATCCTGTGTGTCTATACGAATTTGACTATTTTAAACATTTTTTTAAATTTATTTATCTTTAGAGGGGAAGGGAAGGAGAGAGGGAGAGATGGAGAGAAATATCAATGTATGGTTGCCTCTTGTGCGTCCCTTGCCGGGAACTGGCCTGCAACCCAGGCATGTGCTCTGACTGGGAATCGAACTGCAATCTTTTGGGTCACAGGCCTGTGCTCAATCCACTGAGCTACACCAGTCAGGGCGAATTTGACTACTTTAGATTTCTCATATAAATGGCATCATGCAGTATTTGTCTTTCTGTGACTGGCTTATTTCACTTACTGTAGTGATTTCCAAACGGTGTTCTACGGCACACTGGTGCGCTGCAAGAATTTTTAAAACATGCAGTACCCAATTGTTTAGTCAAGGGCACTGACTTCTTTTTCCTTAGACTGTCAAATAAAAAAAATGACAGCAGCCAACACAGTAGCCATCCTGTGTGAATGAATCAAAATACACTGATTTTTTTGTCAGATCAGAAAAAAAAATATTTTTTGGTGTGTGACAGAATTTTAGTAATCAGTTTGCGTGTGCCATGAGATGAAAAAGGTTGAAAATCGCTGTCTTAGCATAATGTCCTCAAGTTTTATCTGTGCTGTGGCACGTTGCAGAATCTCCTTGCATAAGACTGAATAATACAGCATTGGGTGCATATCTGTGGATAAAGAAAGTGTGGTATATGTATGATACATATAAACACAACTGTAAACTACTTTTGCATATATATACCTGGTCCGGCAGAAGTAAGGGCTGCTTGAGTGTGGCTGGTAGAGTAATACTATGGCTGTAATAATTTAGTTTTAATTTGAACATTTCACCTAAAATGTCATATGATATGCTTGAGTATGACATTGTTATGTTACAGAATTCCATGCTTATGATTTTGTAATAAAAAAGGGGTGTTATTTTTGCTGGAATATGTGTGTGTGTGTGTGTGTGTATGTGTCTGTGTGGAGTGTTCACTGTTTGCCCATTGTGCACGGTGCTGCAGGGAAAGTGGGTGTACTAGTATCTCTTTGAGTTTCTGATTTCAAAGTGGATAAATACCCAGAAGTGGGATTGCTGCATCACGTGGTAGTTCTATTTTAAGTTTCTTGAGGAAACTTCATGCTCTTTTCATGGTGGCTGCACCATTTTCTATCTTGCCGACAGCATGTAAGGGTGCCATTTTCTTTATGTCCTTGCCAACACCTGCCTTTTTTTTTTTTGATAATAGCCACGACAGGCAGGTGGTGATATCACTTTGTAGTTTTGATTTGTATTTCCTTGATTAGTGATGTTGAACATCCAAACATTTATCGCCTCAAAAGGAAACCCTGTATCATCCATTAAGCGGCCACTCCAGATCCCCCCAGCCCCACCCCCTTCCTAGATCCTGTTAACCACTAATCTGTACTGTGGTCTCTATGGATTTACCTGGCCTGGATATTTCATATAAATAAAATTACACAATGTGTGTAATTTTGTGTCTGGCTTCTTTCAGCTGGAATAGTGTTTCCAAGGTTCATCTACATTGTAGCATGTAGCAAGCTGTGCTTTGTTACTTTTTATAGCTGAGTCCTGAATAATGATCCATTGTATGCACATGCCAAATTTTACCCATTTATCAGTCGCGGACATTTGGATTGTTTCTAGCCTTGGCTGTTGTGAATGGTGCTGCTATGAACATGGGTGTATGAGGGAGGATCCCCCAAAATATCAGAATTACCTTTTGGAGGGCAGGCTCCTTGTAGTGCAGGCTTCCCCCACTAGGTGAGTGTTCTAGGAACCATCTGTATCAGTGTACCAGCTGGTGTTGTTGTGAGAGGCTGTGTTCGGCTGCAGTGAATTTTTTTTTGAAGACTTTCAACACGTTTGCCTATTTCATGATGGGTGGTTTGTGAACGCACCTGCTCACACTGCACTGAGCGTTCAGCCATTTTTGACCAAAAGCAGCATGATTCCCATGCCCCACCCTCCCTATTCACCTGATCTCGCCCTGAGCGAGTTTTTTTTTGTTTGTTTCCCCAGATGAAAAAAGTCCTCAAAGGGAAAGGTTTTGCCTATGTGGAAGAGGTGAAACAAAAAATAGCAGAAGCACTAAAAGGCATCCAAATTGACAAGTTCAAAAACTGCTCTGAGCAGTGGGAAAACGTCCCGGTAGGTGGAGTGCATCAAATGGAGAGCACTTTGAAGGTGACTGAAGTTTAAACATGTAAGAATAAATACATTATTTTTTATAAATTTAAATTCTTTTTGGGGGGTACCCTCTCATACAAGTATTTGTTTGGAAACCTGTTTTTAATTCTCTTGGATACATACCTAGAAGTGGAGTTGCTGGGTCATACAGCGGTTTTATGTTTAACTGTTTGGAAGTTGCTCTTCTGGAAGTAGAAGTGATGGTTGCACAGCACTGTGAATGCACGAGATGCCACTGAATCGTGCACTTTATTATTTTCTTAATTGTACTCTTCCCATTACTTTTTATCCACCTGATACCCTCTTGCACCTCCATCCATGCCCCCCCCAACAATCACCATGCTGTCGTCTGTGTCCATGAGTTCTTCTTTTTTGCTTGACCCCTCTACCTCCAACCCCCACCCCCTGAATTGTATTCTGCGAAAGGGTGAATTTTATGGTATGTGAATTTTTTAAAAAAGAACTTATGGATACCAAATCAGACATCCATGGAGTCTGGGCTGAGTCATGTTCTTGGCTGTGGAAAACCCAGAGCCCTGTGTCGCCTCTTCGGACCCTGCAGACTTCCTGGGTGCTGAGGGCGCTGGGCCCTAGCCCCACGGCCTTTGTTTGGGGTGGGAGCTGTAGGAACCAAGTGGGCTGGTTGGCTGCTTTCCCTCCCCACCCCCTTAGCTCATTCTGGCCCTCCCTGGCTTCTAAGTGAGAGGTGCTCACTGTGGAACTCAGTTCCCTCAGTTTCCTACCTGTGATGCAGGCCTGTGAGCAGCAGCCTTGACTGGGTCCTGTGGCGGGCAAGGCTTCTGGGAGGTCGAATGTACCATGCCGACTTGCCCTCTGGACCCACTTCCCCCTTCCCGTGTCGTGCCACTGTCTTCCGTAATGACCTCACCAGCCTCATTGTTGCAGGTCTCTAGGGCCTGCTGCTGCTTTCCAAGGTTGCAGCCAGGGCCGCGCGGTGGCCCTCTGTCTGTCTGTCCAGGCCTTGATGCACACTCCCCCTCAGTCTGCCCTGTCTCAGGTAGTGGCAGCCCCATCCGTCTAGTTGCTCATGCTCAACACCCAAGTCATCCATGGTTCCTCTGTGCCTCTCAGTCTGCAGAAGTGACATGCCAGCAAGTCCTGTTGGCTTCACCTTCAGAGTAGATGGATCCTGGGCGAGCCCTTCCTTCTCTTCCCCACACCGCTGGCCCAGGCCTCTGCATCACTTGCATGAGTGCAGCAGACTCCTGGCAGGTTTGTGGGCTTTTTCCCTATTCCCGTACAGACTCTTCTAACACAGCTGCTTAGGGTGACCTTGTTAGAATGTGAAAGTCAGATCAAGGCCCCCGGTGGCTCCCCATTACCTCACAGTGATACCCGTGTGGCCTTGAGGACACCCCCATCTAATGCCCACCACCTCACTCTCCTTGTTCCACCCAAACCAGCCACCTCATGGCTCCTTGGACTCATGGGGAAGACCCTACCTCAGGGCCTTTGCATAGGCTGTTCCCTCAACCTGGATGCTTTTCCTCCAGGGAGCCACATGCTTGCCATGTCACTTCCTTCAGGTCTCTGCACAAATGTGAAGCCTCCTTTGGGGCCCCTGTCTAACATTTCATCTCCACAACCCTCTTCTTATCACGTATAACATCCTGATAGACTCTGTGTTTGATTAATTTATACAGTTTATTTCTGCTTCTCCAGTGGGCATGTATGAGGCAGGAATTTTTGTTCTGTATTGTCAGCTCTTAGAATAAGGTCTCGCACATAGTAGGTGCCTCAGACATGTTTGCCCCAGAATGGCTGCTTGAAGAGGGAATGAGTTAGTCCATTTCATAGACAAGGAAACCGAGTCCCCGAAAGTTGACTTGAACCTAATCTCTTGACTCCCAGCCTTCTCTTCTGCCAAGAGCACTTCTCTTATGCTGAGCCAGTTTCCACCTCCTTCTCCCTGTTGTCCCCTTGTCCCAGGGACAGCCATGCTAAAGCTGTGAGTCTGAGCCTTCAGAGGCCCCCTTGGGGAGTTAGTTCCCTTGTTAGCCTGGTAGTAATGGAATTGGCAGTTACCTCCTGGCTCACGCACAGAACTGATGGTAGCAGCCTGCTCCCACTTGTTTGAGCATTCACTCTGTGCAAGGCGTGGATGCAGCACAGTCAATGGTTTATTACTCATTTAAGCCTCACAGCCTCCCAAGTGGGAGGGACTGTCCTTTACCCCACTCTGCAGACAGGGATGTGGAGAGATTTCATATGCACAAAGTGAAAAAGTTTGATAACTACTCAAACCCATGAGGATATGGGGAACCTGGCCCTCTTAAGCAATTCTGGTTTCTGTGTGAAATGCTACAACCATTTGGAAAAGTACTATAGCAGTATCTTCTATGATTTTTAAAAGGTACATGCCTTTTTATCTAAGCAGCCCACGTGTTGGTAGCTTGTCCTAAAGAAGTAAAACTGTCAGGATATAAAGCCCCATGCATAGGATTCTGGGGGGTGGATGCAGTGGAGACCACACTGTCTCGCTTCAGTTCCGAGTTCTTTCCCACCTCAGAGCGTTTGCATGTGGTATTCCCTGTGCCTGGCATGCATTTTCACATGCCCGAAACCTTCCTGCTCTCCAACGTCAGCATAGGCCTTCGGGACATCCTATCTAATGTGTCCTTTTCAACTACCTTCTGCGTTTTTTTAACCTCAGCATCTCAACCCCTTGTAGTCTATTTCACAATGTAGGGAATGTATCTCATTGATACAAAAAAAGAATGTCTTCTTTTTTCTATGTATTTTTAAATTAAAAATATTTTTTTATTGATTAATTTGAGAGAGAGAGAGAAACATTGCTTTGTTGTCATTCATTGGTTGATTCTCATACGTGCCCTGACCAGGGATTGAACCTGCAACCTTGGTGTATTGGGACCATGCTCTAACAAACTGAGCTACCCAGCCAGGGCCTGTCTCTACTGTATTTCTTGTTGATTCTCCCTCCCTTTTCTTTCTCGGAATATATTTCATGAAGGGCTAGGACTGTGCCTGTCTGGTTGGCGTGATGGATACTCAGTAGCTGTCGGTCGGATGAGTAGTGATACAGTGAACTGGAACGCTGCCATTAAACAGACGGGGTTGGAGCTGTGTGCATCCACCTGGAGGGTGTTTGTGTTGTCTGTTAAGGGAAAAAAGCTTGTTGAAGGAAGCTTAAGAGGTGGGCTTGGAGGGGGGTGGGAAGCTCATAAAGTTTTTCTTCATTCATCTTTGACTTGCGACAGTAAGAACAAATTACTTTTCTTATAAAAAATCTGGTCAACAACCAAAAATCAAAACTGAAAAAAATGTATCCAGGAGCATCAGGATTTGAACCCTGGTCCTTCTGACTCGCACCCCACCCCTTCTGTGGCTTTTCCCGCACGCAGCCTGTCTGTATCACCTCATTGCATTCCTCAGAGAAAGGCAGAGTATGAGTTACCAGCTGTTTGTAAACGGAAATAAAATTTACAGACAGTAAATCAGGATGTAGTTTGAGGCATTGTTACAGATGAATCACCTGTATGACCCCTACCCAGATAAGAATACAGGACATTTCCAGCAGCCCGGATTGTCCCCTGGGGCCCAGTCAGTTACCTGGCCTGCCCACACTCTCAGGCGGCCATGCTGTTGAGCGACTTCCCAAGGGTTTGTCTTGCTTGTCCTTGGGGTTATGTAAATGGAGCCACACGGTATGAGCTGTTTTTAATCTGGCGTTTCTGGCTCCTTTCTCTCAACACAAACTCTGTAAGATCCGTACGTGGTACCATTGGCCTCGGCAGTTTGCACCTTTTCGTTGCTGTGTAGTGTTCATTGCGAGGGGGTGCCACAGTGTGTTTCCGTCCCCGTGGGTGGGCTTTGGCCTCGTTTCCAGTTGTGATTATGAAAAAGCCACTGAATGCTCTTGCCTGCCCTTGGGTGCACTCCCACACTTACTTCTCTGGGATGTAAGCCTAGGAGTGCTTGCCGGGCCCTGGGACGGAATCCTCGGTTTAACAAGAAGGAAACTAAGGAGGCTTCAGGTGATCCAGAAAGGGAAGTGACTTGCCAAGTGCCATCGTGACTCATGGTGTCATCTAGGCCAGGAGTCCCCAACCCTGGTCTCCAGCCTGGGCGCAAGCAAAGCTCCTTGGAGCTCCACCTCCTGTCTGCCCACCCTGCCACAGCGGGGCAGTGAAGCTCACCTGAGCTCAGCCTCCAGTGCCCCCGCTGTCTTCCACGAAACTGGTCCGGGTGCTAAAGTTTGGGGACGGCAGATAGGCCATTCCTCAGGCCCTCTCACCTCCAGTTTTACCCACCTCCCGCCCTAAGCTTTGGCCTGCTGCTTTTCACCCCAGCCTGTGGGGAGGGTGGTTAGGCAGGGACTCTTTGGATGGCAGTTTTTCTGTCTCCTTGCACTGGGAGTTCCCTCTCCTTCCCCATCCCTGGCCCTGGAGAGGGTGGGCAGACCACACTTGGCCTTCCTTGGTTGCTGGCACTGGGAGAGATGAGGAGGCATTGTTTTTTTGTTGGATATTGGCTCCTGGGCTGGCCAGGCAGGGGTCAAAATTGGCATGTGGGGGCTGTACCGGCATCTTCAGCCTGAGGCGCTGTGCGGGTTGAGTGGGGCCTGCCCGTCTCACACTCATGGTGCTCCTGGTCCTTGCAGGAGCCTGGAGCTGCTTGCTCAGACCGCCTTTGTACTGGAAGGAGCCTGGGTAGGGGCTGCGTCTGGGGCTGGGGCACGCCTGCCTCAGGGCAGCCTCTGCCTCCTCTCCCAGCGCCCCCAGGCCCCAGGGGCAGCACTTGCATCTCCCTCCTCAGCTCCCACCCCCTGGTTCTCCGATGGTGCCAACCTCCTGGGAGGTGGGGCCTGCAGCCCACCTGCCTCACCACACCCCCCAGAAACAAACGTAGGCAAATAAAAACCCTTTTTCAGAGCTGGCCCTTGATTTTTTTATTGAGGTAAATATACAGCCCATAAACTTGACCCCTTTAACTACTTTTAAGTGCACAGTTCATTGGCGTCAAGCACGTTCACATGGCTGTGCCGCGGTCACCACCACCACCCGAACTTTTTCATCCTCCGCACCTGGAATGCGGTGCCCATCAAGCCCTGGCTCCCCGCCCCCGCCCTGGCAACCGCCCTTAGCTGTGTGTCTCTGAAGTTGACCCCTTCAGGCACCTCGTATAAGAGGAATCACACAGCATTTGTCCTTTTGTGTCTGGCTCATTTAAACACTTGGCATAATGTCTTCAAGGTCCATCCACGCTGTGGCGTGTGTCGGTTTGGTTCCTTTTTAAGGCCGTCATGGTTCTGCTGAGCGCATTTTAAAGCCCCTCTGATCCTCAGGATTGAGTGAGGGGGTCTGCTAGATGGTGGGGTGGGGACAAACAATGCTTATTTGCATTTACCATGTGCCAGCCTTTCCCCTGTGCTGTCTCCTGTAACCTCATCACGTCCTTATGAATAAGTTCTAGTATTGTCCCCATTATCCAGATAAGGGAGCTAGGCCCAGAGAATTTCAGTAACTTGGCCAAGGTTGCACAGCGAGCCATCGGTAGGCCAGGATGGGGTGCCGGCTCTGCCTGACGAGCAGCGCATGCTCTGTGTTCCCAACCCCAGCACAGTTCCCTGACCAGGCCTAGAGTCATTTCTTGGAATCCTTCTCAGAATCCTTCTTGTCACCTCTTCGGCTGATCAGAGCTGGGGGTGCAGCTGATAGGCACCACCTGGCACTGAGGAGACAGACCGTGGCAGCGGCCCCACCTCCCTGGCTCAGGTCCTTCTTCCTGGGCCCCGACTTCGGTTGAAAGCTCCTTTTATGAAGCAGGCTTCCCAGTTCAGGCAGGGGTCTGGGGGCATGTGGGCCTCAGGGCCCCCGGGCACAAGCCTGATAGGGGCTGCCTGGTCCAGGCTAGCCCACAGCAGGATGTCACTGTTGGTGGCGCTCTCCCTGAACAAACAGCTAGCTACTAGGAGCTTTGTGATCAAGCGGATAGATAAACAGGAAGAGGGAAAAACATGAAAATGTTTTTCTTCCCCTCCTGTGCCCTGGTGTTTTCTTCCTGCTCTTCCCTGTGCCCCGGGAGGCTTGAGGTGGGGAGCTTGTTCCCCGCCAGAAACCACTAGGTTTTGTTTGCCTGATGGGCTGGGATAAGCCTGGGCACTGGGGCCAGATAGATTGTGATTTAAAAAAAAAAAAGATTTTATTTATTTACTTTTAGAGAGAGGGGAAGGGAGGGAGAAAGAGAGGGAGAGAAAGTTTTGCTTCTCACACGCTCCCACATCCCGGAACCTGGCCTGCCATGCTGGCATGTGCCCTGCAGGCTTGCAGGCCGTTGCTCAGTCCCCTGAGCCACACCAGCCAGAGCTTGGCTCTGCTACTTCTTTGCCAGAATGCCTTTCTTGTCCGTCAAATGTTGCTCATCCTTAAAGGCCCAGCTAATTGGGCTTCTCTTCTGGGAAGCCTTTCCTAAGTTAACATCTCCCTCCTCTGGGCAACTTCGTGTAGTGGGAAGGGTCGTGGAGTCCCTGCCCCATTGTCCAGTCTCTGAGCATCAGTCTCCTCTTGGTGGGTTGGGAGTAATAGGAGTGGGGAGAGAAGAGAGCCTGGATTCTCTTGCCCGGGACTGTGTGGTTACCAGGGCCCGAGAAGCATGGCCCTCTCAGGGTTAACTCCCTCCCATGTCAGGGGCGGAAGCGAGGAGGACAGAGTGTGCAGTGAAGTCACTTCCCTGCCTGGGGGTCTCCATGTGCCTGGCCTTCCTCAATAAATCCTGTTTCCGCCTTGGCCTCTGCATGCCTACCCACTCCTGGCTCCCATGACCCCAAAGGTCACCAGCAGGTGGGGCTCCTGATGGAATGTTGGCCTGTCATTCATCCTCTGAGGTCACTTCCTTTCTGGATGAACCATCTACCTTTCCTGCCACAGCCTTCCACATGGGGGTTTCATGGGAATGATGGGTGTGGGGTTTGAGGGAGGCCACCAGAGGTCAAGTTCAATGTCTAGCCAGCTCTTTGCTCTGGGGGCACTGAAGCCCAGGGAGGGCCGGGCACTTCCTGAGGTCAGGACCAGGAGGCAGGCCTCTGGGTCACACTCCAGTTGTGGGAACTCGATGGGCGTCCCCCGGAGTGGCGGGCTGGTGGTGTGAGGAAGCTGCTCAGCCTCCCTGGGCCACTGTTTCCTCTGTGGGACCTGGGGGGCCTGTGTGTCGGCACTTCCCTCAGCACTGTCAGGCCTGGACGGCGTGACCTTGGTGAATCCTCACTACACTGTGGGGAAACTGAGGCCTAGAGTGACTCCAGTGTACTGGTTCCTTCCACGGGAGGGTGTTAGCTTTCCATCAGCGGCAGCCCGGGAACATCCTCAGGCTTTGGACCTTTTCCTGTGGGTTCAGGGCTCTTTGGGGCTGTAAGGGGGACACGGAGCCTGACTGGTGTCAGAGGCCAGACTATGGAGGTTTTTTATTCTTTTTTTTTTTTTCTATAAATAGTGTAGGTTCATTTTAGGAAAATCAGAGAAAATGAAGAAATGCAGGAAGATTAGAAATCTTATCTGTGATCCCACTTCCCAGCAATAACCACTGTTTCATTACTGTTTTGAGACCTAGCCTTCCAGACATTTTCCCTATGTGTGCGCTTGTATACAAGCATCCTCACTCCTTCTTAATGGGGCAAAACTCTGAAAAACTGTTCGGTATCTTTAATTTTTTTAAAAATATTTTATTATTTTTAGAGATGGAGAAGGGAGGGAGAAAGTGAGGGACAGAAACATTGATGTTGGAGAGAAACATAAAGGTTACCTCTTGCATGCCCCCAACGGGGGGCTGGCCTACAACCCAGGCATGTGCTCTGATGGGGAATTGAACTGGTGACCTTTTGGTTGCTGGATGGCACACAGCCCACTCAGCCACAGCAGTCAGGCTGTTTGGTGTCTTTACAAAAATACGTACAGGACTTATATTTCTGTGTCAGCAGGTACCCTGCTGCTGCTTTCTTTCGGAACTTTCACATCGAAGTTCCGCACGCACAGGAGAGCACACACATCCCAAGTGTGCGGCCTGACGACGGGGCACAGTGATCACGGCCTTTGCAGCCACGCCCAGGCCAGGGGCAGAGCTGGCCCAGAGGCCCGGGCTCCTGTGCCCTGTCCGATGCCCTCCTGCCTGCTCCAGAGGGGACTTCTTGTCTGACTTTTAGCACTGTGGACTAGTTTGGCCTGTTTTTGAGTTTTAATCGGTGGACTTGCTGTACTCTTTTATGTTGACTTCCTTCCCCCCGCGTTCTGTCAGCGATGGTCATCTGGTGTTCCGTGCATTTTAATGACCACACGACGACATCCATGATCCACTCACTTGGACCACTGTTGATGTGCAGGGCGTTTGCAGTCTTTGGCTAATATAAGTAGAGTTGCACCCAACACCTTTTTGGCCATAGCTTGGACTGTTTCCTTTGAAATCAGTGGATAGAAGAATTGCTGAGTCAGAGGGCTGTACGGTTTTAAGGTATTGAAAATTGCTGCCAGACTGGCCTCCCAGGGGCTGAGCTGGCGCGCACTGCAGCGGTGCCTGGGAGGGGCTGGCCCCGCACACACGTCACACTGGGCCCTTGTCCTGTGGTGCCTGTGCTGCCACGGCAGGTGGGCCGGCGTCTCCTCATTTCCAATGTTTAAATTACACCTGAGGGTGGACTTTTTTCTCACGTTTGTTGGCCATTTGAATTTTTTCTTCACTGGTTTTTTTTTTTGTTGTTGTTGTTCTCAAGATGTACTTGTTTTATCATTTTTTTAAACAAAAGACTATATTGAATATATACATAATAAAAATATGTTGAATATATTTTTACCCAGTTTACCATTTGACTTTTAACTTTGTGGTTTTTCTGTGTAGTCTGACCTATTGATATTTAACTGTTTGTCTTTAGCATTTTGCATAGAAATTTCTTTACCACCCCAAGATTATGCCGGTATTTACTTACATTCTCCTCTTTCACTCCTGTGGTCTTCTTTAAGCGTGTTATCGTTCGTCTTTCTGCTGTTCCTTTGGGAGTATGATGTGACAGATAGGGTGTAGGTTAGCATGCACTCGGAAGCTCCCAGCCACCCGTGCACTCTTGGGCAAGTCACTCGGACACTCTGCCGCAGTGGCTGCACCTGCAAAATGGGAATAATGCCGATATACAAACCCAAAGGCTTACTGTGGGGATTAAGTCACAGGTATGTGTAAACCTTTAGTCTTGGGACTCCTTCCTTTATACTCCTAAATTTTGGAGGCCCCAAAGAGCTTTTGTTTATGTGGGTTATATATATATATAAATTGATATTCACAATTTTAGAAATTAAAACTGAGTGTATTTAAAAACATATTTATACATATCTTTAAAAATGACAATAGAAAACTCATTATGTTAATATAAATACATCTTTTTCCTGAAGAATAACTGTGTTTTCCAAAACACAAAATATAGTGGGAAGAGTGGCATTGTTTTGCAGTTTTGCAAATCTCTTTAATATCTTGTTTAATAAAAGTCAGATTCTCATACATGGTCCTGCGTTCACTCAGTTGTGATATGTTGTTTTGATTAAAAGTATATGAAGAAAATTCTGCTTCACACAGATAAGTGGCTGAAAAGGAAGAAGTATTTTATTAGCCTATAGATGTTTTTCTTTGATACTATATAAAAATTTGACAAGTGATAATTATTTTTAACTGTACTTTGTAGCTTCTTTTTTTAAAAAAAACTGATTTTAAAGAGACAGAGGAAGAGAGAGAGTAACATCAGTTTGTTGTTCCACTTCTTCATGGGTTCATTGGCTGATACTTGTATGTGCCCTGACTGGGGATTGAACCCGCAACCTTGGCGTGTCAAGACAGGATGATACTCTAACCAACTGAGCTACCTGGCCAGGCATGACAGGTGATAATTTTTTAAAGTTTAGTTGAAATGTAGAATCTGAAAATGTATTGATGAACTTTGCACGTTTCGTTACATTAAAATCCATTGCACTGTCTGGCACTGTGAATGCATCTTTGACTCAGGCGTGATTTTGTAACATCAAACATTGGTCATTGGGGAAGTATCGGTTCGCTGGGTTATACGGATCTTCCAAATGTGGGCACATTGCATTTCATCATGTCTGAAAGTTACATACAGGGCGGGGCAAAAGTAGGTTTCCAATTGTTCTTGTGGAAAATAATACATTAATTAATAAATAATACTATAAGAATAAACTCTGTGTCTCACATACTCACAGCCATAAACCTAATTCCGCCCCCCGCTGTATATTAACAGCAGCCATATCTCCAGTTCTTTGTGTGCTGGGTAGCCATCCAACTCAGCGGCTGATGCCACTTTTCCAAAATTCTGACTTTTCTCTTGAAAGCTCAGACTTTGTCATTGGCAACAAATGCTGCCCGTGGTTGTCCATGAAGAGGCAGGCTCACTCTGTTCGTACTTGAGAAAATGTCTGCCAGATCCCCTGTTCTGAGTAACCGACCACCTTTTGTCTGTTGGCCGTTCTTCGGAGCAGAGTGGCGGTTGGGGACAGAGCAGCCGCTCAGCCACAGCCCGGGCTCCCGGGAGCCTTTCTTCAGACTCCTGAGGTGCCCCGGTAGCCAGCCCGAGAGCGCTTCCCCGGTCACCGCACAGAATGTTGAACAGACATACACAAGGGCTGGGATTTGGTGACATTAATCAGCGGTAGCGCTTCCTCAAAGGACACTCTTAAGTGACACTGGCGTATTTTGTCACCGTGAGGGATGACCAGCCCAGCTCAGGGCCCGTGCTGGGCTTCCTGCTGAGCCTCTAGCGGGCTCCATGCTCCCACAGTGAGAGAGATGGGGCAGTGATTCCTCCTGCCGCTGTCCTGAGAACAGCGTTGGCCCCGCAGACCCTGAAGGTGCCAGGCCCCAGGGCTCTGCAGTGCGGGCAGGCAACAGGTGAGTGGACATAGCTCGTGGCTTGGGCCCCTTTCTGGGCCTGCGATGGTTTGCCTGCTGCTGTTACTTTCCTCTGCCCCTAACAGACCTGTCAGGGACAACCTGGGGAGTGGAGAAGTGGGCCATTTGGGGTTAAACGTTTATCATTTGTGATTTCAAATCCTACTCAAGGTGAATGTGTGTGGCTGTCAGGAGTAAGTGAAGAGCCCAGGGGACTTTTTAGGTGCCCCTACTTTTCTTGCCCCCTCCCCGGGGCATAGGGAGGGTATGACTCAACAGGGGACCCCTCAGAAACACCCTCCCCGCTTCCTGGCCCAGAAGGGCCTCCATAGCCTCTGGCCTCCACATCCCTTCCTCATTAACCTTCTCTCCTGTGTGGGGTCCCAGGCTCGCCATCCGCCTCCACTTTCTACAAAGCAGTCGAGACCAGGCTGCACTTATGGAGCGCCTGCTGTGTGCTGGGCCCTGGATTACGGCCCGCCTGTGTTGTCTCATTTATGCTCTGAACATGGATACCCATAGAGTTGATCTTTTTGTTGTTATTCTTTAAAAATCTTCCAGTTTTGTTCATTCAAGTAGCTATTTTGTGCCAAGCACCAGGATGCTGGGGAAGGCCAGCGCCAGCCCCTGCCTGCTGGGCCTTGTGGGGGCGACATCATCGGGGGAGGTGGCTTGGGGCGGGTTAAGGAGGGTGTCCTGGTGTGGGGGATCGGAGGGAGCTAGGCAGTGGGGACAGGGCAGGAAGATACAGAACGAATGCACCTTAGGCTGCAGCAGCCCCCAAACTTGATCTGCTGCTCGGCTGAAGAAGCAGGGGCATCTGTTCTGTCGCTGGAGGAAACTGACGAGGTGGGACCAACAGAGAGCTGGCCCGGCCTTGTCCTTCATGGGCTAAGGGATTTCCAAGGACACAGTTTCTGCCTTACATAGACTGTAGGACGCCCGACCCCCAGTTCCCTAGCTTGGTAAGATACACCTCTGCTTTATTATTATTTTTCTTACTGTTATGATTTGCAAAGGCCTGTTGAGATGCTGTCTGTTCAGGGACAGTAAGAAGTTTACTTTGGCTGGAGTTCAGAGCCCAAAGGTGGGAGCTGGGGAGCAATGTGCTGGAGAGGGCGGTTGGGCCTGAGAGTCATGGGTCACCATGTGGTTCCTCTTTGAGTCTAACCGGGAGTCTTTTATGAAATCTGTCTCCTCTGCTTGGTGTGCTTCGTGCTGTGGGGCAGGAGAGCTCTTCCTGGTCGGGGTCTTCCGTGGCCCTGGGGGGACCTGCTCAGTGAAGCAGCTATGAGGCGTGGTGCAGGGGAGAGGGGTAGGAGAGCCCTGGTCTGGCCCTGCTCTGTCCACAGTCTCTCTGACTGTGACCGTGGGCAGTTATCTGACCTAGTCTGGACCTCAGTTTTCTCTTCTGTAAAGTGAGAAGAACTAGGGTCTCAAAGGTGGCAGGTGGTGGGCTGGTCTGAGCCTGGTGTCCTGAGACCTAAAAGTTTTAGCAACACCTCATCCCCCAGCTCTCCCCTGGCCTCAGAGGAGGGAGCCCTGCAGCTTGGCGACTTCCTCCGTGTTTGTTCTGCAGCTGAGGCAGATGTTTCCTGCAGCTGGTCACTCAGCCTTCTGCCCTATTTTTAGCTCCATTGTTACCCACCCTGGGCATCTGGCTGCCAGGGGTGTGTGAGAGGCTGTGGTCCTGGGAAGGATACCTTCTCTGGGTCCAGCTTGTTCTCTTCCCTCTACCAGGTCCCCGGTGGAAGCTTCCCAGTGTCTTTTGGGAGAGTGAGGGCGGTTCCAGGGGCAGTGGGAGAGTGGTGGCTAGGTGACGCAGCAGAAGGAGCCCAGGTGGCGACACCGGAGGCCCGGCTCTGTTGTTGCATCACATAGGGAACTCTCTGAACCTCAGTTGTTTCCATCTGCTAACTGGCACAATAGTCTGTGCTGCCTTTCTTGTAGGGCTGTTCTGGAGCTGGAATGAGCTAGTGAATGTGAAATTCATTGGCAAAACAACATTCAGAACCTACAACTATCGTGGTAGCCTGAAACCGCAGAGTGTATGACACAATTTCTGCCTTATGGAGAAAGGCAGAAATTGTGCCTTTCTACGTTTCTAGTTGATGACATTCTCCGAATGTCATCAACTTTGGGGGGGGCCCCAGGGGAATATCAGATCCTAAGTTGCAAGATAAGGCATGTGCTTATGAAACACCTGGCCACGGACTCAAGGCCAGGGTTGTGTGGGGTATATAGGCTGTGCTGGAAGGCCTGGAGGGGGAGGGGTGTTTCTACCGGATGCTGATGGAGGGGTGAAAGGGCGAGGATGGTGATGGCGTTCCTCCTGGTTGTGGGACCAGGGCAGGCAGAGGCATGGAGGCCGGGAAGGTCTGGGTGTGTCCTAGGATGTCTAAGCAGGGAGGGCCTTGGACATCTCTGGCCAGCGTCTCTCCAGTGGATGGAGCAGTGCCCCCTAAGTGGGGGAGGCTTCATGGTGGGTTTCGGGGCCCGGAACTCTTCAACCCCCTTCCTGAGCTGGCAGTCAGCACAGAAGCTCTGCTTCTGGCTGCTTTACACACTGAACTTTTGTAAAAGATTAAGGGGTGATGAGGGTGGGGAAGGGGGTCTTGAATGTTAGGTAAGGGGGTCTAGACTGGAGGCAATAGGGGTGGAAAGGGGTGGGAGTAGACCCTAGAATTTGGTCATAGTTCTTCCTATCTCCTTGCCCTGAAACTTCAGGTGCCTGTGACGTTGATGGAGGTGGGAAGTGGGGTTCAAGCAGAAGTTCCCACTGGTCCTTCGGGGCACAGTCCCTGGAAGCAGCCAGGAGAGTGTCAGCAGGGCCAGGGGGGCTCTGGGTGGGGTCTCAGGAGACTCTAGGTTTCTCCTGGCCTGGGAATAACCAAATGCCCAGCTTCTTGGAGCTGAGCAGGTGAGCATGTCTAGGTACTCTTAACCCTGTTCTCCCCAGGGTCTGCCCCCCTCCCCCCAATCCCAGGCTGCCTGGAATCTGGCGATGGGCAGGAGCTTCAGGCTTTTTCAGGAACAGAGTGGCTGCCCTTCCAGGGTTGACTGGCACCTTCGCTGGGGCTGTTTACATCCCCTCTTCCTGCTCCTTCCTGGGAGAACCCAGCAGGCAGGGTCCCTCCCATCCAGGTGACACCTTCTTGTTTCCCAGAGAGCATCCCTGCTCGGAAAGGCCCCGAGAGGGACACGGATGGAGAGACTCCAGATGGAAAGACTGTTCTCTGTCTGCCTTTTTGGAGCAGTGGAGACCAAGTGTCCATCTAGAGTATGAAGCTGATTACCGCAGCTGCTTGGGACTTCCTAAATCTCTGCAGCTGACTTGGGAGAACTGCGGTGCCATGCCGTCTAGCAATCGATGGTGCTCCCGTGGTCACCTGTGTGTGTCCCCGTGGGCCCTGGTGGCTGGGGATGATGCCTCCTGTATTATGTGAGCCCCCCTGGACTCCACGTGGTCTGGGCTCCCGGGACCCTGGCGTTCCTTTGCCTGGGCATGGAGCCGCCAGCCCACAGCACAGCTTGACTTTCACCGGGGGAAGCGTGACATTGTCCCGCAGGAGGGGAAGAGGGGTCAGTCCTGTCCTGCTGCCTCGTGGCGGGTGACCTTAGGGATAAACCTAAAAATAACGGAGTGCATTAGTCAGGATCAGATTTGGCTGCAAGCAATAAAGCCAAACGACAGTGGTTTACACAAGATGGAAGTTTATTTCAAGGTCCTTTCCAAGCCAGAGCTTTGTGGCCATGGATTCCTCAGGGAACTTGATCTTCACCATTCCTGGGGTGTGGCTTTGGGAGCTCATGGCTCCAGATGGCTCTGGAACTCCAGCCATCACATCTGTGTTCCAGGCAGCAGGGTAGAGGAAGGGAGGGAAGGGACAGGGAGGGTTCTGGAACTTGCCGTGGGACATGCCACATATGTGCCATTGGCTAGAATTTACCACAAAGCCCCAGGTGGCTGCAAGGGACATGGGGAGTGTATTCTTTGTTGTTGTTGTTGTTGTTGTTGTTTTGTTTAAAGATTTTATTTATTTTTAGAGAGGGTGGAAGGGAAGGAGCGATACGGAAGGAGAAAGAGAGGGAAAGAAACATCAATGTATGGTTGCCTCTCATGCGTCCCCTGCTGGGAACTGGCCCGCAACCCAGGCATGTGCCCTGACTGGGAGTTGAACCGTGACCCTTTGATTTGCAGACCTGTGCTCAATCCACTGAGCTACACCAGCCAAGCCGGGGAATGTATTCTTGACTTTGGGCAGCCATGGGCTTAGCTAGCTGCCCCCCATCTAGTTTGTTTAATACACATAGTGGGGAGGGGGTGGGGTGAAGGCATTGCAGGCCTTTTGATGGAACCTAAGGGTGTTCCCACGCTGAGCAGCTGGACCAGCCCTTCAGGGACTGCAGAGCCTCACCCAGGGCAGTTGCCCAGGTGGGAGGTCAGCCATCCTGCCTTGGAACCAGAAAGCCACATGACCCAGCCAGCAAAGGGAGCAGAAGGGCTTTTGAGAACTAGGAATCAGCCCTGGGGCAGTGGTCAGAACAAGGGAGGTGGGACAGCCTCTTCTCAGGGGCTCAGAGCATGTGGCCTGTGTCTGGGCTGCTGAGGCTGAGGGAGGGGACGAGCTCACTCACGGGAGAGTAGCCAGAGGAACTGCAGGTGCTGTGACACAAAAGGACAGGGCACCCAGGACGAGGGTGAGAGCCACCCCTGTCAGACCTCCAGAGGCTGGAGGAGGGCCCAGGAGGATGCAGGGGCCCCTGCAGGAGGGCCACTGCTTGATTTTTAAGTGCTGGTGGCTAATCAGGGTGGAAAGTAACAAAGTTGCAAGGCCCAGGCCACTGGCACATGTGGCACGTTTCAGCCCAGGGATTCCAGACTCTCTGCCTGCAGATGGGACGAGTTCTCAGGCTGCATGGGGGAGAGCCGGGGGGGGGGGGGGATGTGCAGGAAACTGGCTTCTCATTGGACAGCTTAAACTTTTTAAAAGAACCATTTAAGAGATAATTTTGGCCCCAGCTTTTTATTTTGAGAAATTTCAAGCCCACAAAGAGTTGGAAGAACAGTACAGTGAACGCAGGGTCATCCTCACCATGTGCCGAGCTCCTCCGTTTGTGTTTCTGCCCCACTCCCCACACGTGAAGGTTGCAGATGTGGCGATGCTTCTCTAAACACGGCCTTTGTCTCCCAAGAACAAGAACGTGCTCCGTGAGCCCACAGCATCGTCACACCCAAGGAAGTGAACTTGCTCCTTATCCAACATGCAGTTCATGTTCAGATTTTCCCACTTGTCCTCAAAATGTTCATCATAGCCTCTGCCCCTCCCCAATCTAAGATGCCATATAGACGGGGCTTTCTGTCAGGCAGAGCTGACCCACGTGGGGGGCTCCGGAGGTGGGCTCCTAGGTGCTTGAAAGGGCCCTTTTCCTTCCCGAGGTTCCCAAACCCCAAGAGCCTCCAGGCCCACGTGTACCAAGTGCCATGGCTTTGCTGGCCTTGGAGGGGGCGGGAGCCCCTCTCTGCCCTCCTCCACCTGTGAGGGGGCTGAGAGGGAGTCTCGTTCCCCCTGACCAAGGGCAGGGCTGGCCTCTCCTGAAGCTCCTTCCAGCTCAGGGGCCCATCTGACCTTTGACCCCTCACCTCCATCTCCGCTACTAGCCTGTGCCGGCCCCCAGTTGCCATGGCTCCTCAGCTGGCTGGCCAGTCACCCTGCCTGCCCTTGTCCATTTGAGGCTCTGGGTCCACCTTGAGGTGTCATTTCAATGTGTGACAATTGTGACACGTCCCGGCCAGAACTGAGACCTCCGGAGGCTCCCCATTGTTCTCAGGATGAGGCCTGTACTCAAGGCCACCCCATCCTGGCAGCATTTCCAAGCATTCCTCCACCTTCTGCTTCTAACTCTTAGACTTACTTTAGTAGAAAAAAGTGAAATGCTCCAGAAACACATAATTTAGTGGGTGAAGGTCTCCTGTGATCCCAGATCCCGGATGGCTTTATTTAAATTGCTCTCACGCTTGTGTTAAAGAGAAGGAGGCTGAGGGGCAGAAGTAGTGAAGGGACAGGTCTGGGTGGCCCCCCCAAACCAATGACCAAATGGACCACACAGCTGAACCCAGGCCTCTGCCGCCACCAAGCCAAGTAGGCTGGGGCAGCTCCTGATGCCGGTCAGCTGTTATTTCCTCTTCTGTGCAGTGGGCGTCCTTACCTGGCTCTCATCCATGAGGGTCGTTGTCAGTAGCAACGACAGACAGCCATGAAGACAAAGACTGCCCCCCCGCCCCCCGGCCGGGCTGTGTGAGTGACGTGCTTACCGTGGGGACATGGGTAACTGGGGGCTGAGGGCACTGGGGACAAAACAGAGAAGGGGGAGCCCATGGGCTTTAGGCTGTGGGGTGGGGGATGCCCGGGGTGAGGAGCTCTGACCTTTGTCCGACTTTGAAACTATTAGAAATAACAATAGTTCTTTTAACATTCCCAAAGTAATTACGTTCATGGTAGGAAATCTAGAATAGATGGATAAGCAAAAAAGAAAAACAACACGCTCAGTCCCCCGTCAGGAGGAAGTGCCGCAATGTCTGAACATCCTTCCCGTCTTTCGTGCCTACTTGTTGAGTGCCGTCCCATCAGCAAGGAGCCAGGCACGGTGCAGAGTCAAACTGGTGGAGGCAATCTGTGCCATCAGCAATTCTGCATCCAGCTCCTCCTCGGAGCCAGGCTGCTGACAGCCAGGAAGGATATAGGATGGCCCCTGCCAGGAACAGCATGCAGTGGAAGGAATGTCCCATTTTGTGATGCTGACAGTGGGCTCTGGGAGCTCAGAAGTGGGGGTGGGTGTATAATCAGAAAGGGCTTCTTGAGGAGTTGGGCTTCAATCTCCAAGAGTGGGTAGAATGTGGAAGGGCTAGGAAGGAGGGCCGGCCGGGTGAGGGAGGTGTGGGGCAGAGGCAGCCTGCCCCACCGTGCCTCGTGGAGGGCTGAGACCTGCTTCTTGGTCAGGGCACTCACTTGCTCCTGTGAGTCCCGAGAGCGACAGATGCCCTGCAGTTAGCCATCTGTTCCTCTCAAGCATTCCCTGAGCATCTACTGGGCGCCAGGTGCTATTCCGAATCTGGGGTCACGCATGGACAAGTCAGACACTATCTTGCTTTTCGGGAGTCAGGGAGACTGATGCTATACACAGTATAATCCTGTCAGTGACTGGATTACGAAAGAAAAGGCACCGATAGGCTGGAGAAGGACTGTGGGGTGGAATGGGCAGACCACATTGCCGGTTTTGTCGCCCCCGGTCTGTGGACAGGGTACCCACGTCTGGTAACTACTGTGGTTTGAAAGGAATGATGAGGGCAAGCCACGCTGCAGATGCCTGCACAGCTGAGGTGTGATGTGAAATGTCTGTGAGCTCTGGGGTGACCATGCCCCGGAATCTGTCATGTGGTCGGGTGGCCTTTGCTGTGACTGAAGGAAATACTTTTAGTTAGAAGGTAGGGAAGTAAAGGCATAATTGTTTACACACCATCCAGTCTTATGAGACCCCTTAGCCTGGTTACATCCAAACCCACCCTCCTCACTCCCCCCAGCAGAGGCTGGAGCGCTAGGGACCCAACACCCCCACCCTTGCTGACCACTGCCCTGGTGGTGGACAGCAGTGGTGTGACCACTGGGACTGCCTGTCTTAGGAGCCAAATCCATCTGAAACTGGAAGAGCCTTTTGGACCATGCCATCCCTCACTAAGGCCCAAGGCCCCACAGCCTATGGCCAGCAGGATGAACGCCCTGTGCTGGGGACACTCACTCTAGGAGGTTGATGTTTCAAGGAGAGAGCTGCCGAGTGGGAAGCCTGGGGATCCCAGGGTTTCACCCTCCCATAGGCAGTTTGGAGGCAGGTCAACTTTCAGAGGATACGGTTCTCCCACTGCTGCGGACTGCAGCTGCGCGCATCTGTATTGTCTCTTGGCTGCCCTTGCGGACTCTGGCCGGGGCCTGTCCTCGCCTGTGTAGCCGGTGGGAGATCAGGTGGCTGCAGCTGGAGCTCTGGGGGTGGCCAGGGGAGGAGGGATGGAGGTGTCATGCCCAGCCCAGACCAATGGGAGCAGGGCCCGGCCTTGGCCTGGCCACCGCCGCCAGCTGTTGCCTCTGTTTGTCATGCCTCCTCAGGACAGCCACCTGTGTTCTTGGAGGAGGCTGTTCCCACCCATGCCTTCAGGGCCCTGACCGCTGAGAGGGGTCTGGGAAAGGTGGGTGAACTCTGTCGGGAGCCGGCCACGCAGGTAAAGTAGAGAGAGCTGGAGAGCTGAGGCCAGCGGTGGGTGCACTGGGGAGCTCCTCTCTCTCTGAGCACCTGCCTTTCAGTTTAGGAACAGAGACTCATTCCCTCCACGTTTGCCTCCCCCAGAAAAGACAGAGAGAAATTGGACTGGGTGTGGAGTCATGATGGGGCTCTTGTAAACACAGGTGTGTGTGTTCACACAGCTGTCATGCAGCTTCTGGGAGTTTTCACAGACGACAGGGCTGGGCAGGGAGCCCTTCCCACGCTGGAGGGGGGAAAGTCGGGTGGTGGTTCCGGAGGGTTCTGGGAGGGACAGCCCGAGGCTAGTCGTTCTGTCCTGGTGACTCTGGGGAGGGGGCCTCAGCACAGGGCTGTGGGGAGGCCTGGGCAGCCCCCCACTCAGGGTCTGGGGAAGAGTGGGTACAGTGAGCTCGGCTTTCAGACGGAACTGCTGAGCTCCTGGTCCAGCATCCACTTCCCGAGGTGCTGCTGTGATTTTTTGAGAGGGTGGGGCGTGGCAGGGCGTGGGGGTGGTTGGAGCGGTTTGTGCCCAGCCGGCGGTGGCGAGGAGGGTCATCGTGTTCTGAGGGCTCTGTGGTCCCTGTGCGTCTGCAGGGTTGGCCCATGTCAGGGTGCGGGTGGGGCAGGGGGCAGGGCGGGTGGGCCCCTCCTCCTCCTCCTGACCCTGGGCTGTTAATATTGGGGGACCAGCCACGGCTGGGCTCTGAGAGTTCTGTCTCCCACGTCTGCACCCTGGTCAGCCCTCCCTACAGCCTGGCATCCATGTGGCCCGATCCAGGCACCAAGAGCCCTCAGTCTGCACCTGGTGTGGCTGGTTAACCCTTTCCTCTCTTATTTTCTCCAGAGGACTATAAACTCTAATGGGTCACAGCCCCGTCTTTGTGTCACTGTACATCCATAGTCCCTGCGCAGCACCAGCAGTGGGCCGGACACCCAGGAGGCTCTCCGTGTCCGTGGGGTGGGCAGGCCCCCGCTCTCTGGGCCTCAGACGTTGATCTGTACAACGGTGGAGGTGAAGGGTGGGTGAGGTCTCTTCCCGCCCGGCTTTTCCTGCCCGCCCCCTTGACCGCACACCTTCTCCCCCCACAGGCCTTGGCTCTGAGATCACCGGCTGACGATGGGCACCACAGCCAGCACGGCCCAGCAGACAGTCTCCGCCAGCGCCCCCACGGAGGGCCTGCAGAGTGGCAGTGCCCTGGATGGGCGACACACGCTCGGCACCCACCCCTTCCAGACCGCAGGCCTGCACAGCAGTAAGGCCAAGTCCGTCATTCCCAACAAGGTGGCCCCCGTTGTGATCACGTGAGTGGCAGGGGAGCTGACGGAGTCCCTGGGAGGCACGGCTGTGGAGGTGGCCTGGTGGGGAGGTGGCATGTAGGACTTAATATCTAGATGAAGACACTGAGGCCTGAGAGGTTAGGCAGTTCATCCGCAGCCACGCGATATGCAGGTGGCAGAGACTCTGTCGTGGGTCTCCAGCTTACGTGACCTGCTGTGCCTGCCTGGCCAGGGAGCGTGGGAGAAGGACTGGCTGGGGGCGCACTCTTGAGAAAATGATTTTTGGCTGAACGTTTTCAAAGGATATGTGTATACTTAGATGCATAAAATTTGAACTTTTTCCCCCCACAACCCGCAATTATGGTTGGAAACTGAGGTGAACACCAGGCTATTAAAGGGCCATGGGATGGAGAAGCTGGAAGCTGTTGGCTGACTGTCCTAATTGCGTTCTTCAGGGACATTCCTGCAGGAGGCCACGGGTTTGCTCTGAGGCCACATTTTGCGAGAGACTTGGGTGTCCAGAGGAAGTGGGTCAGGAAGGGGCCCTGAAACCCTGTCTGCCCCGCAGGGCACAATGAAGGAGTGGGTGCTGGGGATCCCCAAGGCCGGGAAGATGGAGGGGGCACCGGATCCGTCTCCTGGGAGGCAGAGAGCCTTGTCTTACCCTGAATCTGCCCACTGCGCTCCCCTGCCTCTGGGCCCCTCCAGGACGCAGGAAGTAGGACACAGTGAGCTAAGCATCAGATGTATTCCACACGTGGAATTTGGCAGGGTCCTGGCAGATGGGCCTTCCGTGTAAGGAAACCTGAGGGTGGGAATGATAAATTTGGCCTGCTGGCTTTGGGGCCTGACAGGGAAGTTATAATCATGATACATTATGGGGTTCGCAGTGAGGGGAAGAACAGAGATGTTACATGAAGAGGACTCTACCCACAGTCTCTCTCCTGGGGATGCCAGCACTGGTCTGTCCGGGCCTGGAGGGGTGTGTTGGAGGCGCATGTCTGGGTCTTGCTCCATGACCTGGGGCAATCCGTTCCTTCCTGGACCTCAGTTTCCTTATCAGGATATGTGGGAGCAATGTTCAGAATATTTAATCCGGGGGTGTGGCTCAGAGCAGGCGCCAGCCTGCTATGAGAACCCACTGTCATGGGAGGTGCGTGCCTCCTGGAGCCGCCGCGGACGCTGCCCCTAGAGCTGTAGGTGTTTGAGGTGGGAGAGGCCTTGGAGACCATCTAGCGCAGGGGTCGGCGAACTACTAACGTACCTTGCACGCCAAGTCTAGCCCAGCATCTTCTCATAAATATAGTTTCACAGGAACACTGCCTCGTCACACATTCGTGTGTTGTCTGTGGATGCTTAGCGCTTCAGCCACAGAGGCGAGTAGTGCAGCGGAGGCTTTGCAGGGCCCACAAAGCGTAAAATACTTGCTTTCTGGTCCTTGATGTAAAAGGTTTGCCGACTCCTGATCTAATAATACCTTTCAGGTCAGGTGTGAAAACTGACTTAGATACGAAGTTTGAGGAGGCAGAGAGATTCGCCCACCTCTGGTGCTGGGGTGAGGGAGGTGCAGAACCGGCAGCAGGGACCGGAGTCTCTGGACTCCTGTCCCGGTGCTGCTCCCTGCCCCCACCCCCCCTTGGGAGGCTGTGTCTTCCTCATCATTAGGATCAGCACAGATGCTTTTTGAGTCTTGAGGGCACAGACCTCATGTGGCATCTGTGGAAACCTGGCTTTGTACCTGTGGGTTTTTTTTTTTTTTTTAAATGACCCTCTGTGGAGGTAGAACTACCACTAGTAATAATAATTTTATTAATAAGCGCTCACTGTGCCCGAGGCCCTGGGCTAAGCAGTTACATTCATGAATGCACCGATTTCTCAGAGCAGTCCTAGGAGGTGGGGGTCACGGACGCAGAGCTACGGCAAGGGAGTAACTCCAAAGCCACGGAGTCGTGAAGCAGTGGAGGTGGATTAAGGCTCAGGGCGCACAGCCCCAAAGCCTGTGTCCCGAACCACCTTACTGTGCTGCGGGATGGTCATTGTGGAGGTTGTTCCCAGAGACAGTTTGACAGAGGGGACCATCCAGGACCCAAGTAACTCCGGAACAGAAGGCCTTCTTTGAGACAGGAGCTTCTCTCACATAGAAGTCCTGGAGATGCACGGGGCTCCCCGATCAGCCAGGCTCCTCCTCCCTTGCTGCCCTGCTGTCATCAACAGGGGCATCCTGCCCTCACTTCCAGATGCTAGCCTAGGAGAAGGAGAGCAAAGTGGAAGACCCACACCTTCCCTTTAAGAGAATGGCCCAGAAGTTGCACAAATCACTGCTCCTCACATCCCACTGGCCAGCATTTAATCACGTGACCACACGAATTACAAGGAAGGCTGGGGAATGTAGTCTTCGTATGGATGGCCCAGTTCCCATTCCAAGGTTCTTTTTGTTTTGACAAAGGGGAGAGTGGATATTGTGGTATAATGGGCTGTCTCTGCCACAAAGGGATTAACCGCTTGGATGGGGGTGGGGTGGGCCTGCTGTGAGGTCTGCTGAGGATGGAGTGGACCCTGGCCGTGGAGGTTGCCTGACTCAGTCTCATCTGCCCTGGCAGGTACAACTGCAAGGAGGAGTTCCAGATCCATGATGAGTTGCTCAAGGCTCATTACACTCTGGGCCGGCTCTCGGATGCTACCCCTGAGCACTACCTGGTGCAGGTAAGGTTGGGCCCTGCCCTTCCCTCCCCCTTCCAGCCTCTCTCCACTCCTCCTGTCCTCCCTTCTTATAGGTTTCCTTCCTAATCTCTTCTTCTCCCCCCCCCCGCCCCCCGCCGCCCCCTTCTCTATTTTCACTGCCTAATCCCCTACTCTAGTCCCAATCCCACTTTCTCTCACCTGGTTTTCTGGGGCCCATTCCTCCTACCCAGGGGAGCCCCTGTTCTTCTCTCCATCCTTCCCCTGCCTGACCCCAGCATGCTGATACCCCGTCCCTCGGGGCCCCAGGGAGAGTGTAGATGAGGACATAAGGTCCCCGGTCCCAGACTGCTTCCCCAGGTGGGGGGCCTCCCTCCCCTTCTCTTTCAAAGTTTCAGAACTTCTCTGGCTTAGGGTGTGTGTGTGTGTGTGTGTGTGCGCGCACACCTTGAATACCCCCTAGAAAGTAAAGTCCACGAGGACAGATGATTTCTCATCTCTCTTGTTCCCTGCTGCGCCCCCATTCCTCAGGGCTGCGCCGGGGCGTGTTGTGGGTCCTCAGTAAACAGTCAGTGAACGAATGACAGTGAGTGACGATGACAAACTGTACTGACTGAAAGAGCAGCTGAGTTTCTGGCATCTGGAAGAGCTGGCCCCACTTACCTCTCAGCAGTGTGGGGGCTCAGGGAGGTAGATGGGACGACCACAGGGTTCCTTCATGCCCAGGAATGAATTCTTCTGGTTCTCCCTGCTTGCCCCTGGTCCCCAAGTACCATTTTCCTCTTTTCTCTGTAGTCATGGCATCTTCGCCCCAGTTGGGGAGGGGAGGGACCCGCCCGTCCTCCAAACTGCAGGACCCCAGCAGGGGGCTGGTACGGTCTTCCGTGGTTGACTCCTGGTGCCCCAGCTGTGACTCTCTGCTCTGGCCCTTCTCCATACCCTTCCCCCCAGCGAGCTGCGGGCCCACCCAGGAGCCCGCTTTGGTTTCCTGCCCTGGAGTACCTCTTCCCGCTCTCCTCCTTCAAGGCCTGGCTCAGATGCCAACACCTGTTTGAAGCATTCTCAGATTCCCATGCAGAAGGGTCTGTCTTTTCTTTTCTCTCACTCTGTGATCCCCTTCCTGGGATCACAGATGGCCACATGTTTTGTCTGTTTGTTCTGTGAGCCTGCAGACAACTCGAGGACCAGGTCCCCTATCCCAATTCCCTGATCCCCATCTCCTGGGGCCTGGGACAGAGTACTGCCTGTAGAAGATGTCCCTGAGTCATCTCAGCGGCCCCCTGTGGCTCTCTCACTGCCAGGGACGCTACTTTTTGGTGCGGGATGTTGCTGAGAAGATGGACCTGCTGGGTACTCTGCGGAGCTGTGGGGCCCCCAACTTCCGTCAAGTGCGGGGTGGGCTTGCCGTGTTTGGCATGGGACAGCCCAGCCTCTCGGGGTTCAGGCAGGCCCTTCAGAAACTCCAGAAGGACGGACACAAGGTAAGTAAGGTCACTTCTTAGGCTGGGGCTGGCCCCTCAAATGTGGGGAAAGGGGCCCTTGGAAGAGGCAACTTCTCAGGCTTTGGAGGGTCCTTGGCCACATGATTGGGAGCGTGGCTGGGGACCTTGGCCAAGCCCTGCCAGGCCTTGAATACCAAGGTGGTCTTTGTGGTCAGCATGGTTGGTAATTCTAGGCCAATGTTATTGCATTGTCCTGTGTGGACACGGGAGTCTCGAGATTAGAAGTCCCTCATACACCCCACTCCAAAAACCTCAGAGGAAGTGAGGAGGACAAGAGGTGCCATAAGGAGAGAGCCGCTGGGTCATGATCATAGCTGACCCTTTCAGGCTCACCTCAACCCGCGAGGGGGGTCAGTTATTCTCCCATTTTACAAAGGAGGAAACCAGGATCCAGAGTGGGTATGTGGCATAGCTCGTGAGTGGTGTCCCAGGACCCAAACCCAGACATCCACATTCTCAGTGCTGGCTTTTACTGCCCCTCCTGCCCTGCGTGCCGTCGAGGTGGGGTGTTGTCTGCAGGACGCGGAGGCCGAGGGCCCACTGCGATCGCAGGCTCATCGTGGGCTCCCTGTAGGCACGCAAATCAGACTTTTGACCTGGGGCTGAGATGGAGAGTCTCTGAGTGGCCAGAGTGGGGTGCGGGCAGATCCCCTCGCCCAGCGTGACTGCCAGTTCCTCCCGGGTGGGGCCTGCCTGTGCTTCTCCCTCCGTCTGCACGATGCACATTGAATGATGAATCACACCGTGGTCGGGGCCTTCATTTCTAATGAGTGTTATCAAGTGCTCGATTTACCCAGGGCTCTGCGCTAGGCGTAGTGGAGACATGAAAATGCACAGGAGGTGATCCCCCTGTGGGGAACCTGTAACCCACTAGCAGAGGAAAGATGTGCTCACGGGTAGTGGTGCTACCAGGCGGGGATTCTGAGGTTCAGACAAGGAACTGTTGGCCCTGCAGGAGGGTGTTGGGGCAGGTGGCGTTTGGTCCACACTTTGATTCTGGGGCAGGATTCGAGTCTCAGGGACAGGGGGAATGTCGAGCTTAAAGACCCGGGGGCGGGGGCAGTAGTTGGGAGTCCATGCCCTGCGGTGGTGACGACGCTGACTCTCCTCGGGCTCCGGCAGGAGTGTGTCATCTTCTGTGTGCGGGAGGAGCCTGTGCTGTTTCTGCGAGCTGATGAGGACTTTGTGTCCTACACACCTCGAGACAAGCAGAGCCTTCACGAGAACCTGCAGGGCCTTGGGCCCGGGGTCCAGGCGGAGAGCTTAGAGCTGGCCATCCGAAAAGAGGTGAGGGCCCCTGGGATGGGTGGGGGGCCTCCTCCCGGGTAGGCCTCGGGCAGCTGAGTTGAGACCCCAGCTCCCAGCTCAGCTTTGCTCTCACTGGCCCCTGCTCACCCACTTTCCTGCCCTGCGTGGGCCAGTGACTGGTGACGAGGCCAGCTCACAGGCAGCCGGAGGAGGGCGGCATGTTCCCAGCTCTGCTTACCTCTGCCCCTTTCCCACCCTGCCGCTCTCCTCCGCACTCAGCGCCCTGTGTAGAAGAAGGAGGTCTGGGGGTGCAGAGGACACTAGGCTACGAGTCTAAGAGTGAAGTCCGGCCCTGTGAGCTGTGAGGCCTGGGGGAGTCATGGCCCTCGTGGCCTCTGTTGGCTTCTGAGGTTCCTCTGTGCTCCCCCTATACACAATTTGTCAAGGTCTCTGAGGCTGTTGACACACCACAAGGGTGTGTAAATAATGGGGTCACAGTGCCCCCAGGACCTCCACGGACAGGAACTGAGGCTGTGCTGGCCCCTGGTCATCTCCCCACCTCCCTTTTTGGCCTCCTCTCCAGCTCCCAGCTGACGGAGTCTCTCCCCATTCTCTAGTCTGGTGGTTTAGCTGCCTCCTGCTGCCCACCGGGTGGAGCCTTCCGACCCGACCCCAGGGCATAGGTGGCTGCCTTTAGGACATCCAGGTCATAGACAGCACCCCTGGCCAAGTAGTTCCCCCTGGGGGAAAAGCAACTTGTCCGTTGCTTCTGTGTGGCCTGTCACTCTGGAGCTCAGCCAGGAAGGCCAGGAGGGACCTGAACGCCTGCCATGGCCCTCTGGCCCCCACACCTCCATGCAGATCCACGACTTTGCCCAGCTGAGCGCAAACACGTACCACGTGTACCACAACACTGAGGACCTGCAGGGGGAGCCCCACGCTGTGGCTATCCGGGGTGAGGACGATGTTCACGTGACTGAGGGGGTGTACAAGCGGCCCCTGTTCCTGCAGCCCACCTACAGGTACCTAGGGCCATCCTGTACAGGACCCCAGGGGGCTGGGCGTGGTCTCTGGGCCTGCTCTCCAGCTCTGGCCTCAGTCTTGCCAGCTGGAGGTGGGGCGCAGGGGTGGAGGGATGCTCAGGGTATATGGCCTGGCTGATGGGCTGCTCCCCTCACCGGGCAGGTACCACCGCCTGCCCCTCCCAGAGCAGGGGGCCCCCCTGGAAACCCAGTTTGATGCCTTTGTCAGTGTCATCCGGGTAAGTGGCGAGGGGGAGGGGAGCAAGGGCCTAGAGGGTGGGTCTGTGTATAGGCTCTGGCTCCATGGAGATGCTCAGGGTGGGCTTGGGCTCTGGATTTCCTCAGAAGGAGTCCTCATTCTGTGTTGTGTGGGGTGTTGAGTATGTTGAGGATGTGTGCCTGTGTGTGAGGGGTTGTGTGTGTGCACGTGTGCGTGTATGGGCTGTGTGTGTCTGTGTGTCTGTTTGGGGTGTGTGTCTCTGCACTCCCGAGTGACGGAACCCAGCACCGGCCGTCTGGAGGACCGGACTTCCGGATGCCTGGGCTGCTAACTTGCTGTGTGGTCTCGGGGATGTCTGACCTCTCCGGACCTCAAGTGCCTCATTTCTTTACCGGAGCTAAAATTTTAGCCTCTAGACTCTTCTGCTGTTACTTCCTGAGTCCTGGTGGTGGCGCTTGCTCGGCCCCTTCCTTCAGGAGGTCACCTTATTTAAGCCTCATCTCACAGGGGCGTTAGATGTGGCCTTGTCCCCTCCGAGTAATTCTTACTTCCAGAGCCAGTGCCTCGGTCTCCCCGGGGCCTGGGGAGGGGCTGGGCATGGGCTCCTGGGGGCAGGTGTAGCAGATCAGGCTGTAGATTTTGGCAAAAGAGGCTGAGCTGCTTATCTGGCCCCACCTTGCTGCAGACTGTACAGTTGGGGTGGGCCTGTGTCGTGACCCCCCTGCCCCATTTGCTCCTCAGCTGAGGGGTTTCTGGGTCATGCTGCCACCTGGTAGGTACTCTTGGTCCTTCCCCAGGAGACCCCCAGCCTGCTGCCGCTTCGAGACGCCCACGGGCCGCCCCCTGCTCTCCTCTTCAGCTGCCAGACAGGTGTGGGCAGGACCAACCTGGGCATGGTCCTGGGCACCCTTGTCCTCTTTCACCACAGTGGGACTGTCTCCAGGCCAGAGTGAGTGGTGTGGGGCCTAGCGCCCCAAGGGACTGCCCCAGTGTGCCAGGGATACTGTGGGAGCTCAGAGTCAGGGCTGGAAATTGGGCATCTGGGGGTTCGTTTCCCGGTTTACCGTAGACTTTCAGGGTGACCTGGAGAAAGTCACTTGACCTTTCTGGGGAAAAGTGTCCCCCGCCCCCTGCCCCCGCCTGATTTGAAAGGCAGACCTGGAGCCTGTAGTCGGGTGCCTCTCGGTGGCTGGATAAATGGGAGAGTGTCAACAGCAGGGCCACCTGGAGCACTGATTATACTCCTGTCCCCTTCCTTGCCAGGGCTGTCCCTGTGAAGACCAAGCCGCTGCCCATGGAGCAGCTCCAGGTGGTCCAGAGCTTTCTCCATGTGGTGCCCCAGGGGAGGAAGATGGTGGAGGAGGTGAGCCAGGGGCTGGGCCAGGCCCTGGGGTGTTCCCTCCCCTCAGGGTGGCGTCTCTTCCTCCTCTGACAAGCCAGCCCTGCTCTCATTCTTGGCCAATCATTCTCTTTACCCCCTTCTCTTCTCTTCTGTCTCCCACCACCTTTCCTTGGCTCTGCTCCTCCCTGCCCCTGCGTCCCTGGTCCCTGGCACCAGGTGGACAGAGCCATCACTGCCTGTGCCGAGTTGCACGACCTCAAGGAAGTGGTCTTGGAAAACCAGAGGAAGCTGGCACGTGTCCGGCCGGGGAGCCCAGCCCAGGTGAGGCACCAGGAGCATCTGCATTTGCAGGAACCTGCAGGCTTGTTTCCTTAGGCCTGTAACCTGGCCTCTTTCAGATTGACTTTCCTGGCGGCTTCTCCTCCCATTAAAACAGCAGCTTTCAGAGGAAGGGGAGGTAGGGGAGCTGCATGTGCAGGCAGGACGGAGGAGGAAGAGGGGAAGTTTACTTTCCCTGACCAGACCCCCTGGCTGCAGGATAAACAGGATGGAGGAAGGAGCTGCCGGCGGGGTGCTGGGGGCCTCCGGATCCAGATACTTCCTAGACCACTCACGGGCCCCCATGCCTGCCCGTGGCATTCCTTCAGGAAGGCCGGGTTCGGTCCAGCCTTCTGCCTTCGGGAGCCTGACAGGCTCTGGGCTGTCTCAGCGGGCCCGTACCCACATCCTGGGAGGAGACAGGCGGGGCAGTGTTTGCAAACAGTCTGTGGAAAGAATGTAAAGCCTGCGGAGCCTTTTTATTTTTTAACACTTTAAAACAGTCTTTTAAAAGCAATATTATATGATGGAAAGTGAGAAGTCGGAGAAGGGAACCGTTCCTCCTGATCCTAGCGTAGCTGCTGCGGGCATTTTGGACCAGCTTCCTTCACTTTTCGTATCTGGGATGCTCCTGTGTCGGCTGCCCCAGCCTGGGGCGTGCGTCCTGCTTACTTTGTTTTGTTTTGTTTTTCCCCTGTTCATACCTGGCTGTTGTCACAGAGGGTTTTCCTGGCTGTGTAACATAAGGTCACGGCCTGGTTCAGCCACCGTTGGCCTGATGGGCACAGAGCTCGGCGGCCCAGGTTCTGGCCCTGGCGCTGCCACGGGCGGGCGGTGGGTGTGGGCAGCCTGCGGAGCTGCTCTGTGCCTCCGGTATCCCCACTTGCAACCTGGGGCCACCGATGACAGCGACCCAAAAGGGTTGTTGTGGAGAGAATGTCAGATGAGATCCATGAAGCATCTGACGCAGGGGGCCTGACGCAGAGCAGGTGTCCTGGCATGCCACCTCTCATGGCTTAGTCACAGGCCCCTCTTGTCAGACAGTTGTCACTTGCAGTTCTGTATCAGTGCAAACACTTTTGCATCAAGCAGCTTCGTGAAAATGAGGCTTTCACAAATTTAGGAATTTTTCCCGTGGTCTAGATTTGGGGCTGGCACATTGTGGCTCGGGGGCCTGGCCCAGCCACCCCTGCTTCTGTGGGTCAGCCAGCTTGAGCGGGATGTGGTGTCACCTGTCCATCACCCACTGTCCCAGGCTATCTCGCTGCAGTGGCGGAGTTGAAACGGACGCTGTGCGGCCCACAAACCTAGAGTACTCACTGTTTGGCCTTTTATAGAAATGAAAGTTTACCGACCTCTGGCCTAGATTCCCAAAGTTGGAATTAAGCTTCGTCAAAGGGTATGACCTTTCTTTTGGGCCTGTGCCCACCTCCCTTGCCCTGCACAGGGTTTACTGACCCAGCAGGAGAACCCCGATATCTGAAGGCTGAGAGAGGGATTCTGGGGACCAATCCAATACCCTCTCTGACAAATCCTCAGCCAGAGGAGGTGGGCTGGGGTTCGAACATGTGTTTGGGGACCCTGCTGTGTGACTTTGAGCGAGCTGCTTCATTTCCTCGAAACTCGGTTTCCCCTCTGTAAAGCAGGGGTGCTGATCGTGCCCTCTTGGGGTGCTGTTGGGAGGGTCTTTTTGTTTTCTCACAGGGAGGGCCACAGGCTCAGGGGAGTGAAGGCCTCTGGGTCAGGGGAGAGCACTGATACATTTGCTGCTTCAACACAGATGGCATGCCGCCCTGCATGCTGGGTGGCGCTGGAGCACACAGGGGCGCCACAGCCAGTGTGGAGGCTCAGAGCCCATGGGTGAGGCCAGCCCTGCACCGAGAACTGTAGTACCTGCTGTAATCACTGTAGCAGTCCCTATGCCATGGGTTACCTGCTGCAAATGGGTAGAACTGGGTTAAGAAGGGAGAGGTAGATTGTCTTGTGGGGATTTTTGAGGCTTAACTCCTGCCCTTCCTGGGGTGAGGACTGTGTGGCCAGAGCTGCCCTGTCTTTACCTCCCCATCCCCTCCTCTCAGGGAACCAGCAGCCAGCACAGCCTCCGGCAGAGGGCGCTGCGGAGCTTGGAGCGATACTTCTACCTGATCCTCTTTAACTACTATCTGCATGAGCAGGTGGGGCCTGGGGGTGAGCTGACTCATGCCCCTTCCCCTGGGGCCCCTCCAGCCTCCCCACCACAGTGACAGGCATGGGGTCAACGAGGACCCCTGTGGAACTGGGGAGCAGAGTGGGACCTGTGTTGGTTTCAAAGGAAGGAGAGACCCAGATGTGGGTGGCGGGTCCCCACCTCTCTCCCCTGGCCCCTGCCCCATCCCCTGCCCCATCTCTGTATCCTTAGCTAGGACATCAGGGCCCAGAAAGATCTTGCTTTGGATGTCCTGGTCCTTGCTCCCCACCCTCTCACCCTGACCCTGGGTCATCATGGAGGCCTCCTGGGGCTCCCTGACCGGGGTAGGCAGGGAGAGAGCAGGGTGGCCCTGCACCCCTGAGTCCTGTCTCTCTCTGCCTCGGGCTGCAGTACCCGCTGGCCTTTGCCCTCAGTTTCAGCCGCTGGCTCTGTGCCCACCCTGAGCTGTACCGCTTGCCTGTGACCCTGAGCTCAGCGGGGCCTGTGGCCCCAGGGGACCTCATCACCAAGGGCTGCCTGGTGAGTGTGGCTGGCTGTCTGGGGAAGTACGTTGTTTAGGGTCTGGCCCTTAACTCCTGTGGGGTTGGTTAAGCACTGCCTCTCAAGAGGCAGAGGGGAGACAGTCTGTGGGCTGGCAGAGTCTTCTTGTAAGTGTAATGGGGTCATTTTCAGGCTGAAGAAGCAGGTGCAGCTTTGACCACTGGTCTAGTCCCCTCTCCTGCGTCTCACACCAAAGTGCTCTGGGCAGGGAGTCAGGAGCCCTGGTTCTGGAGTCTTTGCCACTGGCTTCTCATCTTGGAGCCTCAGCTCCCTTATCTGAGAGTGGGCAGTGTCGGCCATCCCCTTGCCAGGGCCCTGATGGGGATCTGAGTGTGACCTGCCCTTTCGCTGCCCCTGGGGGCTGATCCTGACTTCTCAGGGGCTGCTGCTCTCCCCACAGGGTGCAGACGATCTTGTTTCCCTCGATGCACTCAGCACCATCAGAGAGATGGACGTGGCCAACTTCAGGCGGGTTTCCCGGATGCCCATCTATGGCACGGCCCAGCCTAGTGCCAAGGTGACCACCCCAGCGGGCAGGGGCCCCCTTGCGGGGCGGCGGGAGGGGAGGGTTGAGCACTTTGCTGACCTCCTGCTGTCCTGCCAGGCCCTGGGGAGTATCCTGGCCTACCTGACTGACGCCAAGAGGAAGCTGCAGCAGGTCGTTTGGGTCAACCTGAGGGAGGAGGCTGTGCTGGAATGTGACGGGCGCACCCACAGCCTTCGGGGGCCTACACCGCCCGTGACTGCTGACCAACTGGAGGTGAGGCCCTCTGCCTTCTGCACACCCCCCCACGCACATGAAGGCCTGGGGACTTGGCCTGGGGGGTCTTTAGGAGGTCCTGTGCTCCTGTTGTCCAGATGGGGAAACTGAGGCCCCCAGGAGGAGCAGTATCAGGGTGGATGACTCGGGAGCCTGCTACGGCCCCCTGCCTGGTGCTGGGTCTGGTTTATGACCTGTGAGGCTCAGGAAGGGGCAGGCATGAGTCCGACAGCCAGGGCTGGTCCTGGCCGTGGCAGGCTCTGGTCTTTCAGGGCTGCTTCAGTGGCCGGTGTGCCCTCCGCCCACCTTCCCCTAGGACCTGGAGACCCAGCTGAAGGCCCACCTGAGTGTGCCTCCCCCAGGCCCAGAGGGCCCACGGACCCACAGGTTCCAGACGTGCCTCACCATGCAGGAGGTCTTCAGCCAGCATGGCGGGGCCTGCCCTGGCCTCACCTACCACCGTATCCCTGTGCCAGACTTCTGTGCGCCCCGCGAGGAGGTGAGGGGCTAGGGAGGCAAAGTCTCTGGGGAGGGAGAGGAGCCTCCCATCTGGCCTGGCCCTTGGCTGTGGGCACGGCTCTGCTGAGGGTTGGGAGGGCCTCTATCCACAAGGTTTTATGTTTGGCCCAGGTGGGTTTATTCGCATCCCTTTCAAGCTCGGTATTTGCCTTCATGTGTGCACGTGTGTCTATTACGTGTTCTAAGTGTGTCTGGGTGAGCGTGTCCCTGCTGTCTGTGGTGTGTGCACCTGTTGGGGACTGTCTGCAGAGGTGTGGGGGCCATCATGAAGTGCGGGTGTGGGGTGTGCATTTTAATGGCATCTGTGTTGGATGTCTCATCTTTACCGGGCACAGGTGTGCAGAGTGTCTTTCGGAGAGCTGTGTGGCATGGAGCGGGGGTGGGGTTTGGGGGAAGTTGTGTGGGATGCTGTGTGTGGCACAGGGTGTTGGTGTGCATCCGTAGATGCATGCGTCTGTGGATGTCTGTGGTGTGTGCCTGGTATGTATCGTGTGAGGGTCCGTGTGCCTGTGTGATACAGCAGTTGTTTGGGCGCAGTGTCTGTGCAGGTCAGTGTGGTGTGCGCAGGGCCTATGACAGGCTCCCCGTGACAGGTGGTGATGGGGCTTGGATTTTCTGTCACCTTGTGCTCTGTGCTCCTGTTGTCTGTTGTCGCCCCCTGGTGGCCTTGCACTACAGTGAGCCCTTAAGTAGTAGACTTTGCCCTTGGACGGAAGCTTGGGTTGGGTCCATCTTAGGTGGGCAGTAGAGCAGGGGGTCCGTGCAAGGCCTGGGGGCACAGCACATCGGAATGTGTGCACACATGCAAGTCCTGCCTGGCAGATGGTGGGCACCAGGAGCCCCAGGGCTGTGCGCGTGTCAGTTCAAGCATCCAGGCACTGTCCCAGGGCGGGGATTGTGCAGTACAAGGGGCTGGTTTCTTGCACCTGGTCTCGCATGCACTGCGGTGAGTTGAGTGTGTGTGTGCAGGCTGTGAGCCTGACAGAGCTTGGCATGGAGTGAGCTCTCCCTTTGGGGGATGGGCCACCTCAGGACGGACTCGTCTCCCCACGCAGGATTTTGACCGGCTGCTGGAGGTCCTGCAGGCTGCCCTGGCCAAGGACCCAGGCACCGGCTTCGTGTTCAGCTGCCTCAGTGGCCAGGGCCGGACCACGACTGCCATGGTGGTGGCTGTGCTCGCCTTCTGGCACATTCGAGTACGTGAGGGAGGCCCCTCGTGTGGGGGGCAGCCTGCCTAGGTGGAGGGGCATGTGGTCCCTAGGGACGCTGGCTCTGCCAGGAGGGAGTGGGAGTAGAGGTGGTGCCTGGTGTGCCCGGCAGTCCTGGGCAGAGGGCCAGCGGGGCTGGTCGACCCCTTGCAAGGGGCTCACAGCGTGAGGGAGAGGTGCAGCCAGGGTAAGAGCGTTCCCCATCCCAGCTCCTGTCCTCCCTCAGGGCTTCCCCGACGTGGTGGAGGAGGAACTCGTGAGTGTGCCTGACGCCAAATTCACCAAGGGGGAGTTTGAGGTGAGCATGCTCTGTAGGGTCCCTGGGGGACGCCTGGGGACACCTGGGGGAGGGGAGAGGGTGAGTGTTGCTGGCAGGGCTGTGGGGTGGGTGCGTTCAGAGCTCTTAATGCTGTTGCCACTCCCACCTCATCACATTGGTGCCTCTCTGCTCCCATTTCACAGATGGGCAGAGCAAGGCCCCAGGTAACTTGGCTCCAGGGCCCTGGCAGATGAGCGCTGGTTGCCTTTCTACACTGTTGTTTGTGTGTGTGTGTGTTTTTTTTTTTGCAAAAGTTTTTCATGTTCAACTTGTCCATCTTTTCTTTTGTTGCCTATCCTTATGTGCCATATCCAAGAAGTCATTGTCAAATGCAGTATCATGAAGGTTTTCCTCTAAGAATTTTTTGGTTTTAGCTCTTACATTTAGGTCTTTGAGCCATTTTGAGTTAGTTTTTGTATATGGTGATGGTAAGGGTTCAAGTTCATTCTTTTGCATGTGACATCAGTTTTCTCAGCACCATTTGTTAGAAAGAATGTCTTTTCCCCATCGAGTGGTCTTGCATCCTTGTCAAAAATCATTCGCCCAGCCCTGGCTAGTTGGTTCAGTTGGTTGGAGTGCCGTCCTGTACACCAAAAGGCTGCGGGTTGGATCCCTGGCACGGGTGTGTATGAGAAGCAACCAGTCGGTGAATGCTTCTCTCTCGTGTCGATGTTTCCCTCTCTCCCCGCCTTTCTGTCTCTCTAAAATTAATAAATATATCCTTGGATGAGGATTAGAAAAAGCATTTTACCACACGGGCAGGGCTTATTTCCAGGGCGAATCCTTAGTATTCATGCTTCCCTCAGACGTGATACTTAGCAGTCTCTTTGCTCACCCCCAGCAGTTTGTGAGGGGCTTTGTGTGCACTCACTTCTTCACCCTCCACAGCCCCCAGGAGTTACGGTAGGTGCCCTTGCTACTCCCAGTTGACAGATGAGAAAACCAAGGCACAGGGAGCTAAGCGTGTCACCCTAGAGCCATATGAGAGAGGATGGGGCTGGGGTACAAGTCACATAGTGGACCTCAGAGCCTGTGTTAAAAAAAATTACATCATTTGACCTTGAGATACCCTCTACCCCATCCTCACCCATCCCAAGACACTCTCCTGCCTAGATCAGTTTCCTTTGCAATTAGTTTGCCCACAGTCTGGTGGGGTGATTCTAATAAAATGTGAAGAGAGCTGGGATAGACATTGGTTCTGAGGGCTTGAGGGTGCAGCAGGGGGAGCCCAGGAGGACTTCATGGAGGAGGTCTACATTAGAGTGTGTTTTAGAAAGTTGACTGAGTTCTCTGGGTGAGAGGATCAGTGTGCAGAGGAGATCAAGTGTGCAAAAGAGGGAGTCTAGAAAGCCCAGGAGCTGTTTAAGGCTGTGACTAGCAAGAACGAAAGGAACTGGGGCTGAAGTGGGGGGAACCTTGATTGTGGCCCTGGAGGGCCACATTATGTGTTTGACCTTGCCCTTGAGGCTAGCAGGGAGGCAGAGAAGTCATGATCAGACTCTCATTCTGGGGGGCGGTTGTTGGAGGAGACAGTGGAGAGGAGAGGCAGGGCCTGAGTGAGCAGGGGGCTTTGGGATACGCAGGAGAAACTAGTTCTCTTCGGGAGGTCTTGGGTCAAAGAAGCACCCAGGGTGACCTTGGCTTTCTGGCTGGTGGTGGTGACAGCCAAGAGGTGGAGAATTCATGGGGAGCAAAAGTTTAGGAGAGAGGCTAGGAGTTCCGTGCACTGAGTTTCTGCTGGGGGAGCTCCGTGTGGGACCCACTCCCGACCTGCGCCCCGGAGGGCCTGCCTGTGCTGCGCGCTCCTCAAGCAGGGTGTTGACCCGGAGCCTGGAACCAGGTAGGGGCTGGGCGGCAGCCTCTCCCTGCAGCCAGGGCCAGGTGAGCAGAGTCCTCCCAGGCTGTGGGTCCTCTCCTCCCAGTCCTGGCTATACCTGCACCCCTGGACCTGCCAGCCCTGTGCCTGTCCTTTCTGAGAAAGCTGGAGCCGGGACCCAGTCACGGAGGTGGGGACGATGGGCCGTGTGTGCCAGCAGCAGGCAGGTGGAGAGAAGAGTCAGGTCAGGTTTCTGTCATTTCGTTCAGTTAGCAGCTGTCCCGGGGCCTCCTGGATGGAGGGGCCTGGCTCTCAGGGGCAGGGAGCTCCTGGTCTGGTGAGGAGAGGATGGGAAACAAGTGGGCACAGGAGCAGGTGCCCTCGAGTGTGGGCTGTGATGGGGGTGCACCGAGGGGCTCCACTAAGGCAATGTGCTGTGAGGAGGGTTATGGGCGAGGCAGGAGGCAGGCAGGCCAGGGGCCTTGTGGACCTGGGGAATCTCATTTTACGCTGAGTGCGAGGGAGCTGAGGATAGATTGAAGCCACAGAGTCCACAGGTGGGAAGGCTCCCATTCATAGTCTCATAAGCCTTCTTTGGCTCCAGGGAGGAGGTGGGGCTGCCACAGTGGGATGAGAGGTGATGGGGGCTGGATTGGTGCTGGGTGGGGGGTCAGGGGGGCAGTGCCAGGCTGACAGATTTACAGGGTAGGGGGATCCACAGGGAAGTGGCTGGGAGGGACAACTAGGAGGAAGAGAGTGCCCTACAGAGTGGCCTTCCTAGGAGTAACAGGGGTTACATCAGATAAGGTGTGTCCATGCAGGGTTCCCCATAGCCAGGTGTCCCCACAGGGCTGGGCGGCTGTGGAGGGGTGAAAGCAGAGCCAGCTGGGCCCCAGCACAGGCTTGTCCTGCACGCTGCCGCACCCCACCATCACGTCACACGGCAAGCCCCTTTTGTGGATTAGTCTTGACATAGTTTTGTTTGAAGCAAGGGCTCTACTGCTCAGAAAGCAGGCACCTGGGGAGCCCTGGCCTCAGAGACATCCAGAAACCCTCTTGTCCCCAGTCCCTCCTGAGAACCAGGGACAGGTGGGGCTCTGTGGTCAGGGCCTGGGCCTCGAGGCCAGGGTGGCCCCTGGCATGGGGAGAGCTTGTGGTTGGGGTGGGAGGCCCCACCTGCCCACTTTGGTTTTCTCTCTGCTCAGCCCCCTCCTCTGGCCCCAGGTGGTGATGAAGGTGGTGCAGCTGCTGCCGGACGGGCACCTTGTGAAGAAGGAGGTGGACGCGGCGCTGGACACAGTCAGTGAGACCATGACGCCCATGCACTACCACCTGCGGGAAATCATCATCTGCACCTACCGCCAGGTGAGCCCCACCCTTAGCCTAGGGTGCGGCTATTGTGGGTGCGAGGTGGCTAGGGCTCCCTTGGGACCTCATGGGCTCTCTGTCACTTCTTCACCTTCTGCAACTAGAGGTGATCCCTGAAGGGAATCGTGCCTGGACCCAACATCCCCAGCCTGACTCCAGAGTACCTGGTGGGGTGTGTGCAGGGGCGCTGCCCAGAGGACCCCGCAGCTGCTGCGGCCCTGGGGCCCCGTCCAGGATGTTCCGGTTCCCTGTGGTGCCAGATGCCAGCCCTCCGGTTCCTGGCGTGGGGACCAGGGGCCTGGGCGGGAGTCAGGTGGTGGATGGGCCCTCTGCGGTCCTGGAGAGGGCTGTTTGGTAGCTGGTAGGACTGCAGTTAACAGCTGATACTGCTCAGGGACTGAAGGTTTCCATAAAAATCCAGATTTCATGTGAAAATTCAGATTTTTGGGCCTATGTAGAAAAGCTTTGTCCCCTTGTCGGCTGTGGCCCCTGGCACTCTGTCACACATGGCTGCCAGCCCAGTCATGTAACCTGCCGGGCAGCCCTGGGCATTGGGCCTAGTGGCCTCTGGGCTGTGTGTGGGGCGTGCTGACCTGCCCAATTCTGTTCTTTGCTGGCCCAGGAAACTTGGAGGGCGGCTGGGGCAGAGGTGGGCACTGGAGAGGAAGGGGTAGCTGTGGGGGGTTGTGAGTTTCACGAAGATTGCGCCTGCAGTGAGTGGGCATCCCCATGGTGCCACCCTGTATTGTCTGCTGCTGGCCAGCAGTTCCGAGGACAGTGTTTGCCAGTGGCCCTGCTCCGCCTGTACCCTGCACACCTTGGTGAGCTGGCTGATCCAGGCCAACCTTTGCTCATGGGTCATGGCTCAGACCGTGACTGGGGTATTGGGGGTTGCTTGGCTGGAGGCAGGGTGCCTGGGGTCAGGCTCTGCTCAAGGTCAAAGGTCAGTTGGAAGAGCTGCCAAATGTAGGGTGGGGAAGGTGGTTAAGGAGTTAGAGAAAATGGACTTTGCCAAACTTTGGAAGATGGGCTAACTTTCCCCAAGGCCCCAGCTAGATTGTACTCCTATTTCTTTTGGGTGTTCGTAGTGGTGTGGCAGGCTGCCACCAGGAGGCAGCCATGAGCTAAGAGCCCGAGCTCCTCTGGCTTTCAGAGGAGACTGAGAGGGCGGAGAACTGAAGTTTCCAGTTCCCTCTGTAGCTGGAGGCTCCAGTGGTTGAAAGGGATCTTCAGCCCTGCTTCAGAGTGTCAGAGGTCCCCCACCCTGCACTGGCCACAGTCTGTCAGAACCGCGCCTGCCATCCTCTCCTTTCCCACCCTGCTAGTTCTTAAGTGCCTTTAGGCATTCTAGGTATCCCGCCGCACCCCACCCCAACCCCCACAGCTGGTAGGCCCTCCCCTCTGAGCTCTGCATCCCCCAGAGGGTGGAGCAGGAGCACCAAGGGGAGAGAGGAGCCAACAATCCCAATATAATGTGAGCTGGGGAAGGCACTTCAAGGTTGCAAAGTAAGTTCAGAGGCAGTGAAGGTGCTTGGTGCCCACCAACATAGTTGTGTGGGAACCTGTCAGAGACGAGGTTGGATGTGTACGTTGGCTCTAACTCTGTTGGCATTGTGGAGGGAAGGGTGGTGTGGTTGGGGCTGTGTTCAGCAATGGATGCCCTTGTTGCCTTTGGGGTGGTGGGTGTTTTAATGAGGAAGGAGGAAGCAGAGCCAGTGAGGATGGTGGTGGTAGTGGCTTTCGCAAGGTGGTGGTACCAAAGCAAAATGTAGAGTTATTTCTCAGTATGACCACAAGGTGGCCCCAGTGAGCTGAATTTGGGCCAAACTCACTGGAGGCTGAAAAACGGGCCTGAGAACCCTTCTAATGTGGTCCTTCTCCTCCTGGCTGCATAATCGATTCACCTGGGAGCTTTAAAAATACCCGTACCTGAGCTCCATCCCCAGAGTCTGATTTAGTAGGTCTGCTGGGGGGCCAGAGCAAAGATCTTTAAAAAAAAAAAATTCCCTCAGTGTTGCCAATGTGTAGTCAAGGTTGAGAACACCACATCCTCTAAGCAGGGCCCCTACCTGAGTCAGCGTCAGGGTCGTCTGGAAGCTCATTAAAATGCTTGTTGCTGGGCCCCGCCCCTGAGCCTTTGATTCTGTAGGGCGGGACCTCTAGCAGGCTCCTAGTCAGGCACTGCCCTGATTAGTCTCTGCAGGGCGGCCAGCTCAGATTTTGATCAGGGTTGCCTTGGATGTGTCGATCAGTTTGGGTAGAATTGGAAGCATGGAGGGGACGAGAGGTTATCCCAAGTACATTAGTCATCTTGGGCTTAGACTGCATGGCTTCAACAACAGAAATTTACTTTCCCGTAGTTTTTGGAGGCTGAAAAGTCCAAGATCAAGGCTCTGGCTGATTCGGTTTCCAGTGAGGGCTCTTACTGTGGCTCACAGACAGCTGCCTTCTCACCGTGGCCTTTCCTCGGTGCATGAGTGTGGGGGTGGGGGGCAGGAGGAACGGAGCGGGGGCCTCTCTGGTATCTCTTCTTGTAAGGGCGCTAATCTTGGAGGTCATCCAGTCATGGACTCCTGGAAGTGCTCTCACAGAGCAAAGAACTGAAAGTGACCTGAATCCCAGTGGGATTTCACAGACTGGTTTAAAAAAGGGAAGGACCATTCTGGGGTTGCCAATGTGTGATGTTGTTAAATGTGTCCATTTTAAAGAAAGGAAGGAAGGCAAAAAAGAAGCAAAAACTTTAAAAATTCACCTACCATCTAATGTGGTTGGAGTTTCATAAAAGAAAAGATATTTCAGTCCCAGAAAAGTAGAGTGGGTGTGATCTCAGATGAGAGTACAGTCCTTGAAAAGATTGCGTTTCTAAATTCCCGTGGACCCGGAAACTAGCCGTGGACCTGTGTTTGGGAATCCTAACCTTTGGTGCTAGGCCTCTGTCTCCTTTAATCAGAAAGGGAGAATGCCCCCCACCTGGCTGGACCCAGAGCCCATGTCCTGCCTAAGGTCAGGGGATCTCAGCTGTCCCAGCTGCATCCAGATTAGAAGAGGCATTTGGCAGCTTGGCACGTGTGTGAGTGTGTATGTGCTGTGTAAGTGACTTTATTACAGTTGACACGGAGTCAGTCCCTGTGTAGATGGGAGGGAAACTGTTTAGATTGTTCCAGGCTGATTGGCAGAAGGAACATGGGTGTGGGAGTTGGAGGGAGCTGGGTTCCCACAGGGCTGTCTCCATCCTCTCTGACCACCAGGCCCTACGGGCTGGGCCGGACTAATGCTGCGTTCCTGGCAGGGTGTGTGTGGGAAGGACAGGAGGGGTGACGGGAAGCATAGGGCTGGGCGGGAGCTCAGTGAGTGCCCAATGCATGGGGTGCTCCTAGGGTCATTGGAGGGCCACAGTGTCCTGAGGCCTTCCTCTGAGCTTCAACCCCCACCACATAGACCCAGAGATTTTAGTGCTAAAGGGTTTAGAGAGCACATGACCCCTCCGTTGACAGAGGAGTGGGAGACCAGGTTCCCCAGGTCCCCGGTGAGTTGATGGCTAAGCAGGTATCAGAAGCAAAGACCCTCACTCGCAGCACCGAGCCGCTCCCCTGACCACGCTGCCCAGGTCCCTGCTGCTCCCGTGAGCTGCGAGGGCTTGCTGAGGCCCCGGAAGGCAGCTGCTTCCTCCACACTTTCCCTCTGATGGACCCTGGCATCTGTCTGTTGGTTAAACCCCGGCCCTCTGCCTTCAGACTGGAAGTTCCCAGGGGATCCCTGGAGCCTGAAGTTGTGTGCTGGTTGGCCTGGTTGGACCGCTGGAACCACTGAATGGAATTGGACCTGAGCCCAGGTTCTGGTGGGGATTATCACCTACATCACTTCCATTTGCCTGGGAACATTCTAGATCCAGCCCACATCCCACCCATCTGAAGTTTTCCTCCAGGAGTTAGTTCACCGCCTTGGGGTTCTGAACGCTTCAACAGCTCGCAGCTCCTCTGGGGACTGAACCCACAACCCAGCATGTGCCCTGACCGGGCATTGAACCTTGACCTTTTGGTTTATGGGATGATGCTAAGTGAGCCAAACTGGCCAGGGAGGAATTTACTTATTTTTAAATTATTTTGGAAAATGTCCAATGGTAAATTTAAAGTAGGGAGAATAATCTCATGAACGCTTGCCCACCTCCCTGCTTCAGGAGTTGCCAGTCAGGGCCGGTCTTATTTCATCTGAAGCTGTTAAACCTGCCCCCTTCCCCCTTCCTCCACCCCCTCCCCAACTGGATTATTTTGAAGCAAGTCCCAGACCTCGTGTTGCTTCTGAAAATACCTCAGCACGTAACTCAGAGAGAGGGTATCTTTGGAGGAGAACATCGTGATGCCATCGTCACACCTAAAACAGCAGCACTTCCGCACCGTCAGCGCTGATGTCTGTCAGTGTTCGCAAGTTCTCGCGGGTCTCCTGGGGTTGTTCTACATTTGGATCAGGACCCCGGAAATACTCACAAACCGCCTCAGGTCAGCGTGGCCCTTAGGTTGCGTTGGATCTGGAGCCGCTCTCCTTTCTTTCCTGGAAGTGCATCTGCTGAGACGACTGCTCTGTCTGTGCAGCCTCTGGAGCTCCTGACGGCGCCCGGGTGTAGCCCAGCCCGTGTGGAAGCCCCTGTACCCCCTGAAATGGAGTCAGTAGGGCCACATCAGGTGAAGCTCCGTTTTTGGCCAAATAGTCACAGGCATTGCCCTGCGCTCCTGGGCAGCACAGCAGGGCCTGTGGTCTCTGCTGCCACCTGGTGGATGCAGATGCTCTTCCCCCGGATTCCCTATTTCTTTGGGGGTTTGCACAGTGGCGATGCACTGACTCTCATTCCCTCTGTGTTAACTAAGGGCAATCAGTACTCCCTGGAAGAGAGACTTCCCCAAGGCACAGGGGACAGGAGGAAGGCCCAGAGCTGGCTCTTCCCTTGATTTGGCCACCTTCCAAGGGGTTTGGGAGGTGCCTCCCTGACGCTGGGGGAGGGTGTTGGATTCGGTCAGCCCCAGTGCTCCTGCAGATGAGGAACCAGAGCAGCTGAGCGGGGCCTGGAGGGTGACTGGGGCAGGGGTGGGGTGGGACAGGAGGATGGAGGGGTTGCTGACGGGAGGCTGGAAGTTGTTAGAGGCCCGTGCTGGGGCCAGGGCCCCAGCCCCCCGGTATCCTACTGTCCCCTCGACCACCTCAGAACCAGCGGGGGAGGTGGGGACACCAGGCTGACTGGAGGAGAGGGAGACACCAGACCCCGACTCCCAGATCGGGCCCTCTTCGGCGGCCACACTGCCCCCTGGGCAGGAGGGGGCACGGCTGCACCTCCCTGCCTACCTCAGCCCCACTGGGCATAAAAATAAGAACTAGAAGCCACGATACTTGCCCTTGTTTTCCCAGCCTGAGGAGTGGAGAGGGCCAGAGGAGAAGAACGTATTTCAGATGTGGGTCCTGGGTACAGCTTGGAGGGGGGTTTTGAGGAAGGGGTATGGGACCAAACCCACACACACATTTTCCGTAGAGACAGACCTTGCCTGGAGGAACAGCCCCGGCCTCCTACAGGCCACCCAGCCTCTGGGGGCTGCAGCCTAGTGAGCCTCCTTCATTCTGTGGGGCATTGGTGAGATGGGTCCAGGGCCTGGCCACGCTGTGTGTGGGGGGCCACAGTGCTCAGGGCATTTAAAAAAGGAAACAAGAAAGAGCAGCCCCTTTGAACTAAGCGCCTCCCCGAGTTTGGGACAGAGGCGAGAAAGCTGGGCCCCTGGCGGAGGAGAATCCGAGAGGGACAGCGGCCCCAGTGGTGGCGCCTTCTGGTGGATTAGTTGTTTCCTGCAGGGCCTGGAAAGGGAAAATACTTGTGACAGAGTCGAGGTCAGGGCTTCTGGACAAAGCCCCATTGGAGTCATTAATGTCAGGGCCTTTTTCCCCTTGTCCTTGACTGGTGACATTAATCTCAGTGTTCTGTATCTAAGACAGTCTAACGTGCCTCCCGTCTGTACTTTCAGGAGTTTGCAGGAAAGCCAAGGTGAAGGTAGCTACACAGAAGTAAAATGTCCTCTGTTCTCAAATGGAGATTTATTTTACAAAGACAGTAATGCTTTACCTCCGAGCAGTACTTTTTGACTTTTTAAGAAGTTTCTTTCGCCTCCTCTGGTCTTCATCCTCAGAGCTCTTGGTGAGGAGATGGTCAGCCTGCAGACCCATTTGGCCGAGGAAGACACAGGCCCAAGGGAGTTTTGTGATCAGCCAGAGGCAGAACCAAACCTGTCTCCCAGCTCCTCCCTTCATGCCAATGGCCACTGCACAGGGGGCAGTTTTGCTGCGGTGGAAAAAGGAAGGGTCGGCAAAGAAGCCACCAGCCCCTGCTGCGTGCATTGCTGGGGTCGGTGCAGAGTTGCCGAGAGGTTAGAGAGACCCAGCTCATTCCCCAAGGTTGTTATTTAGGAAAAACGTGCCGTGAGACAGCTCTGGCTCTGTGCCCCAGGTGCGGTCCCCCTCTGTCTGTCCGAGACTCCAGCTTAGCCATGTTCCCTGGAGACCTCGTCCCAGCCAGTGGGGATGTGTCTCGAGGCGCCGGCCGTGCCGCTAGGGCGGCTCTGGAATGCTGCGAGCTGTCACATACAATATGACAAGAGGAAGGGGCTGCTTCCCAAGGCTCTTTCAGACTCGGCCCGAAATAGAGCCGGTGGGTCAGTCAGTGGCTCCCAAAATGGAGCTGGGGCACGCATGCGTGTGAGTGTGTGCACGTGTGTGTGTAAGGGCGCATGTTCTCAGTAGCTGAGGCCTCTTTAGCTTTCCCTCCTTCACGCCGTGTGGCTGAGCTAGGACCATCTCCGCCCTCAGGGGTGTTCCTGGTGTTTTCAACAGCAAGCGCCCCTGAGCACCTATAGTGTACCCCACTTGGTTCCTAAGTGGCGTTAGGCTGGGAATTCCCAGAGGCTTGGGAAGGGCTTTAGTCTCAGGCTGAGCCTCCCCCCAGCACACCCCGCACTGACTGGCCCAGCCTCTGTGCTCAGTGCTGTCACTGTCATGGTTGTGGGGTCACCAGAGGTGCCGCTTTCTGCTGCTCATCTTGGCCCTGCCATGCAAGGGCTCGTTTCAGAGCCCCAGCTCCCGGCCTCACCTGGTGCAGGCCGGGCGGGCGCCACATGTGTCTGTCTGGGAGCGGGCGGGTGGGTGGAAGGTTGAGTAAGTCCTAGTGTGACTGGATGGATAGGAAACCTGACCTGGACCTCCTTTATATCTTTTGGTTCTTTTTCCACGTTATCAGTCTTCCAAGAGAGGGTGCTCCTTTCCAGCAACTGAGAGAGCCCTGGGTCAGGGACGGGAAATCCAGGTGCTGGCCCAGCTTTGCCAGCAGCTCCCTGTGCAGCCTCGGCCAGTCACTTTGGTCTGCCTGGGCCTCTGCTTTTCCGTCTGCCGCCAGGGGTCACTGCTGCTGCTCCATCTGCCTCGAAGGATGGTGGCGAGCACCATCCTGGGTATGGTGGGAGGCAGGAGTGGGGTATGTAGGGTGCAGGGGTCGGGGGCAGTAGGCAGGGCTGGGACACGAGGCTGACTCACTGGGCTACATGCAGGGACGGCGGGCTCCTGAGGGCTGTGACTGTGTCTTGTAAGTGCTGAATCCAAGAGCTTGGCCTGGGGGTGCGTGCAGAACATTTATTGAGTGAACAACATGCAGAGAAGTGCACTGTTGCAGGTTTAGCCCCTTTGCACTTTGAAAGTGCTGAACGAAATATGACATCTTTGAAAAACTAGTTACCTGCCAATGGGCTTAGGGCTTTATTGTGCTCCAGGCCCCATGGCCTCACAAGCCTGTGGGGACAACCCCAGGAAGCAGCTGTTGCTGACTGCTTGGGGGCCAGCATCTGCCAAGGAGAGGGGTGGCCTTGAACTTTGAGAAGAAGGGTGGGGTCTGAGCTGGGAGCCCTCCCTTAAAGACATTTTTGAGGGCTGCCTTCTGCGGCCTGCAGCCCGGGGTGCAGCTGTCACCGGACCATGCTTGTTCTGTTCAGGGGGCCGGGGCGAGGGTGACCAGGACGCTCCAGAAGTGGGGTGCTGTCTGGCTTGGTTAACGCAGGCCCTGAGCCTCTCCTTGTTTCTCCTCTGGGGCCCTGTTTTCCTGGAGCCTGTGCTGCTCCCACCTCTGCATGCGACCCTGCAGGCCAGCTCCCCTCTTTCACCATGGTCTCACTTTCTGGGACGCAAACAGGTGCTTCTAGGTCATCCCAGGCAGTCTGATGCAGGGCTGAGTGAAAATGCAGGATGCCAGCAGTGGTCGTTTATTGACCTGACAAACATTTATTGAGCACCTCCTGAAAGCCAGGTGCTGTGTGGGGGCCAGAGAGGCCTCGTGATAGAGTAAGACGGTGCCTGGGACCTGCAGTCCAGTGGGGCAGGCAGACCCCAGGAAACAACATACAAGCCAAACTGATGGGGTGTTTTACATGGAGGGGGACAGGGTGGGCTCGATGAGAAGGTGGTATTTGCATGGAAACCTGAAGGAGGGGAGGGAGGCAGCCGTGCTGAAGACCAGGCAGAGAATGTGGCCAGTGCAAAGGCCCTGAGGTGGGAGCTGCCTGGTTTGTTTGTGGAGCAGGGACGGGCAGGACAGGAGGTCAGAGGTGACGAGACAGGAAGGGCAGACCGAATGGGGCCTTGTGTGGGGTCACAGGGACTTCGGCTTCCACTCTGAGGGCTGCTGGGGGCCGGTGCAGGGCGTCCAGCAGAGGGGCTGACTGGATGTTCCAGCAGAGCAGAGGGGCTGACTGGATGTTCCAGCAGAGCCGCTGTGGTGCAGTGTCGATAATAGGCAGTGGGAGTGGGTGCCTGTTATCGACACCCACTCCCACTGGTGGCATCGAAGTGAGGGTGGTGGCAGGCAGGCTAGTCAGGCACCACTATGGCGATGCGGTGGCTCGAATCAGTGCCATGTGAGGTGGGCGGCCTCCGGAGTGTTTGGAGTAGAGTGGACCAGATTCCAGGACTGGTTGGGTGCAGGGCTGAGGGAGGGAGAAGTCAAGGAGGGGTGCCAGGTTTGGGACCGAGCCTCAGGAAGGAAGGAACTGCCGCTGGGATGGGCCAACCCGTGGATGGGGCCGCTCTGGGGAGAGCTCGGCAGGTCCGTCCGGGATATGTCTGGTGCCTCTGAGAAACACTGTGAAGGCCATTGCACGTCCAGGTCTGGAGTCTCAGGTGCACAGGTGGGAGTCCCCAGTGTCCCATCTGGAACCTAGATTCTAGGTGACAGTGGAAGCATGAGACGGGAGGAGGTGCCCTGTGGTCAGTGCTCATTGACCAGCCGGGCGCTTGCTGCGTGTAGGCCCTGTCCAGCTCTTGGGGTGGCGGGGAGGACAGAGAGACGGGCTGGTTTATAGTCTGGTGCTTGTCCGCTGGTGTATGTGGCAGAGGCTGGTCATGCCTTGGGGAGAAGAGGAAGCTGAGAAGGGGGTGCTGCAGGGCTGGAGCTCACACCGCTGGCGTCAGAAGAGGGGCTTGTCCTGGGTCTGCATCATCGTGGGAGGTGGGAGGGTGTTCCAGGCCGGAGGAGAGGGTGTAAGAGTACCAAGGCAAAAGGGAGGTGGGGAGTGGCTGAACTTGACTGTGAAGAAGGGCTAGGGTGATAGGAGAGCTGGGATTTTGGGTGGAGTTTGTGTCCCAGCTTGGAGCTCTGCGCCTTTGGGTAATTACCTAACCTTGCAGAGCCTCACCTGCGAAATGGGATGTTCCTCATCCCACGTGGAGTTATTGGAGAGTGGGGCAGAGTCTAATAATCAGATCCGGGTATAACATGCTCCCCCCAGCACGTGGCGTGCGGGGGGCCCTGGACACGCCTGCAGAGGCTTGCTGGCCTGCCTCCATACCAGCAAAAAGCAGAGCTTCAGCAGAGCCCCTGCTGGCATGCGGGGCCGAGTCGGTGCCGGGCAGACGGCAGGCTTGAGAGGCCTGAAGCGCCCAATGCCCTGGCCACCTTTCCCGTGCCCCTTCTATTTTAGGGCTCAGTCCCGGAGGACAGAAGGCCTTGCCCGCAGCTCCACAGCTAATGACAGCCTGGCCTGCCAGGCCATTTAAAAACAGCTGCACTATTTCTGTCGGTGGGAGGCGGCTGCCTGTTCTCCTGCCCAGACAGCGCCATGACGGGTGATGTTAAGGAAACCGGGGCTTTGATAGGAAGATGGGTCATTCCTCAATCCCAGACTTGGATCCGGCAGGATGTGCCTGCGGAACCTTCTGGGGAGTGGCAGGCGTCGCCCTCACCCAGTGGTCTGAATTTAGAGATAATTCCACCCGACCTTGCCAGTAGGGCTCAGAAGGCACCCCTCGGCCTCTCCACCCTGCATGTGGCTCAGGCCCATCCTTGCTGGTGTTTGGGGGCAGCAGGCCTGAGTCCCCACGGTGGCGGGGCCCCGAGAGAGAGGGCAGGGCTGGGGTGGCCGTGCTGGGCGCCAGGCCGAGCTACAGGCTTTGTGCACCCTCTGGACGTTTCTTCTGAGCAGGCCTATCTGAAGCAGTTTATGGCTTTTGCCTGGAGGAACCGCTGCTGATTTCCTTCCTTCTTTCTAAGAAAAGGGTTTTGGACCGGCTGTGGGCCTCTGGCTGGAGTGTGGGAAGCAGCATAAGGGATGGGGTGGCGGATCCCCGTGCAGTGCAGCGTGGCAAACCGACTTGTAAAGCTACTAGAGCTGCGTTGTACTGGCCGCAGTTCGTATTTAGGGAAAGCCTTTTTTCTTGGTCCACTGCCTAATTCTAAACAAAAATTGGTTGATCATTAAAAACCGTAGGCGTTCTGACCTGACCCCACTCCACACCCCCAGCAGCAGCCATGTGGCCATTCCAGCGCGGATCCACCAGAAGCCTTTCCTGGCCCCTTTGTCTGAAGGGTCAGGCCTTAGGCTGGCCTCTGGGTGCTGCCTCTAGTCACACCCCCCCCCACTGCTGCTCTAAGCTCCTCCCCCTCTATCTACCTGGAGACACCTCACTCTTTAACCCCTTTTCTGCCCTTCTCAGGGTACTTTTCTGCCCCTCCTTTTCCTAACCCACCATAAATATCGCCTCCTCTTTGATGCCCTTCCCAGTCCAGCTACTTGCCTGCCTCGATCGCATGGTCTGACCTCTCTGGGCGCTTCTGTCTGTCTTCCATCCTCCCCAACATCCCCACCCCCCACCCCCACCAGCGTCTCTGGGCAGGGCCTGTGCATGTGTCCTAGCCCTCTGTCCTGTTCTATGAATGAATGGACTTGTGTGGCTCCTCCTAGTTCCCAGGTGCTTCCTCACACCTTACTGTACTGAGCAGCCCCACCTTCAGAAATGGCGGTGGGGGGCTGAGAGTTTAAAAGTCAGAACCAGGCCCAGAACTTAGCTCTTGTCTCCTTGTTCACCTTCCACCCTTGCCCCATCCCCACGGCCTCAAAGCTCCTTACGGATAGTGGGGGTGGGCTTGGCATGTAATTCCTGTCCACTCACGCAGCCTGGGAGCAAAGATGGCAGAGGCCCTGGAGGCCAAGTTACCAGAGGCAGAAGTGGGAGGTGGGGGACCACAGGCCCCCAGAGCAGGCCTACTGTAGCTCCTAGTTTGTGGGACTGTGGCTGAGTCCCTTTCTCTGTCTTCCCAGACAGGGATGAACTTGCTCTTGTGAGCAGCTGGAGGCCTCAGAGCCCAGGCTGGGGGAGGGCAGAGGGTCCACACTGCATCACTGCGTCAGAGCCCGCCTGGCTGACGGCTGTCCTGGACCCTTCCCAGGCCGCTGGTCAGAGGCCTCACATCCACCTGCCGCTCCCTGAGGGGGGCCCAAGGGCTGGGGGAGAGAGGAGCCAAGAATCTTTCCTCCAGTCCTGGGAGGATTGGGCGCCGGAGGAGGAGATGTCCCCACTTGGGGCTGACAGGAGCTGGCAGGAAGGGTCCTCCCTGGTGGTTAGAGCTGGGCGTCGGGCTCAGGCCTCTGGGGCCTGCCACTGGCAGGGCCTCTCCACGCCTCAGGCAGGACAGAGGGTGCCTGAGCGGGGCTTTCCCTGGGGCAGCCTGCCCTCGTCTGGCCGCCCCTCAGAACAGGACCAGGGTTCGAATTTCACAAAGAGGAAGTAGGGATCGAGGGAGGCCAGGTGACGTGTCCACGCGTCCCAGTAGGAAGTGGACTTTTGAGACCCTTGACCTTGCTGTCTGAATCCCTTCCTCCCGTCCCCACCCTGGTGCTGAGGGCAGTAGAGGATGTGTGTGAAGGGGTGAGTGTGTGTCTGAGTGTGTATGGTATGTGAGTGTATGTGATGTGTGAGTGAGTATGATGGCTGTGTGTAGCGTGTATGTCGCATGTGTGGGGGTGTGGGAGTATGCATGGTGCGTGTGAGATGTACGTGTGTGGTGTGTACGTGTGTGTTGGGTGGGGATGAACCCCTGGGCTGATGCCCGCCCTGCGCCATCCTGCAGGTGAAGACCGCCAAATCGGAGCAGGAGGCCCGGAGGCTGCAGCTGCGGAGCCTGCAGTACCTGGAGCGCTACGTCTACCTGGTACTCTTCAATGCTTACCTGCACCTGGAGAAGGCGGACTCCTGGCAGAGGCCTTTCAGCACCTGGATGCGGGAGGTGAGAGGCGGAAGCTGAGGCTGCCTGGACAGGCTCCCGTTGAGTGGAAAGCATTCTCATCTCTCCTTCTTCTGTTTGGCTGGGATTTTGTCCTGTTGACCTTGGGTCCCCAGCACATGCAGCAAAAGCTGAATGAGTGAATGAGTGAATGAATGAATGAATGAATGAGGCGAGGGAGATGAGGCGTGTGGGGAACAGAACAGGGCAGTGTGTCAGGCTGGCCCCTGCTCTGTGTGTCCCCAAGGCCAACATTGCCCGGCCTCTTCATGCCCACCACGTGTTCAGCCCTCACCTACTCTGCGGCCGGCGAGATGGCATGGTGGCCCAGTCCCCTGCCACCTTCCATATGACCTCACACGAGTTAGTTAACTGTTCCGCTGCCCTCAACATTAAAATGGGTGTAATGTGGACACTGTGGACACCACCTCAGAGGGTTGTGGTGGCGTTCCGTGTGACACAGGGTTCCCCCTGCGGGACACTGTGCTAAGCAGCTCTGCCATACAAGCAGATGGGTACACTCCCATTCTACAGAGGAGGAGACTAGCACAAAGAAGTCAGTACCTTGTTCATGATTGGCATTGGTGATGCAGACACCAGCCCACAATGTCCGTGGTGTTATGGATGAAATGAGACATTCACATGGACTACCGAGTCTGGTGAAGGAAAAGGGACAGCATGGCTTTTGTCTCAAGGGGAGCAAAAGCTGCGGTCCTTGCTTCGATGAGCTTTTATTGTCTTACTGGGCACATTCCATGAAGGTCCTCATTAACTATGCACAGGTTCGCTTCAGGTGGTTACCTTGTACAGACAACAAAGGAGCCAATGCCGCTAATCACATCACAGAAGAAGGATATTAGCAAATAGAAAGGGAAAAGTTGAACCAGTTAAACTGGTTACACTCGTCCTTGGAAGGTTTAGCATGGATTTTAGGAAGTTACAGTAAGCACTTGCTGTCTCAATTCAGGGTGAGGGAGTTTTAGCAAAAGCAATACTCAAAGTGGCCTAGGTACATTGCAGGCCTGATTCCCCACGGGAGGACCTATCTGTGGGCGTGGGTCCTGTGCATCTCCGAGTGGGAGCATTAGCCCCCATGGGGCAGGCAGGTGGGAGAGCAGGAAGCTGGGACCCCAGAGAGTAGGTGAGGGAGGACACAGGCCTAACTAGGGGTTCAGGTGGGACCAGAGCTGTGAGGACAGAGGCAGGGCGGCCACCACGGTGCCCCGTGGCAGGAACAGTGGCTGCCTGGCCATTGAGCTGAAGGAAAAGCCTTGTGCAAGGCCCTGGGGTGGGTGGGTGTTGAGTCAGGACACCTGACGGGGGGCGGGTCACACCTAGGCTGCGTTGGGGCCCTGCTGTTGAGCAGGCTTTGGCTCAGCTTCCTCTCTGCACCCCTGAGTGGAGGTGGGGTGGGGGACCTAGGACACTTCCACTAGGGTTTTGCTTGGAGAGTGGAAATCAGGGCAGCTGAGGGCTGGGAAGGAGCTGAACCCCTCCCCAGCCAAACCTGGGTGGGGAGTGTTGGGGGGTCACGGAAGGAGAGGAGTGCGGCCCCGTTAGGAGTGCAGGGTTCCAGCCTCAGGGCCCGGTTCCTGGGTGTCAGTGGCAAGTAGGGGTGAGGGCTGCTTGGGGGCCTTTGTTCTGAGTGGATCCTGCTCTTCCCCACCCCCAGGATGGTGGGTGGGAAGGGGGCTGCTTGCTGGATGGCTTGGGCCTGGTGTTAGGGCCCAGGCCATTGGGCAATAGAGCTGCGTGAAGGGTGTCCAGGGCAGCCCAGGTAGCCTGCCTGCGTGAAGGCCCACAGCCAGAACTCACAGCCAGAGGCTCCTGCTGGCTCCTGAGTTTGTGCCACTGCCGTCCCGAGCCTCCCTGTGGCCCTGGCTCTCAGGCCCGGAGCCTGTGCTCCCAGTTGTCCCTGTGGGAGGACTGGGCTGCACGGGCTCAGAGCCGGTGGGTGGTTCTTCGGCAGGGCTCTCATCAGTTGAGTGTTGACATAGCCCTCCATGACCATCCGCCAGGTAGAGGCCGTTATCCCTGTTACGAGGAAATTAAAGCTCAGAACAGTTCGTACTGGTCAAAATGCAAACTCTCATTCAATTTGCTGAGCTGGTAGGAGGCGGCCCTGGGCCCCAGGCTCAGCTGTGCGCTTCGGAGCTCAGTGAGGGAAGGAAGGTGTGACATGGGGCAGGGTTACCCTGAATGGCATTCCCCCCCTCCCCCGCCAAATGCAGCCCCATCTCTGCTGTCCTCTCCAGGTGGCATCCAAGGCTGGAGTCTACGAGATCCTCAATCAGCTGGGCTTCCCCGAGCTCGAGAGCGTGGAGGACCAGCCCTTCTCAAGGCTGCGCTGCCGGTGGCAGGAGCAGAGCCACAGCCTTGCTCCCATTGCTGCCGGGGACTTCCTGTAGTCTGTGTGTCCCCAAGCCCCGTCCCCTCCCACAGGGCCCCACAAAGGCTTGGGGTGTCTGAGGTGCTCTTCACTGAAGTGGCCCTGAGTTAACAGTTCCCCAGCTTCCCAGAAGGACTGGGGCTGGATTGGGACCCCTGTTTTGAAAGAGCTTTTTATAGGACAGTTAGCACACAGTCACACCTTGCAAGTGACAGGTGTGAGAGCAGCCTTCAGGAGAGCCTGGTGGGTAGGCCCTGCAGACGGGCTGGCATCAGCCCTCCGAGGAGTTCGCTCCTCAAGTTGCTAAACAAAGCTGCTTGCCACTTACACTGCCACCCCTCCTCCTTCTCCCCTCTCGGAGCGGGCCTGACAGCCCCTGGTGCAGAGCAGCGGGCCCATGCTGGTTTCCTTCTCTCTCGTTCTTTCGCTGTCTCCCTCTCGGCTTCTCCCCTTTAGCTGCCTGAGCTCTGCACTCCGGGCCTCTGACTCCCAGAGGCTGGACAGCACCCTGGGTGGCTTTGTTACTTTAAAGGCAGCTTTACCTAGTGTTCTTGTCTCTCATGCCCCTTCTCCAACTTGAAGACTTCCAGAAGTACAACTGCACGGCTTGGTGGGTCCAGCAGAGGCCTCTGCCTCTCCTTCCTTTCCCCTCTTCCCTCCCATGGGGCTGGCAGGACCTTGGAGTTTCCCAAGGAGCTGGAAACATCAGGGAGCTTTTCTTAGGGGAAGAAAGAGCTTCCAGAAGGTGGATGCGCCCTGAGGAAGAAGCCAGCTCCATTTGCCTGGGAGCCCTGTGGGAGATGCTGAGGAAGCGAAGTCACCCAGCCTCAGGTCCCTCTGTACCTCCACCCCATCCCCACAGCCCAAGATGTCCCTGTGCCCCCACCTGCTGCAGCAGAAGATCTCAGGGGTGCTGCACCTGAGTGAGTGGTGGAGTGTGTGAGAGTGGGCCAAGGGCAGCCAGAGGGGTCACCCGGATGCCAGTCCATTCTTGCTGAGGCCTATTGAGCTGCCTCCCAGTAGGAGCGGAAGGGGCCAAGCACAGCTGACCTAGAGGCCTCCAGGATCTGCTGTGTCCAGACAGTGGGAAGTGGGAAAGCCTCTCGGAAGAGGCAGGAAAGGCAGGCGGTGTTGAGTTGAGCCTTGCAGCTCTTCCTCTGGGGGCCCGTGTCTGCTGAAAACCAGGGGCTGAATGGTGAGGAGGCCGTCCGCCTGGCCTGGCTTGTTGGGGCCAGGGGGCCTCTCTTTGGTTGAGTCCATGCACTTCTGTGGAAGAACAGTGGTTGTGTCTCTAGTCATGACATTTGAAAAGGGGACAAGAGGCTGAAGTTGTTCATATCTACCTAGTATTGGAAAATATTTGACCATCTTGGCTGATTTCTTTTTGCAAAACTACTGTATGTCTGTTCACTACCTTTCCAGATTTATTGTTTCTATTATTTTTGCATGTATTAAAAAATTTTACTTTCTTGGCAGACAAGGTCTAGGTGAGGGGTCAGAGATCAGGGCTGAACTGGGAGGGGGCCTTTGTGTCCTCGTGGTTGGCCCTGACTTTCATGTGCTGGGATCACTGGCCGGTTATGTCACCACTCTGCCTCAGTATCCCCATCTGCAAAATGGGAGAATAATACTTACCTACCTACCTCACAGGGGTGTTGTGAGGATTCATTTGTGATTTTTTTGTACAGAGCTTTTGAGCATTAAAAACAGCTAAATGTGAAGTGTGCTTGGCTGCTGATTTGTCTTTAGTGTGGAGCAGGTGTTACAGAACCAATGCAAGCTGGAGTCTCTACTCCTTCAGAGTAAGGGTCAGTGGGCAGGGTGAGTCGAGAGTATCTACCTTTAGTGCTCCCTAGTCTCCAAAAAGGCAGGGTTTTTTCAGACATCCCTCTTCTTCTTTCACATTTCCAGTCATGCCTTACCATTTCGTTCAGGATGCCAAGGGCTGACATGCTAAGCCCCTCCTTGAAGAAAGCATTATATCAGGCTAATTCACACTAAAGTGTGAAAGACTGTTATATCTAGGGAAATGAAAGGAAGCGGAATTTCAGGGGCTGTGAAGGAGGGCGGACCTCAGCCTTCATTTCCTTCCCCTCCCCAGGCTCTGCTCAACCCCTTTAGGCCCCCTGTGCTTGAACATGCTTATGTTGAGAGATTGGTGTGTAAAGAGGCAGTGGGGAGAGTTAGACAGAGACGACACTGACCCTGGCTTTTCAAACTCTTCCAGGATTAGGGAAGCAAGGCCCCGTGGGAAGTAGTTCCGAGATCAGCTGCAGGTGGATGGGATGGGATGTAACTCAGCAGAGCCCCCGCTGAGTTATAGTTGGGCATCTTCCCAGGCTGGGAGGGAAGGCCTCCTGGGGTTATTTCCTAGCACAGCAGGAAACATTATTTTCTAGGAGGCTCCGTGTGGTTTCTGAATGTGAGGTAGAGGTGTGTGTACAGGGTGACTGTGTGTGTGCTGGTTCTCACTTCTCTGCCTGGGATGAGGGGGTCTGGGCAGAGGTACACCGGGGTGGGTGCCATGTTCACAGATGTGTCCCCCAGGCTCCCCAGGCCTGCTCCAGCCTGCGGAGGGCACCTGCAGTGGACAGGATTGGCCCACATTTCAGTACCTCCTCTAGTCAATGGCATCTGAAGCCTCTACCACACGAGTGAATACGTGTCAAACTTGAGAACAGCACCTGGCACACAGTAAGCACATAACCAGTTTTAACCGACTTTGCAAGGTCTCTGTCCAAGCCCTTGCTCAGGAGTGGCCCCCCACTTGCTACCTACATGCCCCCCAAATGCACAGATCTTAACAAATGCATATACCTGTGTGACCTGAACCACTGTTAAGATATGTAACCTTACATGAAGATTATTTTTAATGTGAACATTTATAAACAATACCTCAAACAACATCATCAAACACAAATCTTGGTGTAGGTAATGGCTGGAGCTCCAGGGCTGCATATCACTGAACACAGCCCAGTCACCTTAAGCAAGGAAAGGGCTTGTTCAGTGGGAGGATCTCTTGGGAGAGACCTGGTGGGGTTGCAGTAGGACCTGGGGACGACCAGACTGGGAACTGGCCTGGAAGCCCTCTGCGGCACCAGTGAGTGCACACTGCTCTGCTTCCCACCCCCGTTCCCACCCCTGTCCCAGGAGAACCTGCCTCAAGGGTGGTTGACCTCCGGACCTGATGCAAGCCAAGGCCATTCTCCCCTCCAGCCCTGTCTGCCCTCAGTCCTTGCTTCCTGGCCAGGACTAAGCTCAGCAATTTCTGCCCATCCCTGCACTCCTCTATCCAGCAGCTCCTGTCGGTCTGCCAAGAGTTCCCGGGAGCCGCTGGCTGTGTGGGGCTCTTCCTTCCCTTCACAGTATCAGACCTGCACACCATGGGTCGAAGGCCCTGTCTGCCTTTGCTTCCTCCTTTACCCTTCACAGAAAGTTCCCCAAACAAATCACCACATCTAATCCCCTCTTGGTGTCTGCTGCTCGGAGCACCTGAACCACACACCTTCACTCTTGCCTTGGGCTCTCTGGGCAGGGGCTGTGTCCTTTCTGTTCAAGGTCAACCTTCTCTGTCACTGCTTGGGGAAAATGACCACCCCAGTTTGCAACTTCGTATGTTACACTTCTACCCACACAGTCGTCTTTCTCTCGCCCTGTCCTCCGTCTCCAGTTCAAGGCCCCTGATCTTGTGGACTGTGACCAGAGGGGCAGGAAATTGTTGCTCAACCTTCCCCATGGGTGGAGGGGTAGGGAAGAGAGGACAAGGGGGTTGTAGCGGCTGGCTTGTTACCCCCAGATCTGCATATGGCCGTGCAGACCTGATTATTTCCTAAATAAGGGAATGCCCTTGTAAGGGTTTTTGAGATGCCCCATTTGCCCTCCCGAAACGTCCAGTTTTGCCGTCTCCAACAGCAGTTGCTGAGCACGCTGGTTTCCAGCTCCTGCCAGCACTGCTCTTTACATTTCTGAAAAAGTTCTTGCCAGTTTGGCGGTTCCTGATAGAATCTCATACTTATTTAATTTTATATTTCTTTTAAATTAATAGCGAGGCTGAACTTTTTTTCCATGTTTATTGGCCATTTTAATTTTTCTCTTTTATAAGTTGTCTGTGTCTTTTGCCCTTTTTCTTCGGGGTGTTTGTCTTTTTTCATTGACTTGTCAAGCTGGTAACACTTGGTTTCTCACACAGGTTGCGTTATTGTTAGCTTTAAGATAGCATCGGACACACGTGGTCCCTCAGAGCCCGTCCTCTCCAGCCCCCCCGTGCCCTCGGTCTGCACTGCAGCTGATCTACTGCAGATCAGGAACTTTTGCTCGTTTCATTATGTTCTTTATTAGAGTACTTACTTCGTCAGACACTATATTTAGAGTCATCATCCCGTTCAAAATTCCAGCAATACCACAAGCTAAGTATTACGATCCTCATTTACAGATGGGGCTACCGAGGCCCAGCGATGTCTGACTCCACGTTGTTGCTCAGTGCGGAGGGGGAATTTGGAGGCAGCGCTGGGTGCTGGAATCCTCCCTGACGTTTCCCGTGATGGGGGAGAGAAATGGCGACCCTTCCGGAGGAGTGCCCTCACTGGGGCGGGTTGGGGTGGTGGCACAGGGAAAGCATGACGACTTTGAAAACCCTCCCTCAAGGTCTTGTGGTTCTCGGACTCGATGTTCAAACCCTGTGTTCTTTCAAGAGGTTCCCCTCAACACCCACAGGAAATGCTCATTTCCTGAGTCACCCTGAGAGGTTATCTATGACATGGGCCTTTTAAGTGTTGCTTTGCTCTTCCTCTTAGCTTATTCTTTCCTTTTCCTACCATCCGCCCACCTCACTCGTCAACAAACCCTACATGACAGGGTCCACCCTGTCCGAAAGTAATCTTTCTTTGAACTCGACAAGGCCATATTCTGGGTGGAATTAAACACCAACAGTTTATGAAAATCCCCATTTCCCCATTCTCACCCTACATTTGGGGTCACCAGTCTTTTTAATTTTTGCCAACCTGATACAGAAAAAAAGATCATCTTGTGTTTTTATCTTAGTGTGACTTTCCAAATTACTAATGAGTTAAAACATCTTTTCATATTTTTATTGGCCACTTGGGTTTTCTCTCTTATGTATTTGCTTATTTTTCTATTGGGTTGTCTTTTCAAATTAATAGGCATACACTTTTAACACAATTTGTTTCATTTATAGATATTGGTAGATATACATCCAATTCTTTCTCCCAGTTTGTCTTGTAACTTTTTTTAGAGTGCACTTTGTCATAGAGAAGTTATAGATTATGATGCAGTCAGATTTATGCATTTTGCAATTTATGTCTTGTGTAAGCAGACCTTCCCTACCCAAGGCTTACATGTCTCCTGTGTTTTCTTTGAGTACTTGGAGAGTGTTGTCTTTTATGTTTAATGCTTTAATTCATCTGGGAAAATTTTTTTGTGAATGAAATGAGGTAAAAATATAATTTTTCCAGATGGGTATCCAGTTGGATCCACATTATTTTTTAAAAGATTTTATTTATTTATTTTTAGAGAGGGAAAGGAGGGAGAGAGGGAGAGAAGCATCAATGTGTCGTTGCCTCTTGCGTGCCCCCCACTGGGGACCTGGCCCGCAACCCAGACATGTGCCCTGATGGGGAATCCAACCAGCAACACTTTGGTTCACAGGCTGGCACTCAATCTATTGAGCCACACCAGCCACAGTAGCCCCACATTGTTGATAGAACTCCTTGAACTACAGCCTTCATCATACATTAATCCCCATGTATTTGTGGATCCACAGAGCAGATGCGTGGTTGTCATTGCCCCTGGCATCCATTCATCTTCCAGTAACCGTATCTGACTTTCTATCGTCAGGAAGAACAGGGGCAAACGCTTGGCTCAGGTGGCCAATTAAGCCAACAGGGCTTACCCTGAGCACTTGCCGAGTGACCGGAAGTTGCACTTAAAGGGAGAGGCTGCAAAGGCTATAGATGTCACATGGCCATGAGGAGAAAACAAATCATAATGAAACCAACACATGAAGGCCAATGGAACTGAGCTAATAGATGTGGATTTTGAGTTTCTGCATCACTCCACGCCTACAGCCAGGCACCCCTAGCCCTCAAGAACTTTTAATTAGCAAGCTGTTTCTCTTTGTGTGTGAGTTGGGTGGTGTTTTCCCTCAGTGAACAGGCATCTTAGTCTATGTCTTTATTCTCTTGCATTGATTTCTTTGTCTTTCCAAGTTTTCTCTTATTTCCTTCCTTCCTTCTTTCATTTCTTACTTTTATTTCCAAATGAATTTTATTATTGTTTTTAAGTATATTTTATTGGGTATGCTATTACAGTTTTCCCAATTCTCCCCCTTTATCCCCCCTCTGCCCTGCACCCCCAGCCCTCCAGCATTCCCCCCACTTAATTCATGTCCATTGGGTATACATATAAGTTCTTTGAGTCTTCTGTTTCCTATACCATTTTTTATCTCTCTCCATTTATTTTATGCCTACCAATTATGCTTCTTCTTCCCTGTACCTTTCCCCCCTATTCCTCCCTTCCTCCTCCCCACTGAAATGTCTCCATGTAATGTCCATTTCTCTGATTCTGTTCCTCTTCTAATTGTTTACTTAGTTTTTGTTTTCATTTTTTTCTTTTCTTTTAGGTTCATTTGTTGATAGTTGTGAGTTTGCTGTCATTTTACTATTCATATTTTTTATCTTCTTTTCCTTAGATAAGTCCCTTTAACATTTCATATAATAATGGCTTGGTGATGATGAACTCCTTTAACTTGACCTTATCTGAGAAGCACTTTATCTGCCCTTCCATTCTAAATGATAGCTTTGCTGGCTAGAGTAATCTTGGCTGTAGGTCCTTGCCTTTCATGACTTTGAATACTTCTTTCTAGCCCCTTCTTGCCTGCAAGGTTTCTTTTGAGAAATCAGCTGATAGTCTTATGGGAACTCCTTTGTAGGTAACTGTCTCCTTTCCTCTTGCTGCTTTTAAGAGTTTTTCCTTATCTTTAAACTTGGGTAACTTAATTATGGTGTGCCTTGGTGTGTTCCTCCTTGGGTCCACCTTCTTTGGGACTCTCTGAGCTTCCTGGACTTCCTGGAAGTCTATTTCCTTTGCCAGATTGGGGAAGTTCTCCTTTATTATTTGTTCAAATAAGTTTCAATTTCTTGCTCTTCTTTTTTCTCCTTTTGGTACCCCTATGATTCAGATATGAGAACGTTTCAAGTTGTCCCAGAGATTCGAAAGTCTCTCTTCACTATTTCAAATTCTTGTTTCTTCATTCTGTTCTGGTTGGATGTTTATTTTTCCCTTTTGTTCCAAATCATTGCTTTGAGTCCTGGTGTCCTTCCTGTCACTGTTGGTTCCCTGAATAGTTTCCTTTATTTCATTTTGGGTATCTTTCTTTTGTTTTTTCATTTTTTGACCAAGCTCAATAAGTTCTGTGAACATTTTGATTACCAGGGCTTTAAATTCTCCATCAGATAGGTTGGCTATCTCCTCACTGCTTAGCTCTCTTTCTGAAGTGTTGTTCTGTTCTTTCATTTGGGCCATATTTCTTTGTCTTGGTGCACCTGCTAAGTTGTAAGGGGGCAGGGCCTTAGGTATTCATCAGGGCAGGGCAACCCTCCTTGCTGCGCTGTGGGGGAGGGGCCAGAGAGGGAAAAGTGCAGCTCACCTGCTTGGCTCTAGACCCTCTTTCCAATGGACTCTCTGTGAGATGGAGTTTCTCCCACCATGGCAATTGCTGTAGTTCATGGTCAGCTGAGTCTCAGTTTATCCTTCAGCCAGCCCTGCCTGTGCAGTCCACCACCTTGCAGGCAGTTTTTCTCAGCTGGCCCTGCCTGCGCTGCAGGTTCTTACTGGTCTGGTTATTCTGGTTGACTTTTTCTTTAATTTCTTGGTTGTCAGAGTTCCATGCAGTTTGATTTTCTGGCACTTCTGGTTGTTTATTGATTTTAGATTGGTTGTTTTCCTCCCTTTGGTTGTGCAAAGAAACAAAGGGTTTCCACCTATGCCTCCATCTTGGCCAGAACTCTCCAAGTGAATTTTAGAGTCAACATGTCAAATCTTATTTTAAAATTGCATTGATATTTTGATTGGGATTGCATTTAATTTATTGGCTGACTCAGAGAGAATGGACTCATACAGAACTGAGTCTTCTTGTTAAAGAATAGGTTTCTTCTGTGTCTTTCAATAAAATATATTAAAGCTTTCTTATAAATCCCATGTACTTCTCATTAAGTTTATTAGTGGTTTTTAAGTTTTTTGTAATTATGAATTTTCCTATTGGTTTTTAATTGATTATTGCTAATATAGAAAAATAGGGCTTTTTGGTTTGAATTTGGTCACATTTCTGAATTCATGTAATATCTGTAATAGTTTTTACAATTTTTTCTTGGATTTTAGGGAGAGATGATTATATTATCTGAAAATAATAACTGCTTAATTTCTTTCATGTTTCCTTTTTCTCATCTTGTACAGTTAGATCCTCCTGTACAATGTTTGAAAGAGTGATGTCTTTACTCCTTTCTGAACTTATTGGGAATATTTCTATTATTTCACCATAAAATGTAATTCTTGATCTAGGTTCCAAATAGAGATACTTTATCATGTTGAAAAAATTTATTTTCATTCCTGGTTTGCTCATTTTAAAAAGTCTTGAATGGGTTTTAAGTTTTACAGTGTTTTCTCAGCATCTATGGAGACAGTCAGATTTTTAAAAACCTGCTGATATTGACAAGCACATGACTAGACCTTCAGTGCTGACTGGCCCTCATACATCTAAGTCAATGTTACTTGGCCATGATGTTTTATTCTGAATTTGAATTCCTAACATTTTTAAAGGATTCTTGCATCTGTGTTTATGGGTTTTTCTTTTTCTTATATTATCTTTTTATGTTGTGTGAGTTGTGATAGCCTTACAAATGTGTTAGGTAACTTGCTATCTTTTTTTAACATTTTGGAACAGTTTGTATATCTTATGGATTATCTGTTCCTTGAAGGTTTCATTGAACTCTTAAAATTGGGCTGGTATTTTTTAGGGATGACCTTTGCATTAACTTTCTAGTTTCTTCTATATTATATTAGTCATTTCAGGATTTTTACTTTTCCTCAGGCCAATTTTGGTAAAATATCAACATTTTTCCTGAACAACACATGGGCAGAAAACCTTCAGTTAAGATTTTCAAACTTATTAATGTAAAGTCATACGTACTATTCTTCTGGATATTTAAAAGATCCTCTGCACCAGTAATTATCTCCTTTAATTTTTTTAATATTTATAAATATCTTACATATTTTTCTTGGTCACATTTGCAAGTCTTTCTATTTTATTTGTATTTCAAATATTCCATTTTCATTCTTATAAATGTGGGCACTGAAAATTTGTAATCAAATAAACTAGTAGGTGAAGGTGAATTTTGCTACAGTATGTAATGCCACTTGATTCTATGAACTTCTGGGTGATCTGCCAAAAATCACATCGGGATCTCTCATTAAAACATTAAAATTTTTTCCCATCATCTGCAATTTGATTAGTTACTTCTGCAGTTTTGTTACAAGCAGCAAGTTGTAAAACACCTGAATTGCAAAATGATTTTTTACCTGGGTATTGGAGTCGTTAATGCTCTCATTTTCTGGAAAATAAGCTCCTCCAAATTAGCCATTTGACAAGTATTTGCTACAATTATATCTCTAACTCTTACATGGAGGCACTCTATATAACTCACCATACTAAAAAATGGGTGAGAAAAAATGATTCATTTTAACATCCCTTTTCCAATCAAACCTTTTTTATAGTTCCATGAGGTTTCTAAAAACAACTTTGTTAAGGTATAATTGATAAAGAATAAACTGCACATATTTGGAGTAGATAATTTTATCGGTCTGCATATTCACATATGCATACACCTGTGAAGTTATAACAAATGCGAAAACGAATGTACCCATTGACTCCAAGTTGTCCCTTTGTCACTCCTCCTGCCTTTGCTGTGCCCCCCCTTTCCCCAGCGACTGCTGGTCTGCTTTCTGTCGCCCAGACTCACTTGTGTTTTCTGGGGTTTCATTTGAGTGGAATCATCACTGTGGACTCTTTTTTTTATCTGGCTTCTTTCACTCCGCATAATTATTTTACAGTCATCTGTATTTAATGTACATCAGTCATTCTTTCCGTTGTTGCTGGGTGGTATTTCATTGTATGGGTACACCTCAGTTGGCTAACCCACATTGTTCTTGTTGAATATTTGGGTGGTTTCCAGTTTTGGGCTGTTAAATAAAAACTAGTATGGACATACACTTTCATTTCTCTTGGGTAAGTATTTAGGGGGAAAATGGCTGGATCGTAAAGTATGTGCTTGTTCAACTTTTTCCAAACAGCTTCATCCCGCTGCCTGGCAGCATTGGACGTTCTGCTGCCTCTGGGTCCTTGCCTGCGTGTGCGGTTCTGCCAGCGTTGGAACTGCTGCCATTCTGAAGCGGGCAGTGGATCCCCAACACAGCCCTGCAAAACAAACCACGTTTTTAATTTGTAAGATTTCGAGGGGTATTTTTTAGGGTAGAATAAGCCTGATCTGTTTGGTGATATTAATTATTCTCATTTGAAGGCCTATGCAATTAGCTGTTTGCTCTTTATTGAGTTCGATGCTGTTTTTCTTGTTGTTAGTTTTCCCCTGTGGTTGGTGGTTTTTGGTTGTGTGCCCGTCTCTGTCTTGAGATTTCAGACGACCCTGTTGGAAAGCTCTGTGCCCAGGTAGCACAGCCTGGACTGGCCACTGTGGCAGAGAGATGAGACGCTCACAATGGCGCGGGCCGGTGGCTGCCCTTGGGACAAGGGCGCCCCCTTGCAGCTAGGTGTATATCAGCCCTGGGGTGCTGCCCTAAGGGTCCTGCTCACTGGTAGTACCTGGGGTGGGCTCCGCTGCCTCCCCGACTTGGCCTGAGCTCCTGAGGGGTCCAGAGGGGAAGCCAAACACTCTCGCTGCCTCTGGTGGAAACGCTCCCACCCATGCCCTGGTGGTGGCCCCTGGTTCCGTGTCCCTGAGCTGGAAGCGTCTTGAGGCTGGTGTCTCCTGTCACAGGGGCATTTCCCTGCGTGGCTTGTGCTCTGTTCTCTCCCCTGCCCACCTGATGCCACTGGCTCTTTCAGTGATTCCTCACAATTTCTGAACTCTTCTTATTCCAGCATTGGCATAGAATTTTTAAAATACATACTTTTTATGACATTTTGAGGACATGAACTTGGGAAGGGGAAACTACAGCTTATGTTTAATCCTAATTTAAAAATAAAAATAGCTCACTTTCTGTGCCAGACACTGTAGCAATTAGGGTCCAGGTAAAGAATGGACAGGAACTTCAGCTCAGATTGTGAAGAGAATTTAATGAAAGAACCGTGTATGGAAGTGTGGGCAGGGTTAAGGGAACCAGCTTGGAATGGTGAGGTGCCAAGGAACTAGTTAAAAGAGGAAGTGGTAACTGTCCCTGGACTCTAGGGGGTAAGAGGGGGCAAGGGGACAGACAGCATGGTGTTACCCGAGCCTGCTACAGGTATCTTCAGGAGACGCAGGGGACTATGCAACAAGGCTTGAGTTGTGGAGGATGCAGCCCTGGCCAGAGCAGCATCAGAGCACAGGGCTGGCGGAGCTGGGGTAAATGCCCCAGCCTCTCTCTTCTCTCCTCCTGTGCCTTCCTTTGACTGAAGGGAGTCATGTGACCTGGCCCATGGGGTCAACCCCAGAGATGGGGGTAGGGCGAGAGACAGAGAAAACCATCACAGCCCTCTCTCTTCCTAGCACTTCCTAGCACACCCTCCAACAGCTCCCTGATAGCCCGAGGTGGTGGCATATTATTACCCTCGTTTCATAAAGGACCAGGCCCAGCATCCCCGGATTCAGCACCTCTTCTCCTTCCTTCCTTCACGCCTCCAAAATTGACTTCTGTTCTTCCTCCCACTGGCGCCTGCAGCCTGCTGCCCAGCACAGCTTGATTCCGGCCCTCCACCACTGCAGTCTAAGGGCTCTCAAGGTGTTGCAGACAGAGCTCGGACTTGTCACGCATGCTGTGCCCACAGTTCCATTCTGAAACATTGAACCTTACAAGGAAGTTGAAAGATTGTGCAGAGAACATTTGTCTGTGACCCCCCACCATGCGTATTTCTCAAGAGCACCTCTCGCACTCCTGTGAGTTTCCTTGCCTGCATCCTCACTAACCTGTGAATTCTGGGAAGGGAAGGGCTGTGGTGATTTGTCTTTTTGGCCTCCAGGGCCCATAAGAGTCTGGCACACAGAAGTTGGTCTGTAAATGTTGGATGGATCAATAATTCACAAAGTGGTGTTTCCTAGGAAAGGAGGAAGGGGACTTTTATTTATTCAGGGTCTATGGCGGTTTCCACTTATCAAGTTGGGGCATTGCATTTATTATTTCACCAAAGCCTCACAAATCAGGCAAGGCAGGGATTATTGTCTCTTTTACAGTGGAGAGGGATTTCTGACGTGTTCAAGGTCACGTTGTACCCCTGAGGGAGCTGGGAGTGAGATCATCAAGCTGCCCTCCAATTCACCCTGCTGACATTGAACCTGTGTCTTCTTCACACACTGGAGACTACTTGGGGCTGGGGGCTGGATTTTTATGCATTTTGAATGTACCAGGACCTGGCAGCTAGCAGGTATAAGAAATATTTTCTGAAAGAACAAATGAATGAACCTTTGGTGAGTATTTTCTTACTAATGGATTTCACTACTGAATGTGGCATTCACTACTGGAAATTCAGTCACTACTAGGATACGACCCCTGATAAGTGCTTATACTTTACCTCAACTGATCTTCTCCCTGAACAAGCGAGGGATCTCAAGGGCCAAGGTCATGCAGGAAGCCAAGGGCAGAGCCAGTGTGCTGACTCCCTGCTCAGTGCTCTTTCCCTTCCTCTCCACATCCACCTGGGCATCTGGATTGGTACCGCTCACTCACGCAGAGCCTGGAGACCTAGACAAACCACCATTCTGGGTTTGTGGGTGCCTCTCAGGCACGTGCTGAAGAGCCTTTCTTTTTCCTTCCTGACTGAGGGGTCCACGGGCGTCAGAGGCTTGGAGTTGCTTGTGAGATTGCGTTTATATACTTTCCTCAGGAAGAGATCCAGAGTTTATATGAGGCCCTGAAGCATATACAAAAGTGGGTGGGGGAACCTCCCTTTGGTGTTCTCTCCAGAGGTTCCCTAACTTTTTGATTGTAGAGACAAACAATTTTCAAAAAGCATATTAGGATGCAAATTTTTGCAAAGTAAGCCCTTAAAAAGAAATCCACCATCACCACCGCAGTATCATATCATGAAAGCACAGTTTAACCCCTCCAAATTGAGAAGGACTGAGGTGGGGAATGACAGGCCTTCCAATCAGGCAAAGTGGCCATACTTGCCCTTGTTTTGCTCACTTTGCCCTCCATGACCGTGTCGGGGGAGCCCCAGCGTTGAAAGCCTTTGCTGTGCCTGGAGAAGCAGTGGCTTGGGGCTTGTGTCTTGGAAGCCTCGGTGCCCCCCACAGGCGCCTGCTGCCTGGTGGGTGTGGTTCTGTCGGACCTCCAGATGGTATTTTCGCTGGGGCAGGTACTGAAGTTGTTTCCTGGGTTTGCGCTGTGGGAATGAACTCAGGTGGTTTGTGAGGGGAGGTGGTGTCTTTGTCCGTTGGGACCATTTTCTCCCAAGGGCTTTGGGACGGAATCTGAAGAATGCAGGTTCTGAGTGGTCAAAGCAACCTGCTGCCTCCTCCCCCATGGAAGAAAAGCCCTGGGTGTGTGTTGGGGGGGGGGTGCTGTAGTAGCCCTCCTAGTGTGTGGCCGTGGGGTCAGGAAAGCATTGGGTGGAGGGGCTGTGGCCGTGCGAGATGACCCTGCTCCCCGGGTTGCCTGGTCCCTCCGACCCCCCTTCTGCACTAGGCCAGTGCATTCCGACAGGCCCTTGTCTCTCCTGTCTTGGATCCCCCGTCAGCGCACTGGCTGGGCCCACTCTCTCCTTGGCTGAGGACAGGCAGGATCGTGGCTTCATACAGACATTTTCCAGGAAAGGTTTGCTGAGGAGGAAGGTTGGCCCCAGCGGGACCTTGGCGGGGAGGTGAGAGCAGAAGCCCAGAGCAGCAGGCTGTGGGTGGGGGTGTTCTTCTGGCCCTGCCGCTCTACACGCGGGACAGTCTCCGCCAGTGTTTCTGGAATGAACAGATACCATCGAGCATCTAATATGTGCCTGTCAGATTGCTTCCACCCTCTCAGCCTCAGTTTCTTCTTCTTTTTTTTGAAAAAAATTTTATGTATTTATTTTTAGAGAGAGGAGAAGGGGGGAGAGTGAGGGGGAGAGAAGCATCAATGTGAGAGAGGAACTTCAGTTCCAGGCTTGTTCCCTGACCAGGAATTGCACTGGTGACCTTTCACTTTGCAGGATGGTACCCGACCTACTGAGGCACACTGGTCAGGGCTCAGCTTCTTCTTAAAATGGAGTTTACGATGCTCCCTGGACCCGGACACCCTCATTGAGCACGAGCAGGATTCCCCAGCTGATTGTGGGTCTGAGGCAGGATGGGTGTCCACCCATGAGCAGGACCCCCTTCAACGCTGCTGTGCCGACCTGTTTGTAGGCATTTCTACATGGGATCCTCTCCCACACACAGGCGCCGTGTGACCTGAACCCCTGACTCAGCTGTGGGTGCATCTAGACAACACGGGAGGAACTGGGGGTTCAGAGGGGAAACCGCTTGCTCAAGGTCAAGGTCACTTAGCAAGCAAGGGCGTAGCCCACCACACACATCTGGTCTGGGTCGGCCTTGGGAATGCTGTGCACTCCAGAGGATACCAATAAGGGCTCTTTTGCCCAGTTTTGTTGATGCAATGAAGACAATAAACAAACAAATGCTTTTTGGAAATAATGGGGGGACCTGATTAGGGAAGAAATGACCAGAACATCTAAATCACCGAACCTTTTCAAGGAAGGCCCTAGAATTATTTTCATATACACTACAGATGATAGCCAAGAATAGGCTACTGTACAACCCAGCCGGGGTCCCTGCGGCACCTGCTGAAAGCAGCAGATAAGCATCATGAGGGATTACTTACGGTTTACAAGCTAATTTGCACGGTTTGCTTAACAAGCGCATTTGCACGGTTTAAATGGTTTCCAAAGGACTTGAAAGCAGCTTGGTTTCTTAATGAAGTTAGAGAATTCCCTGCCATCTCATTGCCCCACAAACTGGCTCAGCAAACCATATTTTTGTTTTGCTTTTGAAATCATAAACAGATGCTTATGTTTAGACTGTGGCTGCAGCTTAAACACAGCCCTTCTGTTCCTCCTCTGCCCAGCTTGCTGTTTAAGGGGTGGGGAGGGGCCCTCCCCTGAGCTGCCTCCAGCATTTGGCTGCTCCCTCAGCAGTGGGCCTCCTGGAAGAGGGTGGGCCCTTGGGAACGGAAGGGAGTGGCTGCTAAGGAGTGCGGCCAGTCTGCATGGCCTTGAGAAAGCGCCTGTCCTGTCTAGCCTGTGGGGTCATTACCTGCCAGCTGAGAGTGTTAGAGTGACAGAGAGGAGGGTCAGCGTGCCCAGCTCAGTGCCTGATACAGGGTGCTGCTGCTCCGTGAATTCATGCCCCTACTTTTCCTTGACCTCCCAGTCCAGCCTTCCCTGTCCTCTGCTGCTCCAAAGGTGGGCATGGGAGCTGGAGAGCGGCTCAGCGAGTGCCCCAGGGAGGGGAGCCAAGTGTGCCCCTCATTCTAGCCCCTGGAGAGCTACGTGCAACTGTGGGAGGCATTTCCAAATGCTGAGGGGAACAGTTGGGGATGCCCTATCAGCTAAGAACCTACAGTGCAAGACAGACGGGGGTGGATGGAGTGGGGAGCCAGGGGGTAGGGAGGGCCCTAATGAGAGCCCTCTGCCTTGGCTGGGAGGAGAGGAGTGGCCTAGGGCACCTGGACACCACCTCAGGTCCACAGTAACTGAGGGGTGGAGGCCAAGGGAAGACAGAACGGGGGCGGGGTGTGGACTGGGAGCAGGAGCAGGATGCATACGTGGGGCCATGGGCAGCAGAACTCGTGGTTTGAATCTCACCTTTCCCAGCACTAAGCACCTGGGAGACTTTGGGTAAGTTATCAAGACTTCCTTTGCTTCAGGTTCCTCATCTGTAAAGAGGGCTCTTAGGAAAATTAAATGGAATAATGCACATTTGTGGAGGGCATATCCCTCAGCAGGCACTTAAGAAAGGGCAAAGGTAAAAACAAACCAGAAACTCTGCAGTCTCACTCTCGCTTCGATGTTTTGCGAGTTTGTGCCTCTTTTGCACACGTGCCTGAGGGCAGGGGCACCTGGCTGCCTGTGAGTGGAAGTCCCTTCCCCTGGACACATGGGCACCCCATGATGTGGGGCTCAGATTGTTTCGGGGTAGAAGGGGGAAGAGTTGGGGTTCAGTTGGCCTTTCTAAATGGGGGCATGGTAGTGGGGGGCTGATCCTGGACAAAGGGGAGACAAGGAAGGAGGAGCCAGGAACTTTCCCTCCAGCCCAGCCAGGGCTCTTGTTAGGAGCAGCGATCCAGGGCTCACACGTGCTCTCTCTCTGTCTCTCTCCCTCCCCAGTCTCACTATCCCCCCAACTCCCACCCACCCCAGGTCAAACAGTCTGTTCTTGTTCTCTGTCATGTCAATTCACTTTGGTCCAATAAACGGTTTCTTGTTTGTGATTTCCCTCTCAGACCAGCTTGGTGGGGATACTGAGATAAACAGGCCATGGCTCCTACCCGAAGTGAGCTCAGAGTCCTCTGTGTTGGGGGGAGGGCCCGGGGAGGTGAATACAGGTTAACATTCATTCATTCATTCATTCATTCATTCATTCATTCAACAATGTTTACTGAGCACTTACCAGGCCCATGTTAGGGGCTGTGGAGACAGTGATGGATAAGACAGAATGAGATTGTCTACCAGGCCAGAGGAGGCAGTGCCCAGCATGCTCTCCGCATTCCGGAGTCAGACCGCAGGGCTGGCAGAGAAGGCTCAGAACAAAGGCGACATCTCACTGCCACAAAGGGTGTGAGTGCCTCCACTCACAGGGCCGTCGGGAAGGTTAAGCGCACCGATGCACGTGCAGTCCTCAGAACACTGTGTGAAGCACTCGGGAGGGGTTAGTCCTCAGTGTTTCACTTGTGCTGTTAGTGAGAGGGAAATAATGGAAGTGCAGAGGCAAGGCAAGGGGGTGAGGTCTCTCTCAGTTACCCCCCTCGGGGAAAAGTGCCCTACAGAATGCAGTCCCGTGAAGTCCTGCGTGACCTTGGAGAGGGGGAGGCCCGGTGGTGGCGGTGTCCTCCCCTAGGGACCACCTCCCGAGGGTGGAGGACGGTGGGCGAGCTCTCAGTCCTGAAGGCAAAGCTTCCTGGGAACAAAGAGGGACGGGAGATGTAGGCGTCTCCCTGGAGGCAGCTTCACTGCACGGCCGCTGAGCATCACAGGGAATTCGGGTTTCCCAGGGGAAGAGCCAGTGTCTTGCCTGCAAATTGAGGTCACTGCCTTTTTAAGATGCAGCCAGGAACCAGCTGTCTCGGAGATTAACTGTGAGCCTGGAGGAGCACTGGGAGCCTCGCAGGAAACAAATTCTGATTATACAACAGCTGTCTGGTCTGGACAGCCGGGACTGCGTCGTATCCAGGCCTCTGAGAGGAGAAAGGCAAATGGAGCAGGTCTCGTCAGACATCACGAAAGCGGTGCTCCTGGGTGTGCCTGCCGAGTAGATTTGGTGCGATTGGGCTGTTGGGTTCGTTCAGCCACCTCTGCTGAGGGTCAGGGACTAGATGCGTATAAAATCAGGGGCAAGCCCCTCTGAGCTGGACAGCGGTACAGAAATCGTTGTTCTAGCCTCATGTTTTACTTTTTAAAAAGATTTTATTTATTTATTTTTAGAGAGAGGAGAAGGGAAGGAGAAAGAGGGAGAGGAACATCAATGTGTGGTTGCCTCTCATGTGCCCCCTACTGAGGACCTGGCCCACAGCCTAGGCATGTGCCCTGACTAGGAATTGAACCGGTGACCCTTTGGTTCACAGGCTGGCACTCAATCCACTGAGCCACGCTAGCCAGGGCTCTAGCCCCTTGTTTTACAGCAGGGCTTTCTGGGGCCTATAGAGGAAGTTTTATGTGATTGCAATGTTCTAAGAGACTTGATTGAGGTTGGGGCTTAGTCTCAGGTCAAAGCTGAGGTTCACATGTAGGTCTCTGTGGCTAGTTTGGGGTGAATGTATGGCTAGGGTCATTCCATTTGTGGGTGGGGTTTCAGTCTTTGGTTGCTCTTGCGAGTCGTGTGTGTGAGGGGTTGATCTCTTTCTGTGCAGTAACCCTAAACAGTCTGTGAGAATCCCACCTGCACCCCTGGGCTCGGCTGTGCCAGAACTGCCCCACCCCACATCCCGGACAGCAGAAAGCTAGGAAGGAGCTCAGCCTGCCCCTGCTGGTGTGTGTGACCATCTGGGCTGTGGAAGTCTTGGCTGGAAAGGACCTCATCAGGCAGCAGAGCTGGGGAGGGGGAGAGAAATCCTATGGGCAGGTTAAAGTGGTAGGCCTGGGTCTTCTGGGGTCACAACCTTCCTAGGCCAAGTGAGCACAGCACTAGCTCTGCCCAGAGAATGTGCTGCCTGAGCTGGGCCTGTCTCAGTTGGTGATGGGGTCCGTTGAGAAGCGAGAGGCCTTCGTGGGTGAGAGTCAAGAGACATTTGTCACTTCCATGACAGGTTCTCATTTCCATGGTCAGCGATGGAGAGGAGGGGGCCGGCCCGTCCAACATCCCCTCTACCCGGCAGTGTGTCCTCCCTGTGGCTCCTGTGCCAGAGGAGTGAGGGGCAGGGGCCATCTGGACTGGAGTCAGCCCCATGGTTCTTCTGCTCAGCCTGGTCTGAGGCGGGGCTAGAGACTGAGACCCACGGAATCCCTGAGCCGTGACCAGGGCTGGGTGGTAGGAGGAGGCAGTGAAACGGGATGGCTTCTGCTCTTCCACGTGTAGCATAGCTGCCTCTGAAGGCAACAAGGGCGCTCTCAGAGGCTGGAAGGCTCTTCGGTGGATTTCATTCATTCATTCATTCATTCATTCACCCATCTCATCATCCATCCAATATTTTGCAAGCATCAGACTCATGCCAGGTGCTGGACTAATTGATTTGACTATGAATAAGTTGGAAACGGCCTTTGGCCATTGGGAAATAATGGGAATTATAGGGATGGAGTAGTGGGGGCCATGACCAAGACCTGGCAGTCAGAGAAGGCTTCTCGGAGGAAGCCACATTTGAAGCTGAAGCCTGAAGGATGAGGAGGACTTCAGACAGAGGAGGCAGCCTGTGTGAGGGGCTGGTGAGAGCGTGGCCAGCAGGGGAACCAACGATAAACTCAGCGAGGTGGGGCCTGGTGAGGGGCAGAGTTGAGAGTGCGGACCGTGTGTGTGTCACATTAGGAGGTCTGAGCTTTCATCCCAGGAGCCACAAGGAACCAATGAAGGGCTTTCATCGAGGCACTGATGTGCCGAGGGTGTTTCTGCTGGTTTTTCCAGAGGCCGACCTTGAGACAGCGATCTGTGGGCAGGCAGCTAGTTTATGTGGGAGGTGATTCCAGAAAACACTAGCAGTGGAGTGGGGAATTGAGAGAGGGAGGGAGTCAGCCAAGAGAGCATGTGTGGTCAAGCGTCACCTCTGTGGGCACTAGAGCTTAACTCAGCTGGAGAGCTCTGGAAGCCAGCTCAGAATTTCCTTCAGAGTTGTTGCCCTCAAGGGGAGGGTGCTGGGGTATTTATAGACCACCTCCATTGGCCACTGAAGACTGCTCTGGGCTGGGTGGGGCATGGACACTTCCCCAGCACTGTGGCCTTCCAATGGGGCAGGCAGAGTGGGCTGCAGTGTGGGCCTTCGGGCAGAGATGCAGCGGCTGGCTCAGCGTGGGGCCCCTGGGGACAGGGGTAGGGTGTTGGTGCAGCTGTGGTTATGAGGTGGAGGGACAGGGAGGGGCAGACAGGAGGAGCCTGGAGGTCAGTAAGGAAGCAACGGGAAGGCTTATCCAAGCAATGGATGGTGGTAGTCGGGGCTGGAGAAGCTGTGGTTATGGGCAGAGGGGACAATGTCAGGGTGCAGATTGGGCTGGCCTTGGTGACAGATGTGGGGGAGTGAAGGGGGCTCCTGCACCTCCCCGGGGTGCTCCCTTATCTGCGCACTGCTGCTCCTCCCAGAGGTCCTCCTCTGCTTACACGCATCTGAGACACTGACACAGGCCCCAGCACAGCGGGGGCCATTGCCCAGGGACCGTGGAGCATGTGTGAAGGGAGATGAAGGTGCTGTGGCAACCACTTGAAAACATGAACCAGGCTGCCACCAGTGCCAGCTCCCAGTCTTAGAAGAGATCACTAGGGCCGTGTGTATGTGTGTGTATGTGTAGGAATGTGAAAATGAGAGAAGAGCAATCCAGCCAAGCCCCTACCCTGAATGTCCCCCGCTCCCTGTATCTTCCATTATGCCCACATCTGTGTCCCATCTGGCCTCATGAGAACAGATGCTCTGTATGGCTTGTTCACTGGCCCCCGGACCTGCTCATGACAGGTCCTCAGTCTGCTGAATGGTGGAACTGTGAATGGTCCCTGCCCTTCTGGGCTTCACATCCTAGGGAGGAAGGTGGAGGGAGGTGCTAGAGACGGTTGATTGGTGATTCTGACAAGGGCCCCCAAGGGTGGGTGGGATGTGGTTGAAAAAGGGGATGGGGTGTTGCAGCAGGGAGGGGGAAGAGGATGGGACGGTCTCACCAACCACGGTTCGTAGTTGCCAGCACAAGAACCCAAGGCTGGATGAAATGAGTAGAAAAAGAAACCAGTGACAGATGGGAGGTGGAGTGTGGATGCCCGTCTCCCTCCATCCCCAGCCGCGGTAACTCTGAGGTTCGCATTCCTCATTGGCTCTGGTTGCCCGCAGCAGAGACTTGCCTGCTAATGCACATTTTAGGGCCACCGTCCCTTCTCTGGCTTCTCCTCGCCCTGCTGGAGCTTCCTGGGATCACCTCCCATGCAAATGGCTGCACTCAGATCCTGAGTCCTTTGAAGGGGCCCACAACCTGGGTGGGTGCCTCTAACCAGCAGACTCGGCCACATGTCCTTTCCTCATTACAGGAGAGGTTGGAGGAAGCAAGAACCAGGCATTCTCAGCTCCTGGGTGGGAGGGCTGCATACTCTGGTTCCCACCAGGACTCCTAGGCGACGTGTCAGCCAGGTCCCAGTGGGAAGCTGTCTCCATCCGTTCCAGCTGCTGTAACAAAATCCCACAGACTGGGTGGCTTTTCAACAACAGACATTTATTTCTCACAGTTCTGGAGGCTGGAAGACCAAGACCGGGGTGCCAGCAGACTCAGTGGGCCCACTCCCTGTTCATAGATGGTGCCTTCTCGCTGCGCCCTCACATGGCGCAAAGGGCAAGGGGTCTCGCTGGAGCCTCTTTTGTAAGGGCAGTAATCCCATGGACTCTCCTCCCGAAGGCCCCGCCACTGAGAGGGCACATCCAGACTGCAGCAGAGGCCCATGGGATACTCACATGATAATAATTTTGGGGGGGTTGTGTATAAAGGTCCTATTTACAAAGGTGTAGGGGTGGTGGGGAGGCACGAGGGACAGTGCAGGGACTCGGGATTCACAGCTATACAGCTGTTCCCACCCCAAGGTCTGAAGGCAGGAGGGGAGGGGTGGTGGCTAGAATCCAGCAAGAAAGAGAGAGCCAAGCAGAGACCCCTGGAGAGGAAGGGCACAGCCTCCCCAAGGCCACTTCACTGAGAGACACTGAGGGGAGTATGTGCCCGACGTCTCCCCGCTCTGCTCCCCCATCTCTTGCCCAGTGGCAGACAGACTCAGACAGGGCAGCCCCCGGCCAGAGCAGTGTGGGGCAGGGCAGAACAGGGTGCAGACCAGACCGGAGGGCGAATGGAAGAGATCTGGTGAAGGGGGAATTTCCCGGCAAATGAGGGGCCTCAGGTGTGACAAAGTGTCTCAATGTCCATGTGGGATGGAAACAAAGATGTCACACTGAGTTTGAGTTCGGGCTGAGGGCTCCAGGAGGCCCCTCAACAGGAGCCGGCCCTTCCTTCTCCTTGGTCGTTTCCCGCTGGTTCCCCCAAGAGCCAGCCTTGCTGAGTCCCCTGGTGCTTTCCAAAGCCGTGCTTGGGGCGGAGCCCAGGGCTCGAGGAGACCGGGCTCTGCCACTAACCGTGTAACCATGGTTCAGTCCCTTCTCCATCGGGGCCACTTTTCCTAATGGTAATACCAGAAGGGTTAGCCAGGTGACCTTTCAGGACCCTTTCAATGCACTGACCTTCTAGAAAAGCTCCTGGCGCCCTGAGAAGGGAGTGACACAAAGACTGTCCTTTTGGGGAAACCAAGGCTCAGGGAGCAGAGGGAATTGGTGGAGGTCACTGGCCCTGTGGGCACTTCCCTGAGCCAGGCCCACCCCACCCCTGCTCTCCCCAGGGTGGCAGGGGAGAGGACAGTGATAGTTCCCACCCATGTTTATTTCTAGTTAGCGCCGTGGCCTGCGTGAATTTTCACGATTTCTCTTCTGCCCTTGTGTGTGTGTGTGTGTGTGTGAAAATGGAAACGCGTTAAGAGTGGTGGTTTTAAGCTGGCTTTCAGAGCTCACCAGTCCCTCCTGCCCCACTGCACGGCTCAGGGCCGGTGTCACTTTGGGGCTTTGGACCCGAGGGGTCCACATAAACCTGAAGGGGCTCAATTTATAGGGAGTTTCAAAGAGAGTCGGTAGGGCTTCGCTGCCTCCCTGAGCCCCTCTGACTACAGCCCTGCACGGTCCAACCAAGCACATCCAGGAGACTGCGCAGAACCCCACCACCCTGTTGTGAGGCCTGTGTCCCGGGCACAGGAAACGAAGGCCATTTCATTTGATATCAGACCCCGAGGCTCTGGCGTTACTGCACACCAAGGCCAGGAAAACCTCTGACACCACCTTCTTCGTTCAGCCCATCAAATAGGCTCTGTTCAAGTCAGAGTTTCCAAACTGACTGCCCCAGATCCATGACGGCCTGCAAAAGACAGCCCCTAGATGAGACATGTGCCCTGCAGTTCACCACAGTCCTCACCGCCCCCTGTTGCCTCGCAGTGGGGAGCCAAACATCCGTTGCCACTTATCCCCAAGTCTATGCTGCTGTTTCTCAAATCGGAGAGCTACGAGGAAAGTAAAATATTTTGGTCCCCACATTTTCAACAAAAGTGCCACTGGGGGTACCCCCGTCCTGCTGTATGGGGTTGCTAGAGTAGAAGTTTATCTCTAGGGCTGTGTTTGGTCCCCAAGCCATTCCCTGTCACAACTACCACCATCATAGTTGTAATCATGTCGCTTTTATTGGTCCTCCGGCAGGTTGTGTGCACAATGAGACAGGTCACGATAGCCCTTAGGTCTCCTGAGAGGCAAGGGAGGTGGGCAAGAAGATGGGAAACAGGGGTGCTGGGGATGGAGGGGTTAGATCTACCACAACGAGCCGCTCACTGTCTTATAATGAACTGCGAGGGAAGCTCTTCAGTGACACCAAGCAGCCTGGAGGGGACAGCCTTCTGTGCAGCGCCTGACCTAAGCCCATGTGGCCGCAACTGCAGGGCCTGGCCCAGCCCCAGCTCCTTTCCTGGGCTCGAGGACATTGGAGAGCAAAGTCCATTTGGACAGGGAGACCCAGGGCTGGCCTGTAAATTCAGCCACCTCACTGAAGAAAAAAGGCCTCCATGTTCCATCTCTCTAGTGGGGGTAGGAAGATAGGCCATGGCTCCCTGGGTGAGGGCCCCTTCAGTCCAGGCACAGAGGTCCCCTCAAGGCCCCCTGTTGTCACCATACCGCTCCACTCCGGTTTCCCGGAGGCTCCCTCAGAAGTGGTTGGGGAGCGTAATCCTGGCAGGTTCCCCCTGTCAGGTGAGGCAGGCATTTGGCATTGTAGAAGAATTTCAGCCTGCCATGATTCAGGCCACACTCCACCTCGTGAGAGCCAGACTGTGGAGTCCGGTCACAGGTGCCAAGAAGATCATCGTCCCAGCCATTGTCTGCATCCCAGACCTGCACCCTTAGGGGCCCCCCTGTGGGCAGGAGCACATCCCCAAAGTCCAGCCGTGTCTTCCACTGGGGGTTGTTGTTGTTCCACACTGTGCCCGTCCTCAGCTCCTGGCCTCCAAAGAAAACCTTCACATAGGCATCTGTGGCAGTAAACATGTCTCCCCATAGATCTGTTGCCTGGAAGTCCCTAACCTCTAGCTGGGCCAGGCCCCTGTGCCGGGGACAGCAGCCCTGGCTGGTGACTGCCGAGCCATGGCACACACATTGGCAGGGGTTGTGGTGGCTCTTCTGCTGCCCCGGGGGGCAGGGCCGGCTGCAGTCCCGCCAGCGGGCCCTGTGTGTCACATACTGGCTGACAGCCTGCCGCAGAGCCTCCCGCCGGGGGTCCTGTTTCCCCAGGAGCACATGCAGTGGCTCCAGGGTGTAGTCCACCAGGCCGGGGCTGTCCTGCAGTGAGCTCACCCAGGCTGTGAATTGCTCAGGCCCAGCATGGTTCCCAAACAGCATGTCAGGCATGGAGGTGTGGTGGCCACCTTCAACCTCCAAACTGCGTTCCCGGTAGGCCTGGTGGAAGGAGGTTGTCATCTTGCTCTGCTTCTTCTTCTCCTCACAGGCCTTGAATTCTGCTGAGGAGCTGGCACGGCCGCCTATGCTGACCTCAGCCTCAACGGACAGGCAGTCCGCCACCCCGTCGGCCGTGAGCCCGTCTAGGGCCAGCTCGCAGGTTCGCAGGGCGGTGATGGCAGAGATCCTGCCACCCAGCTCCATGGAGCGGATAAAGTGGGTGCCATAGTTGGAGATGAGTCTGAGGTAGTCGGGCTGGGTGGAGGCATTGAAGTGGGGAGGCAGGCCGCTGAGGGCCTTCTTGAAATCAGGGTGGAGTGGTGGAGAGTGCACCAGGTGAGAACTGCAGGGTTGGGGAGAGAAAAACGTCAGGTGGGCCCCGCAGCGGGGAGTCTCTGCCCCAGTCGATGAGTCCCTCAAGGTTGCTCAAGGTCACCTGTAAGCGGCAGAACTAGGACCTGGACCCAGGAAACCCCCTCTGCCTATAGCCCTTCAGTGACCCAGCTACTTTGTTGAGCCATTTTCGCTTTTCCTTTTCAAAATAAAGATACGTCTTTCCTTTTTGCTTTCTAATGATAAAAGCAATGACACTGCACTGATGGTAACCCTTTAGCTTTGGACCCAGTCCAGTGGCCTTTGTTAGTCTGTCCCCTCGATTGGGCCCATGTGCCTGGGCTCCCGACGGCCCTGGGCAAGCAGGCAGGAGGTGCCTTGTCTCATTGTGGGGGACACGTGGCCTCCCAGTGTGAGAAGTCAGGGCAGGTGACTCAGGGTAGCCCTTGGAGACCATGCATTTCTCAGGCGTGGGGCTTAGGTCCCTGAGGGCTGGGGCTGTGATCACTCTTGCTCAGCACTGTCATCCCAGTTCCCAGCACAGACCTTGACAAGGTAGGCATGACTGGATGGAAGGAGGCCCAGCGATGGGAGAGGAGGCCCAGCGATGGGAGGGACCCAGCCAGGTCTCCTGCCCACAGAAGGCTGGCAATGCCCAGGAAAGGGGTCAGGTGCTCAGTGGGCCTGAAGACACCATGCTGGGGCTCTCAGCCAGCCTTGCCTCCTCTCCACCTGCTTCCTCCCTGGGCTCTTCCCAACCAGGACTGCAGGTTGCTGGGCCCCCTGGTATGTGAGAACCTGGGCTGGTTTCCTCCTGGTAGAAGCAGCCTTGAGTCCCCACTCTGCCATTCCAGGGCACCCAGGCCACCCAGAATTTCCCACAACGTTTTCAAGCCCCCTCTGCCACCACCCCCTGCACTGACCTGTAGAAGCGACACTCCACCGAGTCAGTGCTGAAGCTGTACTTGTCCTGTTGGCTTTTCTGGGCCGCAAAATTGGCCTCCTTGGAATGTGAGCCGGCCACTGCTACACGAGCACTGGAGCTGGGGTGGGGATTTACTTCCAGTCCTGCCCGCCAGTCATTGTGGATGCTGGCAGCCGCATCCCTGGCCACATCCTCTATGGAGCTGGTCTGGGCCTTGGCCACATGGCGCCGGCAGGCTGAGCTGTAGATGCGCCAGTCAGTGAGTGCCAGGGGCAGGCGCTGGAGGGCATTCTGTTGTAGGCTGTTGCGGCAGAGGGTGCAGGTGCCGTCAGGCCGTAGGAAGTGCTGTGTGTCCACCGGAAAGGAGCCTGAGCGGCGGAGGCTGGTCACATCCACGCCCTCCCCTGCCAGCCACCAGCCAGGCACAAACTTGCGGTTACGCCGGCACTCAGATCGTGCGGCAGTATAGCAGGGGGCAGGGGCAGGCGTGGGCAGCAGCAAGAGTAGGGTGCCCAAGAGGAACACACAGGTGGCCATGGAGCTGTGGAGACAGGGGGTGTTTGGGCTCCAGGAAGCTGAGGGTGCAGAGGCACGGAGAATGGCTGATGCTTCCCCGCCACTGTGGGTGATAAGGGGACATACAATGGGGAAGGAATGAGGTAGCTCTTAAGTCACTGACTGCCAGAGCTGGAGTGGCCTTTACAAACCTGGTCACCTCCCACATTGTACAAATGGGCCTAGAGAGGGGGTCACGTAGCTAGAAGGAGCCCCTTGCTTGGATTTCACTATTTAAGGCTTCCGGGGGATCCGGATTGATGGCTCTGTCCCCACGGTGGCTGCTGGTAGGGAGGGGCTCTGTGTGCACAGGAGGGGAACAGAGAGTAGCTGTAGCAGAATTTGGAACGGACCTGGGAACTCTGGAGAAGCCTGGATTCTGGGGAAGTGCCACTCTGGGCCCTAGAACAAGCCATGCTTTCCACACTCTACCCTCTATTTCCCTCTATTTCCCACTAAGTCTTTAACGTAAATGGAAAAGAAGTGAGGTTGTGCATCACCGTTGTTCTCCCATTTTCCCTTTGGGGCCCCCTCTCTGAGCCTCATGGAAGATCGTCAGCCTAAAGTCTAGAATAAAGGCTGTCCATAGGCTATGCCCTTAGATCCTGTGTGGGGAGGGGTCTTTAAGTTTGCTCTCCAGACCTCCTGATGCTCACGTCTCCTCGTCGGCCTCCCCTGCCGCCCTCTGTGGAACTGTGGCATGGCTACCAGCTACCTTTTGCCCACTCTCTGACAACGATTAGTTAGAAGGTTCTTCCTCATTTTGAAGTGGCCCGGAATCTCACCTGGGCCTGCTTATAATCTGGAATCTCCTCTCTCTACCTCCGTGCACACTGAGCTCCTGGGAGGCCGTCCCCCTCCAGCACCTGCCTGGGCCAGCAGCTTCTCTGAGAAGCGGGCACGACGGAGGGCAGGGACTTTCCCTGTGTTCTAGCTGCCCTCCTGTGCTGCGCGCCCAAAGGAGTGACTTGACTGGTGACTAGCATGGCAGTCCCGGGGCGGAAAGTGGGCTATAAAGGGAGTCTTTCCAAGGCCCTCGGATTATCCCATTCAGGAGGCCAGCTCGGTTCCTGTCCTTAATCTGAGGAACTCAGTCTCCATCTTGGCCCTCATCCTTTTATCTCCCAGGAAGCCTGTTTCCAGCTTTCTTAGAACTGTCAACATTTTAAGGAGTCTTAGAGCTTTGTATTCTAGCCTCTGAATTTTATATATGAGCAAACTGAGGCCCAGAGTTGGTGCGAGGCCGCCCAGTGAGTACAGTGACGAGCGCCGTCAGGAGCCCAAGTCTCCTGCCTGACGGCACTTCCTGCTCCACGGGGCTCTTCCTCCTGAGGAGCAGCCCCACTACCAGGCCCTTCTGTCCCCGCCCAGGGACCCCCAGCGTCCCTGGCCCCCTGCTTCCCCTGTACCTGGGGTCCCGTGTCGAGCCGCTCCACACAGACACTGCCTCTCTGCGCGGGAGGCTCCTGAAGTGGCGGAGTCAGCCCCCCAGGCAGGCTCACCACACTGCTCATCACCAGGCCACTGTTCCTATCACCTCTACTTCCTGCCCTGCCCCCAGCTGTGGTCACAGGTCCCTCTTGCTCTCCGCCCTCCCACCAGCACCCACCCTGTCCTCACCTTCTCATCCGGCCCTGCTGGCAGCCCTCAGGAAGGGAACTGTGAAGGCCAGAGGCTCATTCTCCATGCAGAGAAGCCTGGTATGTGGGGGCCTGGGGCAAACAGTGAGGCTGAGCATGGAGTGAACACAGGGGCCTGAGACTCACTGGTACAGCTCTGGTGTTAATGAACAGGACGGCAGGGGTGAGTTCCCTGCTATGACCCGAAGCCTGGCAGAGGTGAGACCTAAGAGGCAGTGCAGGGAAGGAACTTGGAGCACAGGCTCGGCCCTGGGCCGGGCTTGGGCTAGCTCGGTTGTGTACTGGCTGTGTGGCCCAGCAAGACTCTTTAGCCTCTCGGCGCCTCAGTGTCCTCAGCTCAGAATGAGAATGACAATAGTGTAGACCCCACAGGTTGTGAAGATTTGGGGGTTACTACGTGTGAAGTGCTCAGAACAGTGCCTGGCCCTCAGCCAGTGTTGACACATATGACCATTCCCTCCTTCCTGAGCAGCGTGTACATGTCTGGGGAATAAACATTGTTCAGGCCTCCTTGCCCACTTCCTGCCCACGCCTACACCCTGGCCCTGCCCAGGTTCTGAGCCCCAAACACGAACCCCAGCACAGGGTCTCCTGGCCCTGTCTGTGAGCAGAACCCGTGGTCACACTGGTCCCAGCCCCCTCTCCAGCCTTGGCCTATGGTTGCGGCCATGGGGTGTGAGTGGGTGGACATCTGTGGGACCCTGCTGGGGAGAGATGTGCTGTGCCCAGGGTTGTCTTCGTTGAGGTCATGGTGGGTAATGTTTCTGTGGGTTGATTGACTCACAGGACAACTTCTGGGGGGCAAAATCACACTGATCTGGGGTGGGGATGGCTGGTAAAGTGGGGAACTGTTGTCACAGCTTTACCCTCCAACTGCGCCAGTGATGGGAACAATAGCCGCAGACCCCAGACAATATGTGACACCATGAGGTGGTTCACACCTTGAGTTCATGGCCCCCTTGTGCTCCCTGCTCTTACTGGAAGAGGGACTTACACTGCCTCCTCGGCCCTGACCCATCTCCCCCACCCCAGGGTCCCCCGCCCTCTCCCAGAAACTGTGGCCTCCTGACCCCTTTCTAGTTCCTACCCAGGGCCTGACTCAGATGCCCGAGCTGTGAGGAGTACCCTTCTGATTGCTCGGAAGACTAGTTTGAGGGGCGTGGAGACTCCGAAAAATATTTGTAGGAAGAGAGAAGCGAGGTGGAGGGAACAGGTTCCAGTCTCAGCTGTGCTGAGAACTTGCTGTGTGACTCTTGGGGTTAGAGTTCTAACCTCTTTCTAAGAGAGTTTCCTCATGTATGAAATCAAAGGGAGGACCTCAGGATTTCTAAGAATCCTTAGATTCTAAATGCTGAAGAGTGCGTTTAGCAGGTTTTGCCTGCGTGTGGAGCAGCTCATGTCCCCAGGCTGGTGGGGCAGCCCGTTGGAGGGCAGGGATGGCACCGAGTAACAGTGCTGGTCTCGGCGCTTTGGTGAGGCAGGGCACTGAACTATGCTTCAAGCACAGCTTTTCCTCGGAGATGCAAGTTTCAATGGCCAGATCCCATCTATATGGTTTATTAACAACTTTACTGAGCTATAACTCATGAGCGTATTGTACAATCAGTGTTTTTTTGTGTATCCACAGAACTGCGCACCCAGGCCCACTGTCCGGTTTAGGTCATTTTCGCCTCTCACCAAGGAAACCCTGCGCTCACTAGTGTCCCTCCTCATCTCCCCACGCTGATCCACCTTCTGTCTCTGCAGGTTCCTGTTCCGGACACTGCGTGTTCACTGGCGTACATAAGATGTGAACTTCTGTGTCTGGCTTATTCGACATAACATACTATTTTCAAGGTTTATCCAGTTACAGCATCTATCAATCCTTTATTCCTCTTCACGACTGGAAGACATGCGATGATTGTGTGAATGTACCTCTCTGTTTATCCATTTATCAGCGTGCGGACATTCTAGCTGTTTTCACCTTCTGGCTATTAAGAGCGATGCTGCCCCGAACATCGTGTACAGTTTTGTGTGGACATAGGTTTTCATTTCTCGTAGGTGGATGCAGGGACTGGAACTGCTGGGTCAGAGGGTCACTTTGTAAGGGACTGCTGCACTGAGTGGCCACACCATTTTATACCCCTGCCAGCAGTGTGTGAGGTTACGCTTCCCCACATCCTTGATACCAACTGATGTTTTGATTATTGACATTCTTGTGTGTGTGAAATTGTATCTCGCTGTGGTTTTGATTTGAACTTCCCTGGTGGCTAACGATGTTGAGCATCTGTTCCATTGCTTATTGGTTGTTTGTATATATTCTTTGGAGAAATGTCTATTCAATTCCTTTGCCCATTTTGAATTGGGTTATCTTTTACTTGTTGATTTACAATAGTTCTTTATATGTTTTAGATTCTAGACCCTCATCAGATATATAATTGCAAATATTTTCTCCTGTTCTGTCAGTTCTTTTCACTCTCTTGATGGGACCCTTTGAAGCACAAAATTTTTAATTTCAATAAAGTCCAGTTAACCTATTTTTTCTTTTGTTGCTTTTACTTTTAATGTCATATCCAAGAAGTTCTTATCTAACCCAAGGTCATGAAGATTTACTCTTGTAATTTCTTCAAAGAGTCTTGCAGTTTTAGTTCTTACATTTAGGTCCATGGTTCACTTTAAGTTTATTTTTGTGTTTGGAAAGGAGTCCAACCTAATTATTTTTCATTTGAATATTTTCTACATACTCTCTCTCTCTCAAGGTTATAAAATATTTACCCTTCACAGAGAAGCTCCGTGGACGCCCTGCACGGAATGCACAGGAAGGTATCGATAGGGACCGCGGCTACTTACACACTGTATATCTAATTCATAAATCCCGACACTCGCTGTGATCCCAAAGGCCCTTCCGCATAACGAGTGTTCGCAGTGTGAATACTGTGCGTGTCTGAGGGTCCGAACGGCCCTCGCGGGGGTTCCCTTCCCCCTGCAGTCACTCTGTATTCCCTCTTCCCTGCAGGTCTGCGAGGCTTCGGGCTTCTTCCTCACCCTCCACATGACTTACCCAGGGATACGCTCAAGCTTTTACCTTTACTCTCACAGAAGAGTTTTTTCTCTTTTTCCATTTTGTGGCAGTTTTTAGAAGTTTGAGACTCAGTTTTTGTAGTTGAGTAGATTTTTAACTGCTGAGTTCGTGTCTTTAATAGTTTTCACTCTATTAAGCTTCTGGGTTTTTTTTTTTTTTTTCTGGTATCAGTTTTTGACAAATTACATTTTTCTAGGAACTCTTTTAGTTTGTCCAACATCACACACATGTGGGTATGATGTTATTTACCACAATTTCTCTCTTAAAAAAAAAAACTCTTCCTGAGTCAGTAGTGTTGTCTCATTTTTAATTACAGATATTTAAAATTATTACTCTTCTCTTTTGTCTCAATCAATCTTACTAAAGATTTGTGTATATTTTATTAATTTTCTCAAAGAACATGCTTTTGGCTTTATTGATCCTCTCCATTATATCATCATTTTCCATTTTATTTATGTATTTTTTATTTTAAAAATTTCCATTGCAGTTGACATCAATATTTATTAGTTTCAGGTGTATATTATAGTGGTTAGACATTTATATGAATTACAAAACGATCCCCTACTAAGTTTAGTACCCTCCTGGAACCATGTGCAGTTATTCTATATTCTATTTTCTTAATTTCATTATTAGCTTTTTATTTTCTTCTTTTTCCTATATCCTTTTGGCTTCCTCTATTGTTCTTGTTTTAACTTCTTGAGTTGGATCTTTAGCTCATTAATTTTGTCTTTTTTTTTTGAAATTGATGTGTGACTGACATAGAACATTAGTCTGTGTACAACATAATAATTCGATATTTGTTTATATTATGAAATGACCACCATAAGTCTAGTTAACACCCATTACCTCATGTAGTCACAAAGTCTTTTTCTTGTTAGGAGCTTTTAAGATCTGCTTAGAACTTTCAAATATACAATACAATATTATTAAATAAGGAGACCATGGTGTACACTGCATCCTCAGCTTTATTACTTTCTAGCTGGAAGTTTGTACCATTTGACCCCCTTCACCCATTTTGCCAGCCCCCCGATCCCTGCCTCTGGCAGCCACCCACTTGCTTTTTACACCATGGCCTTGTTTGCTTTCTTTGTAAGATTCCACAGGTAAGTGCTTGTCTTTGACTTATTTCACGTAGCACAGTGTCCTCAAGGTCCATTCATGTTTTTATAAGTGGCAAGATTTTCTTTTTCTTAATGGCTGAATAATCCTCTATTGTGTGTGTGTGTGCGTGTATAGGTGTCTGTATGTACATGTAACATGTATGTATGTCACAGTCTCTCCGTACACCTGCTGAGGGACACTTAGGTTGTTTTCATATCGTTATTATAAATAATGTTGCAATTAACACGGGGTGCATATGTCTTTCCAAGTTTGTGGTTTCATTTTCTTTGGATAAATACCCAGAAGTGAAGTTGTTGGATCAGTCTTCTTTCTTTTTTTAATGTAAGCATTTAAGACTCTACATTCCTCTAAGAATCTTTTTAACTGCATTTATAAATTTTTGGTATGAAGCATTTTCATTATTGCTGTTTCTTAATATTTTATAAATTTCCTTATGACTTTTCTTTGGCTTCTGAGTTATTTTTTTAAGTATGCTTTTTACATTTTAAGAAAATGGAATTTTAAATACTGTCAGCTATTAATTTCTAACATGGGTACACTGCAGTCAGAACTTGTCTGTGTGATAATTACAAAGAATAATCATTCTTTGATGTATGTTGAAATTTTCTCCACAGTCTACTAAATGTTCAGTTTTGTAAATGCTCCTGTGTACCGGAGAAGAATAATTTTATTCCATAATTTAACATATTTTTTATTTTACAATTTGCCAAATTTTGAGAGCAGGGTTCTATGTACAAATCTAGGGTCTTTTGCCCTGGGCGGGTCTGGGCAGCTCAGTGGCCAGGAGCATCGTCATGTACACCAAAAGGCTGTGGTCTCAGGCAGGTGCCATAGGCCACTGATTGGTCTTTCTGTCTCTCACCCACATCTGTCTGCCTGTCTGTCTGTCTCCCTTCCTCTCTCTCTACAATCAACTACATATCCTTGGGGGAGGATTAAAAAAAATCCATGGTCTTCTGATAGATTAATTACTGAGAGAATCATGTAAAAATCTCTCTTATTGTGAAAATAGATTGTTCAAGAGCTATACATTTTTCTCTACAGCTAGAGTTCTGTCAACTTTTGCTTTATATTTTGAGGCTGTTTTATTAAATAAGTTCAACATTGTTTTGTCTCCCTGGTGAATTAAACTATTCACGTAGTAACCCTTTTAACCCCAAATAATGCAATTTTGTCTCATGTTAATAGAGCTATCCTAACTTTCTCTTTTTTTGTTACTATTTTTAACTGTGGTAAAATACACACAGCATAAAATTTACCATCTTAATAATTTTTAAGTGTACCAACGTTCTTTTGATGAGTACTCACCCCGGAGGTCTTCTGCCTTCCTTTCACACTCTGTGGTGTGTTGTTGGTGGGCCTCTGTTAAACGTGATTACTTAGATTTTGCTTTGTCATCCAGTCTAACTATCTGAATAACCTGAGTATTAAATCTACACATTTATTGTGATTACTGAACTATTAGAGCTTATTATTTTTTCCATTTTTTTGCTTTTTCTGTATTTTCCCTACTCTGTTCTTCTTTTAGATTTACTGAACTTTAAAAAAAAATACATTTTTTTTATCTCTAATGGTTTAGATTTTTAACATCTTCCTGGTTCTTCAGTGAGTACCCATAAAAATGCTAACATTCCTTCTTAGCAAGGTCAAAAGTTGTTTACTACTGTTCTCCTTTCCAGGGACACTTAGAATGCTATTAACTAATGCCACCTTTCTCATTCTGAGGGTTACTGTCATCCAGTATTTTAGTTCTAGCTTACTTTTCCTCTAAAAAATTAGTCCTTGGTGCTATTACTTAAATCAGTCAATATTCGTTTGTATTTAGCCACATGTTTTCCATTTCTTTGCTCATTATTCTTTCACCTCTGAGTTTCTTTCGGGAATAATTTTCTTTTTTTCTTAAAGCTCACGCATTAGAGGTACTTTCAATGGGTGTCTCCAGCAGCAGCATACACTCTCGCTTTCTGTTTGCCCGAAACGTCTTTATTTCACCTTTGTTTTTGAATCATAATTTTAGCTGATTGACACTCTGAAGCTGTCGCTGGTCGGCATCTCTTAAAATGGCTTTGAAGTTGGCTCGCTGGTTCTAGCTCCCGTTATACCTGCTGTGCAATCACTGTTCCTTTACAGAGAATGTGTCTTCTTCTGAGGAGAGGCACTGTTACTAAGATCTTTTCATTTCTGATTTCCCGAAAAGTTACTGCAAACGATGTATCTAAATATGAACTGGCTTTTCCACTTTTTATTTATGTATTTGCTAAAAACTAAGATAGATTTGACCACAACTGAAATGAAATGAGCTAAGCGAAGTACTTCAGCGTCTGTTGTCCCATGGACCGGTGTCTCCTCGGGCATGCGGCGCTTGTCAATCTCGATAGTGCTGTCCGAAGGCGAGCCCCCTCTAAGCTGTCCATCAGCTGCACAGTCCGTGGTGATTTTCTCCATTGCCAAGGAGCTGCCTTCTCGAATTCCCAGTGTTGTTTTCCCAAACACTATTCCCAGATTTTGAGACCTGACTCTGCTGCAGTGATGAATTTTTGGCCATGGTTTGTCTTAAAACTTCATTATTATATAGCTCTATATCTTAATTTACAGAAAATACTTCTTTTAATACACAGCTAGGAAAAATTACTTGCATGCTTGTAAAAACCAGAGGAAGAAAACTGTATTTGAGAGATAGGACTGGGTTGGAGTTGGAGGGTAAACATTTCTGAGTTCCCCTAAAGTGTTTGGGCCACTGTGATACTCTTCTTCACTCAGTGCGATGACTTTTGATGTGAGACTTGTAACAACCCTGGGGGTCTCCAGGTGTCTCCAAAGGTGTAAATTGCTTTTAATTCATCCTGCTTGGGATTCGTTCTTCCTGAATCCAAGTATTCACATCTTTCATCACTCTGGAACACATCTTGGCCCTTCTCACCCTTTCGTATATTCTGTCTCCCTCATTCTCTCTATTTTTGCCTTTTGGAATGCCAACTAGGAGTATTTTCTACTTTTTGTCTCTCTGTACTGTGTTCCTATCATTTCGTCCAGTTCTTTGTTGTACTTCACTGATTTTTGCTTCAGCTGTGTGTAGTCTGCTGTTTAATCCACCCACTGAGTTTTTAATTTAGGTAATATATTTACCAAGGTACAAAAATCAAAACAATATAAAAAGGAATATAGTGAATAATCTTGCTCCTGCCCCTTTCCCCATCCGTCCCATTCCTACTTATCTTCACAGTTGGCCCCTTTTCTTCTTTTTCTGTTTTAAGTTCTTTGGGGTCCCCTCAGAAGTTTTTTTGCACAAATATAAGCACATACTAGCATACATGTTGGCTTAGTTCCTCCTTTACTCACACAAAAGGAAGCATATTATACATCTTGCTTTGTATTTTGACTTCATTATTAAATAATATAGTTTGGAGATCTTTCCATATCAGCAAATAGAGTTTCCTCACTCTTTTTTTTCAACTGGTTTCCTAGTATTTCAATATACAGGAGCAATATAATTTATTTGGCCAGCCTCTTACTGATGGACATTTGAGTTATTTATAGTCTTTTGCTCTCACAAACAATGTTGCAATTAACTCTTTTGTTGGGTCAGAACTTTATGCACGTTCACTTTTGTTATAAATTACATGTACATATACATATACACATAGATTACACACATGTGGCATGTAGGCATATATACATACTATAAACGAGTACCATCCATAGGGTTGGCACGAGTTTTCACTGTTACCATGAGTACATAGAATGGGCCTATTTTACCCCAATCTTACCTACGGAGTGTGTGGTCTTCCAGATTTTTGTTAATTTTTACTTTTAATGATTTGTTTTTTATTTAGATACTCTGTTTTCATTGTGTTTCACATTTCACAATTATATTTTCTATTCATTTAAAAGTTTAAAAAATTCAAACATACTCATTTAAAATTTTCCATCTAGCTGGTATCTGGAGGCTTCGGTGCATGAAATTCTTTACCTTGCTGTATCAGCTGAGTCTCCCCTCTCAGGGCGTTGTATCTGTGCCTGCTTTCCTTTCAAGTTTAGGCTGTGAGCTCATGCTTGCGGCTCTTTATATGTGGGAATACTGCAAAGCCTGGGTTGAGAATATTCCTCCAAAGCGGGTTTGCATTTGCTTTTGTGAGGCACCTCCCAGCTTCACCCACCCACCTATTTATGTTTATATTCTGGCCTGGCATATTCTGACCCATGCAAGTGGTGTACACTTGAACCTTAGATGCAGGGAAGGTAGCTCTGTGGTTATGATGTTTTAGGAGACGCTTTGTCCCTCCACTCGGATCTGAGACTGAGACAAATGAGTGTCTTTCTTGACTCCCTTTCCCAATGAATAGGTCCTTTTTCTAGTCTGACCTTTCATTGATATTATTAGCCCTCCGAGAATGTATTTTAGGGATGAGCTCAGCCTCAGTTCCCCTACCTCACCCTCAATCCTGAGACATCACTACCTTTTGCTCCTGTGGTTATTAACGTGGGCTCTAGGGGCCCCGGCACCCTCAGGTCATCCAAGGCTGGCCCACCTGCTTTTCTCTCTACTTCTTACTTCTTTGGTTTTTGGCTCCTTGAGGTTTTTCTTACTTATTTTCAATTTTTTCTATGCTTCCTGATACATGCTATTATATTTAATGCAGGCTTTCTAGGTATTTTGCAGTAGGGAAGGTTTTAAGGGTAATTATTCTATAACATTTGATCTCACAAATATTATTCAATAAATATTTAGTCAAATATTTCATTCAATATTTATGATATTTATTTATTTATGTTTATTATAAATATTGAAATAAATATTTATTGACTGCCTACCATGTACCAGACTAATCAGTCCTATTCTTTCTATTTTATTCCAAAAACTTCAAAAGACTCTGATAAGAATAGCGACCACCAGTTAATTCATACACCGACAGAGGAAGGAAAATTGTCCACTTTAACAAAGAGATCTAAGTCTGTGTTGATGACAGTGATGAGCAGATTTGTGCTGGTTACAAATCCATCCTGACATATTTGCATATGAGATTCACCCAACTGAAGAAGCATTAAGAGGACACTGAAACATGCTTGATGTGCGCTTTGCCCGCTATGGCACAGGTGGCAAACACAAGGCCCGGGGGCCGAATCCGGCCCTCCACCTTGTTTCTACCCGGCAGCAGCGCCAGTCTCCTTGCCCCCAGTTAAGGAGCAGTTACATTTACACAGTCCTAAAGTTACATTTGGCCCTTTGAAGGCAACCTCAAGGCTGACGTGGCCCCTAGTGAAAATGAGTTTGACACCCCTGCCAGGAATCTCTGTTGATTAACAAGCCAGGAATCTAGGTTGCTAATGTGTATATCATGGAAATGAGTAGTAGCAGCAGAATCTCTTGCTTTTTTTATTATCTAAAATATTGAGGGTTGCCCTGGCCAGGTAACTCTGTTGGTTAGAGCATCATCTTTATATGTCAACGTTATGGGATTGATCCCTGTTTGGGGCACATACAGGAAATGACCAATGAATGTATAAACAAATGGAACAACAAATCATTTCTCTCCTTTCCTCTCTCTCTCAAATCAATTAAAAATAAATAAATAAATAGAAGACAATCATATTGTAAAAAAAGAATCAACCAATGAATGCATAAGTAAGTGGAATGACAAAATTGATGTTTCTTTCTCTGTCTAAAAAAAAGAAATCAATCAATAGTTTTTTTGTTTGTTTGTTTGTTTTTTAAATAATGAGGGTTGCTATAAGAGTAGCTGGTTGTGGGAATCTCCCAGAATGCTGGTTCTTACAAGAACTGGAAGGACATCGGGCTCCTCAGGCTCTCCTGTCCTTCTGTATTTGTCTTTCCAGCTTCACAGTCTTTCCTCTCCTCTTCTTCCTCTGCTCCATCCTTCCCTTTCACCAGGCTGCCTTCTTGGCTCACTCGTCTGCTTCAACGGTCCCCTCATGGCTGCTGAAAAGTGCAAGCCCAGCCTTCCCAATGGACCGCCATGGCTCACCTTCTTGGTATTTTATAGCATAGACATTACTGTTCACAAAGACCTTCATATACCTTATTTCATCTATGCCTAACAATGTTGTGACAAAACAGAATTTGTAAAAAAGAAAATTATTTTTTAATGAAAAACAAGGAGACCTGGCAGGAAGTGCTTCCCCAGTATTACATGGCTAAGGGTGGCACAGCAGCGGGCAGTGCCGGGTTTTCTGCCTCCAGGCCAGCGTTTCCTCAGGAGCCCAGCTCACCTACAGCTGCCTTGTGAAGTCGCATCCAAGTGAAACTCCAACATCTGGAAAAACCGTGTCTCTAACTCGTCAGCGAGCTCCCAATTCTCTGATGTTTCTAACAATCTGTAGGTCTGAGATTTCTTTGCGAGAGGCATGACCTCAGACTGTAGAGTTTAAAAGTTGGTGTAGGTTTTGTGAACGTCCCAAGGGCCATGCTTGGTCACGTCTTGGGGTTTTGTGGCCACGGGCTTGAGAAAACATCAAAGTCTCACTGAGCTCAAACCCAAATGGAAAGAAAAAGAAGTTCTGCGTAAGAGTCTGGCTGATGACTCTCTGGAAGAAACTGAGCAGTGTCTGAGACTTTGACAGATGCCTTCCAGCTAGAGAAGTTCCTCCTGAAACCACGCCACCCCAGGCATGTGCCTGGAACAATGCACTCTGCACACCCATCCACTGTGTAACTCACTGAGCAGGCCTTTACTGAACACCTGTGGGTGCCAGGTGCTGCTAGGTATTGGTGATTACAGAGAGAGTTACAAAAGCATACAAGACAGGATTCTACCCTTAAAGGGACTATGATCCAGAGAAGTTTTAGCAGCATGACTAAGCTTACAGTCTTGGAAGCCAGGCTGCCTGGTCCAAACCCTGGCTCTGTCATAACTCACAATCTCTTTAAGTCTCAGGGTTCTCATCTATAGAATAAGGCTAATACATGTATCTACCCAAATACTTCTATAACTCACAGAATTGACATGGAGAATAAATGAGGTAATGTATATAAGGGGCGTGACACAGAGTAAAAGATCTAAATAAAAGTTAGTTTTCTGGCATACAATCTTAAAGGAGGTTTGGGATGTATGGCTTAGGAATGAGGGGCTACACTAGTCCAGAGTGGTGGGTTCCAGTTTGGTTAACCCACTGATGTAGCCAGAACAGGGTGCTCCTGAAGGATTGGTAGGTGGCAGAGACTGTGCAGAGCTCTTCAGGGAGAAGAACAGCAGGAGCAAAGATGTGGAGGCAAGAAAGAGGGACCCACATCAAGGAAATAGCTTGTGTTTATGGGTAGGACTAGGATGTAGAGTACAAATAGATAGGTATTAGTACTTATAATTATTATAAGCATTCCATATTTAACAGTCACCAGGCACCTCGGGAAGTGCTTTACAATTGTGGTATAAATTAATAGCACATGAAATAGCACATAAAATCTCCCCAGGAAATGTTAAAACTTACCAGCCAAATATCCCTTCCAGGACAAAGCCCCAAAGGAGAAATGGCTGAGAGTAGAATCTGAACTGAATGAGATGGCAAGGAGCCAAGAGAAGATCCGGCTAAATGTTGGGGAGGGTAGCAGGAGAAGCAGTTCTCAAACTTCCCTCTACCACACTTGAAAGATATTTTTTAGTCCAACAGAAGAGGGAGCCCTAGAGTCACGAATCCTAGCCAAGAAAACCCTGCCTGTTCTCCCAGCTGAGGAGTACAACCCAATCGTCCACTAACAATAGATGGGTGAATAAATGGTGGTATATTCGTCCAACGGAATTCTACACAGCCGATACATGAAACATTATGGGTGGATCTCACATGTAAAATCTTGTGTGAAGAAAACCAGACACACAAAAAATACAAACTGTACAAGTCTGCATATGAAGTTCAAAACAGGGAAAACTCATCTGAGGGGGCTGAGATCAGAATAGTGGCTGTTTTACGAAGAAGGATGAGGGGTGGGATAATGCTGGCAGCCCGAGCCCTGAGAGAGCCAGTCAGTGAGCACAGGGGCAGGCGCTGGAGGGCACCCGCTGCAGGCTGTTGTGGCGGAGGGTGCAGGTGCTGTCAGGCTGAAGGAAGCTGGGTGTTCACTGGGAAGGAGCCCCAGTGCAGGAGGCTGGTCACACCTGCGCCCTCCCCTGCCAACTGCTAGCCACGTACGAACCAACCCCTGTGCTCTCGCTTGGAGCTTGGCAGTATCTGGGGATTATGGTGGGTGGGCAGGAGCACTAGGCAGAGGTGGGTGCTGGGGAGGAGCAGTGGCCACAGAGGTGCAGAGATGCGCGCCTGGCTCATGCGGAGCTGAGCCTGAACAGGGAGTGTATCAGAGAGGTCTCTGTAGCATTCCCTTCCTTCCCTCCGCTCCACCTGTCCACATACCACTGTGGACTCAGCCACCGTGCAGGTCCCCTGGCAACAGTGGAGCTAGTGTGGAGTGAAGAGCAGTAGCTGAGGCTGGCCCAGCCAAGGGCACTCGGGGGCCCTCTGGAAGGAAATAGGTCCCATTCTGCTGTGAGTGGGTCTTGGTCACAGTACATGACCAACCCTCCCAGTTTGCCCAGGACTTTTAATGCTGAAACTGGGAAAGTCCTGGGCAAACCAGGGTGAGTTGGTCACCCTAGTCATGTACCTAACTAATGCTTAATCTGACCTGTGAGAAGGAGGACAGAGGCCCTATAGATGCTGCAGATCTACCTGGCTCTGGCCCCACTGTGGCCCCTACATCTCTGGGACCTTGGGTGCTCTGCTGAATGGGTTCCAGTTTTGGCTCTGTGACCACAGGCCAGGGTCTCTGCTTCTGTTTCCACATCTATAAGCAGGAGAATTAATACCCACCTGCTCAGCAAATCACAGAGGCTCATTGTGAATGTGAAAGGACCTAGTGGGGACCTTTGACAGGTGGCTGCGGGCATTAGGTCACCTTCACCTTGTTCTCATTCTGGTGGGAGGAGCTCAGAAAACTGAGCCCAGCAGATGGCCATCATGTCCTTACTTTGCAGCAGCTCTATTTACAAGCTCTGCTTCCAAGCCTTTTTTATAGGAGCATATTTGTGGCCATTTAATCACGGTCAGCATCACCCTTCTCACCTGCATAGCTTTGTACGGTTTACAAAGGGCTTTCATAGCCACCCACAATATCATTGGATTACTTCTAGATGTCCCTTCTACAGAGCACAGAATCCACCAAAGTCTCCAGACCTGGATGTCTGAATATTCTGTAATCCTCATCTAGAGCAGTAACACTGGGGGCAGTCAGAGTAACAACTGACATTTGTTGTTCTGGAAGTGCCCAGTCCTTCCTGGCCTCCTTCTCTCTTCTGGAACCCAGGTGCCTGGCTCCCCAGCGGGTGCTCATCTGCACCTTCTGGCCTTCTGCTTCCAGATGCTTAATGCAACCTGAGCAAATCAGGGCAGAGCCAAAGGAAGAAGAGGATGCGGCTCCCTGCTCACCCTTGTACTAATGAACACAGGCGGCCTCTCCCCGCTCAGCTCTCAGGCTCCCATTCCTCCCTCAGTATCTACTGAAAGACACTTCCTATGTCTCTATAGCTTTTCTTCTGAACTATGGTTTTGAGGATTTTGCACAGCAAACTGGCCCTGGAAGATAAAGATCTTTGTCTCTCTCCAGGACAGGAGGTAGATTTGTTTGCTGTTCCCCCAGGGCAATAATCAGGTGGTTTGCTAGCAACCCCCTTTCAAGAGTGGAATTTCCTAAACTCAGGGCTCCTTGGCTGGGACACAAGCCCATTGTGGGCACAGCAGCCGCCCAGGCCTGCCTCTAAGTTGGCCCCACGTAAGGGCATGCTTCCTGCTGTGCCAGGAGCAGCACTGTTCTCCAGTTCTCAGTCTCTAACCCAGAAGCTTTGTGTCTTCTGCCAGGAGACTGGATTAGCCTCCAAGTGAGGTAACATCGCAGACCCTTCAAAGCAATCTACAGTTTTGTGACAAGGACAGTGCTGATGGTCATACGGCTTTCTGGAAGGGGAAGGAACAAGAGCCTGATGGGGGCCATGGTGAGGATATAAGAAACCCCAGGGGCAGGTAACAAATGCTCCCACACAAGCAGTGGGGGAGGGCTGGGGAGCAAGGGTCCCTCACTCTCCTTCCTGTTAGTGATGCTGTGGGGCTGGAGGGAGGAGGGAAATGCGCTGCTTTTTGTCACTTTGGTTGTCGTTCCTGCTGCCAAGAGGAAGAAGGGCCAAGGGGTCCCAAGAGCTGAGAGACAGCTCTGGGTGGAGCCAGTCTGAGCCCAGGCTGCCAGAGGGCTGCTTGAACCCCAAAGCACAGGGTGGACCCCAGCCGCTGACATTTCTGCAGATGGCTCCTCAACCTGAGTGGCCCTGCACGCTAATCTGTCCTGTGTTTGTTTCTAGCATTTGCACTTCAACAGTGGTGCACCTTCCGTAAGCCAGGACCCAGGACTGATGGAGCGCTCTGCCTTCCTGCCTCCCCTGGCGCTCACACCTCAGACGGGCAGGCAGGCCACTGGGTGTGGCTGCCTCACAGGGCTCATCTCTCAGCGCCTCAGAGCTGTGGAGGGAGGGACGTGGGCCTATTTTGAACACTTGGTAGAGGTCAGTCACTTCCGAGGGGGAGGACACTTCCTTGGCCAGCTGGAGCGGACTCAGGGAAGCACATAGCGTAGGAACCCTGGTCTTGCAGCTCGAAACGTGCAATCTAGAGTCCTTTTTTAGCTTGGTCTGGATATAGGACTTTACGCTGTACTTTAATTCTGCATGTACTTTGCTCTCTTGGTGACCTTGCATTCCTGTGGCTCTCTGTACACCTCTGCCCAAGGCTCAGCTCCACTGGCCCTGAGTAGCCATCTGGTGACTGAGTCAGGGGCCCTGGGAGAGATTTCTGACACTGTTCCCACGCCACAAACCTCCCAACTTCCCAGCACTGACTTGGCTAACTGATCTGGAGGCTTTGCCAAAAAGTACATCTTGGAGGCCTGTGGAGCTTAAATGCGGGGTGGTTGTTGGGCCCTGAGACCTGGGACAGATGGGTGACTGGTGGTGACCCTGCAGGCGTAGCCGCAAGCTGTTGGGTGAGATGATGTGTATCCGGCCTGGTTCAGTCCCAGAGGCCTGGGTATCCCTGCAGGCTGATATCCCTTCTCACCTTGTAGTTGGGGCCGCAGGGCCAGCTCCACCCAGAGCACAGGGCATGGGACTTCCTCAGTGACTTCACCAGGAGAGCTGGCTGTGGGTCCAGCCCAGTTCTGGGCGCCCTGGGGAGCCATGCCTGATGAGGAACCACTATAAGCTAATGGTTTGGTGAGAGCCGATGCACCTGCAGACCTGACAGAAGCATGGAGAGCACGGATGTTGGGGCCTGAAGAGACTCTGCCCCATGGCCTTGGGCTGGTGACTTAACTTCTTTGGACCTCAGTTGAAGGCTTTTCTGTAAATGGGGACAATACCTAACCTACAAGGATTACATGAATAAAGACAATAAAATCAATTTTAGGCTGACATTAGGTCCTCAGGGAAGAAGAAGTTGTCCCTGGCGGGTCACACTCAGAATGTCCAGACCCCCTGGCTGAAAGCTCTGCTGACCAAGCCCAGCCCTTGACTGCAGCCTGCAGCTCCCACTCTTTGCTCCACACACATGTCATGGTTACTGTTACTATGTTGCTAGGGGTGATGCTCTCCAAGCCTAGGTCTATGAACCATGGAGGTGGTGGGCCTCTTGGGCACGTACTTGGAGCCCATGATGTTTTCTTTGCAGGCACCACCCTGTGGCCTGGAGCCTGGCCTGCAGCCCCTGCACTGGTGCCCGCATAGGTGTATTCTATCCTGATCAAATCCCAAATCCACAGCCTTCATGGTGATGGGTTCAGTCTCAGAGGCATCATTTAGTTCCCTGGGGAAAGCTGTTCGCCCAGTGTGGAGGGCTGCGGGGGGCGGGGGGGACCTCAATGCAGTTCAGTGCAACTCACTTTCATTGAGCACCTACTGGGTGCCAGACCCTGGTGAGACAAAGCCTGAGCAAAGAATGGCCCCTGCCCATAAGAGATTTACAAGAAGTGTTTCAACAAGAAGTACGCATCTTTCTCCAGACCATAATAAAAATCTCCTAACTGCATCAGACTTAAGAAACACAAATGACTAATTCATGCCTTTTTTTCATTGGTTCATCAAACATTTTCAAAACATCTGCCTTGGCTGGTGTAGCTCAGTGGATTGAGCGCAGGCCTGCAAACCAAAGGATGGCAGTTCGATTCCCAGTCAGGGCACATGCCTGGGTTGCAGGCCAGTTCCCTGCAGGGGACGCACAGGAGGCAACCACACATTGATATTTCTCTCCCTCTCTCCTTCCCTTCCCCTCTAAAGATAAATAAATAAAATCTTTATAAAAAACATTTTCAAAACGTCTGCCGTGTTCCAGGCTGCGTGCTAGATAGGCAGTCCTGCAGACTTTCTTCCAAGGTGCAGATGTGGAGCAGAAGAGGAAGTGCTTGAATGATTTGCTGGTGGGAGAGTGGGAGAGTCCTGCGTCTAAGAGCACTTCATGGAGGCGGTAACTGCTGAAAAAGGATATGAAGGAAGGGTGATAGCTTGCCAGGTGGAGGCGTGGGGAAAGACAGCCCAGGCTGAGAAAACAGGCTGAGTCATGGAGAGTCGGACCAGAGGCACCGCAGAGGTGACATCATCCACCCACCGATGGTACAGGGGGCTGAAGGGACTGCCCAGGGCTACCAAGCCAGGTAGCTGCAGAATTTTGACAGGAACCCTAGCCTCCTAACTTCCCAGCTGAGATTTTTTTCTTGCTGGGCAGATGCCAGCTGTCATACTGACCATCATCTTCACCCCTTGGATCACAAGCAGGTATCCCTTCGGGTCATCTGAATTTAGTTCCAAGTTTGTAAATGGAGAGCAGAGCTGGAGGGCTGATGCTAGCTGGGGTCTGCGTGCTGCTCTCCACAGGGCCTGGTACGTAGTTGGTGCTTAGCAGATGTTTTCAGCCTTCTCCATGGCTGGTGGTGGGGAGAGCCTCTCTCTTTTGGAGGACACACACATGACAACTTCCTATGAGTCTTTGAAGCTGGGGCTTGTGAAAGCACCTATGCCCATCCCAGCAGGTCACCCCCACCCTGGAATGCCCAACCCCTTATCTGAGACCCTCACTAGGTGGTGAGCTTCGAACCATCACCTCTGGACCCCTGGTGTCTAGTGCAAAGCTGGGAGAGGGGGTGTGCCAAGGCTTTGCTAGGTGTTGACCTGTAGTTGGAAGACAGAGCAGGGAGAAACTGTGTCCTGGGTGTGAGGGGCACCTAACTGGTTAGACCAGCAGAGGGACACGTGACTGCTTCCAGCATTTTGCTGAGGTGACCCATTTGGAAGGTTGGAATCATCCTTGGATTCCCCTAGTAACATTCACTCCCCTCCCTCCTTGTGGTAGAAACCAGATTTGGTTCACCCTGTTATGAGCAGCCTCTGCCCTTTTCCAGGACGGGCTAAGGAGAGGCCGAGGGTGATTCTGGACACTGACCCTTGAAGGCAAATTGTTGCATGGGCGGGGCCTTGGAAAACCTCCACCTTGTTCTTCAAAAGAGGCACAAGAAAGTGCAGAATTCTATAGGACAAATGTCCTGGTTTCTCAACCAAGAAAATGGAGAAAAAAAGGGGGAAAATCATTTACATTTGAGGTCAGCAAACCTTTTCTGTACAAACCAAATAATAAACATTTTAGTCTTTGTGGCCCTACTGGCTCTGTATGTAGACACTACTCCACTCTGCCTGTGTACCCCCAAATGAACCAAAGATCATGTAAACAGGTGGTGGCTGGGTGCATTGACAAAGCAGGCTGTGGGCTGGACTTGGCCTTGAGTGTAGTTTGCTCGCCTGTGCTTTAGATGAAGATTCTTCTGAGACACACCAGCCAAATGCAGTGCGTAGATTTTGTGTGGACTCTGATTTGAGCAAAGTAAGCCTTGAAAACAAAACTAAGCAGCCCTGGCTGGGTGGCTCAGTTGGGTGGAGCATCATCCCATACACCAAAGGGTTGTGGATTTGATTCCCAGTCAGGCCACAAATCTAGGCTGCGGGTTCAAGCCCCAGTTAGGGCGCATATGGGAAGCAACCGATTGATATTTCTCTCTCTCTTTAAAATCAATTTAAAAAATATCTTCTGGTGAGAATTAAAAAAAAAAAACAACAACTACATGAAACAAACATTTTTGTGACAGGGAAATTTGAGCAATGATTAAATGTAATTTTAGGGATCATGGTTAATTTTGTTAGCTGTGACAAAGAATTAGTTTTTGTTGTTGGCATTGTTTTGTTTTACAGAAGAGAGTCTTTATCTATTATCTACTAAATGAGAAATGATGCCTGAGGTTTGCTTTAAAATAGCACAGGCTGTGGTGGTGGGGGGTGGGTGGGAAGGGAACAAGACCAGCTGTGGGCTGACAATGATTGAAGCTGGTTGGGTAAGTAGGGGGTCTTCATATTATCCTGTCTTCTTTTGTGTATGTTTGAAAATTGGCATAAGATTTTCAAAATGAGAGGACGAGAAAGAACTCCCTCTCCCGTTGCCTCTGGTCACTGTCGCATCTGGTGAACATATGTTGCTTGGAGTTAATGCAGCCATTCTGTGACTAAGAGGGGACACGCCTGAGGACCAGACTGACCACCAAACATGGCAGCGTGGAAACAGAAAGGAACTGGGGCGCTGGGCAATTCCGTTGGGCTGTCAAAGTAAGCGGGCTTCGGTATTCCATACGATGTGGGTTAATAAATTAAGCTGTGTTTATTTTTTCTTACATGTCACTCAACTGATCTAGAGGAGGGAAAAGAATGGAGGCCAAGCTCCTTGTTGCTGCAGGATGAACCCGCAGCACCTAAGAGGACACCAGGATGAGAAGGAAAGCTTGTGAGAATTGGGTCCCTGACAAATCTCTCTGAGTCCTTCACCACACACAAGGGGCTCCGGGAAATGGGAGCTGTCTCTGCTTTCTGCCCACTTCTACTGAACCCCAAAGGGCCAATGTCACTGGACTTTGGTTAGAAGGAGGCTGATGTTGCAATCATACGGTTTCAGAAGAGGAAATGGCAGACACAGAGTTCCCGCAGGACAGCTGGCCTTTCTGGCATCCCTCCTTCTAAGGACCAGGAGACCTCCTCTCTCTGGGCCCTTCAAATGCGGTCACCGGAACCCCACCACGCCCACATGCAGGGCACCACCAGCATTGTTTCTAACTGATCTCACGGTTCAGCCGGTCTCAGGGGTATCAGCTATTCTGTAATGCATGGCGAGTCACTGTGGTTAACTTACCCTGTGTGGGTCTCCTAGATACGGCCATTAGATGCTTGCCAAAAAATGTGCAGCGGGAGTGCTGGGGGTGGGGGAGGAGAAGGGTGACGTGGAGAAGGACCACAAGGCATCGTCCCTGGTTCCTTTCGATGCTCCTGGAGCTCTGCCCAGACTCAACAGTTCAGATGCAGCTTCAGCCCAGGCTTAGGAGACCGGGTGGGAGGTGAGCGTGGCAGCCTTTATTTCGGAGCAGGTCACCGGTCCTCAGTGAGTCTGTTCTCAGTCCTAATTTGGCCCCTATTTTCAAGGCTTTGCTCAGAACAATGATTCTTCAGTGTGAAGATGCATCAGCATCCCTTGGAGGATTTAAAACATAGATCGTGTAGTCCCAGCCCCTGAGTTTCTGACTGTGTAGGCCTGGGGCCTGAGAATTTGCAAATTTAACCAACACCCAAGTGATGCTGTTCTGCTGGTCTGGTGGACACCGATTCGAGAACTACTGGCCTACAACTTCTTTGCAGGACTGTGGCTCTCGGGTAGCAGGAGGAAGAGATGTGAACCCTCCTTCCTCACTGGGCTGAGGCGGGGACCAACACCGAATGGCCCAGAGGCCTGTGGTCCTTGCACAGGAGGAACCGAGACCGATGGCGATCTAAGATCATCAGACCAGGAGCTAGGAGTCTTGGGTTGTGATCCTGCCTCTGAGCAATCTCACCATGTGGCCTTGGGGGTCACCTCTGCTCTCTGGGCCTCAGTGTACCCCTTTGTAAAACAAGTACTTTTCTGTACATGTTACAGTTTTGGAACAAAAAGCTTTTTAAAAATAAAAAGGGAAGACGTAATGAAGTAGGTGACTTCCAAGGTGGTGAGGGTGGAAGGATCTCACACAGGCACCACGGCACCCCCAGAAGCTTGTGGGTTAGCATCTGACGTGGGGGCAGCATGGCTCTGATGGTGTCCGGCTGCGAGGACCGGGGCAAGTCGCCTGTGCTCGCGGAGCCTGCGAGTGGGGGTGCGGAGACTGGCTTGCGAGGTTTCTGTGAGAACTGCGGTAGGTATGTAAAGTGTCTGGCCGATGAGTGGCAGCTCTGGTGACTGATTTTGCTTTTTTTGGTATCATGTCGAGGCTTGGGGAACACAAAGGCACCTCTTCTCCCCATCCCTGCCGGCCCCCATGGCCTGCTGACCTTCGGGTTGATGGTGGCATCAGAACGTGTGTGCGTCTCAAGTTTTCCCCTAGAGTGATGATTCTGGGAAACAACTCTCCAGATTTCCCATGAGCTGTTCCTTCTCCAACTCCCTTTCCTTTGATTATCAATTAAGCTGATATTGATTGAGGGCCCAGTGGGTGCCAAACACAGGACAGGCAGTGGGGATACAGGGAGGAGGAAAGTCCAAAGCTCCCTGTTCCCTGTGGACCTCCGGGTCTAGTGGAGGAGGCAGATACTAACCTGTGAACCACAGAGAATCAGGTGAACTCAACGGTGAGCAGCGCTGTGAAGGAGACGGAGGTGGTGCAGCAATGGGGGGATTTGACCTACTTGGTGGGACAGGACAGGCTTCAGGAAGTGATGACTGGAAGGATGTCCCCAAAATGAGCAGGGGTTGACTGGGGGAAGAGGGAGAATAGAGCTTTCAGAGCAGAGGAAACAGCCTGTGCAAAGGCCCTGAGGCAAGGTGAACAGGCGTTCTGGGAGCTGGCTAGAGGAATGCAGAGGCAGGAGCGTTGGCAGAACTACCCCATGTGGAGCCTCGCAGGCCGAATTAGGGAGTCTGGTCTTTATCCCAAGAGCAGCAGAAGCTTTGCGGGTTTTATAGTGGAGGCATCTCTACGTTCTGAGGTGTGTTTCAGATAACCTCCTCTGGGTGTGTTTGGAGAGGAGGCTTCAGGGGACGGAAGAGGGAGGAGCTCTGTTAGGACAAGCTTATAGCCGTGTCCAGACAACAGGCACTGGTGGCCTGGGTGTGGCGGGGAGTGCATTTGAGACAGAAGGAAGTAGCTGTATTTGGGTGGGGGTGTGAGTCCTTTGGAGCAGACACCACAGGGCTTAGAGGTGATTGGCGTGGCTCGTGAGAGAGGTGACTAGGGTGGCTCTGGCTGCCTGGCTTCCTAACTGGGTAGATGGACAGTGCTGGCTTTCCCTCGTTGGGGCGGAGTTCCCTTTGTCCTCTCCTGAGGTTGTCAGGGCCCAGCTGGTCACTGTTCGTACCAGAGGTTATAAGAAAGGGACCCTCTGTGTGTATTTCAGGGAAACACATGAAGTGCGCAGCAGAGCAGCTGGTACTCCACAAATGACAGCCACCTGCTGGGCCCCCTGAGCTGCGACAACACTGTGCCTGCCACTGTGTCCCTCAGGTTTCCTGGCCTCTTGCCACGGAGACCTGTCTTAGGCTGACACTCTTACTTCCTTTGGGTAAGGTTGGGGTGGTGCCTGTGCCTCCCTCTGAGGTGGGGAGACTTTGTTGTCTCAACCTCCAGCCACCTCCTCTTCACCTTGAAGGCGGAGCAAGAGAGGGAGAGAGCTGGTGGTCAGGAGAGGCTGTGCTTCGGCAGGCCAGGGGGCCGGGGCCTTGGTTTGGAGGCCAGGGGGTCTGGCCCTACTCTAAACTAGCTGTGTGACAGGGGCAAGTCCCTTTCCCTCTCTAGGCCTCAGTTTACCTAAGGTGTATAATGGGGTGAACATTGGATTGGAGACTGCCTCTGAGCACCTCTAGTTCCAGCTCTCTGGGTTTTTGCCTGTGCCCAGAGGAGAATGGGCTGTCCCCCAGGACTGCCCTCCTCCTCCGGGGGGCGCTCCTTCAAGGCGGACTGTCCCCACCTCCGGGCCTGTGCTCTGGCAGCAGCACCTCCTCCTCTCCCCCTCTCCTGTGGGCTCAGCGCCGACCCATGTCTCCCGTGGGCCTTTCCCCTGAGCCCTACTCCTTCCGAATCCCCGTGACCCTGGGTGACCCTGCTCCTTCATCCAGAGTGTGCCTCTCTCCCTGTCTTTCCTGGTCTTCATGGCAGGAAGACATGCACCCGTCATGTCTTCCAATTGCTTGCTGACTCTATGCAGGGCAAACAGCATCTCTCCCTTTGCTGCCAGGGCCGTGGGCCAGAAGAGTGTTGGGTAAGTGCTGGATAAGGACTGTCAGGAAGAGAAACCCCCAAGCCATTCTCCCTTGTGCAGAATCCCAAGGCAAGAAACTGGGACCCAGAACTTGCCTGTTAAAGAGGGTCACCAGGTGATGCCCATAGATGTCTTTGCTTTGGCCCTGTTCGTCTCCAGAGAAGGGACGGCCACTAGCGGTTTTCCCCGACATCCCGCCCAGACTCTGAGCTGTGTTCCTGTGTCCCCTCTTCCTAACAAAGGCTTCCTCAGTAGGAAAGAACTTGGACATACAATACTGGCCAACAAAAGCAGCCATTGTGACCCCAGGGAAGGGGGAAGGTAGAGAATCAAAGTGAGGTTTTGCCCTCTGTTTGCCGAGACTGACTCCAGGGAAGACCCTGCCCCATTGCTCAGAGTCAGGCTACTGGGATCCCAGCTGTGATCTGTCCCTCTTGACTTACCAAATCTAAGGCAGCAATGGGGAGGCAGAGCTCAGGCCCCTGAGTTGAGAATGTTTGGAAAAAAATTCCAGAAAGTTCCAAAAGCAGAATCTGAATTTGCCATGTGCTGGGCACCATGTTGAATCCATGTGAATGAAGTGCTGTGCAGGCATACCCGGCTGTAGCCTGTATGCGAATAGGTTACCTGCACATACTATGCCGTTTTACATAAGGGACTTGAGCATTCAAAATTTTGGTGTCTGTGAGGGTCCGGGAACCATCCCCCGAGGGTACAGAGGAAAGACTAACTGGCTGCTCTGGTGTTGCTAGGACAGAATACACTCTGCATTTCCACAGGGCTCTAGAGTTTATGTCAGTGACTCCAGTGATCCGCATGATTTTCCCTTCGACAGAGACACACTGCAGCCCGCAGAGAAACAACTTGCCCTCAGTCAAATGGCCTGCACTTGGCAAAACCCAGCCTAGGATAGTCTCCCGACTGCTACTCTTGTCTCTCTCTCCCCCTCAGCGCTAGACTCTGGGTTCTGATCCCAGTTCTGCTACAAATGAGCTGTGCGACCTGGGACCACTTCAGCTCTCTGAACCTGCCTCATAAATGCACTGGCCCCCAAAACCTCAATGTCATTTCGCTCATTCCACAAGCGCTGCCCCTTGGGAGTCCCTGGGCCTGGTGCTGGGGCCATGCGGATGAAGACTCCACCTCTCTGCCCACAAGGCAGGAAGGAGCATAGTCCCAGCCCAGCTGCTACAGGACAAGGGGCCTGGTCTGCCGGGGCCAGCTGTAGCGTGCGGGGTCTTGACTTCACGTAGGAAAGATTTCATAACATGAGTCCAGGTGACTATGAGGATGCATTTATTAAAGCTGGGGGCAGTGAAACAAGGGAGGGCTTAGCATAGAAGGAGCAGCAGGAGAGCCTGGGCTGGGCTGCCTTAGCTCCCTGGGAAGTTAGAGAAAAGGGGGCCTTGGGCACAGGTTCAGGGGATCAGCCTGGGACAAGCAGCCGGCTGCCCCGCTGCCTTAGAGTTTAGGAGTCGCATGCCTGTGAAGGAAGAAGTGGGGGAAGAAGAAGGAAAAGGAGATGTCGTGGGCTGCTCCCCAGAGGGAGAGTCCACAGCCTGGATCCTTTGTCTTGAGGCTTTTCTCTCTCTTGCAGGTGGGAATCAGGGCAGGTCTCAGGGGAGGGTTTCAGCAGAATATTCACCAGTTCTCCAGGTGTGCTCCTCTGATTGGTCAGTGACAGGACTGAGGGTCTTTGGTTGGTTGGTTCTGGGGTTGCCCACATGGTTTTGCTGCTTTTCTGGGTCTGGAGCTGAAATACAACTGAGGCCTAGATGTTATCTCCAGAGAGGAAAGGCCAGGGCAAGAGGGGCTACCCTGGGGGCTCCCCCAGGGCAGCCTTGTTTTCCCAGTTTTGCCCCGGCCAGTTTCACCCATCTCACCTGGCTAGTCAAGTGCTCCCCGGTTTGTTCAGCTCTCTATCTCAGTGTTTCTATTCCACTTGCCAAGGAGTTTTCCTAGCTTCTTACTATCCTGCCTCACGGCAAGGCAGGAGATACCTCTTCTCCTCACCTCTCCGTGGGAAGAAGAGGGCAGGAACCCAGGCCTTTTCTCAGGGGACTCGGGGATTCCCAAGAGAAGTCTGGTTAGAGACTTTCCACCACAAGTTGGCCTCCCTTTAAGAAAGCCCTAGGACACAATGTCTGGACTCAAAAGCAGAAAGATTAGGGGTCTTTATACACTTTACACAAAGATTCTTTATTCTACAGTTCTTTAAAAAAATCTCCAATTCCCTCCTCTGGATTGCTTGAAATACAGTTCATTTGCAAATCATTAGGAACACATTTACAGAGTAAAGCCAGAGAGCAGAGCAGGAGTTGGGCTGTTTGCCTGACTACTGAGCTGGTCCTGGCAACCCACTCTCATCTCTCTGACTCTTGCTTTTTCCCACCTATGGCTGTGTGGCAGGTGCTGCTGGTGCCAGGGATGGAAATCGAGAGCAGTTATATACTGAACACGGGCTATGTGCTATAATGAATACCCACTTCACAGATGAAGAAGTGGAGGCTCAGAGGTAGGGTTCAAATCAGGGCTCTCTGACTATAAAGCCAGGGCTCTCCCCTAGGGAAGAATCGCTCTGGCCTATTCTTCTTGACTGGGACACAGGCCAGTTACTCTGTGCTTCGGGCCTAGGAAGCTGTAGTCTGCAAAACAGGTAGCCCAGGGGTCCTATTAGCAGGAGATAGGAAATGGGTGAACTTGGGTTAATAGATCCCAGGGGTCCGAAGGTTAGTGGGAGCATCATGGAGACATTCTCTAGGGGGTGCTCTCAGTCTCCCCACTCAAATGCAGTCAGTCATCCCTTCTGCCCTGTGGCTCTGGAGAGCCATCCTGCGGTCAAAGTAAGAGGAGCGGAGGAGGCAGGGAAAGCGGCTACACGCTGTCACTCCGGGGGAGCCCGGGCGGCTGATGGGACCCTCGCCCAAAACGCTCGGAGCCCCAGCTGTGGCTCCGCGTGGCACTTCCGATCCGGCGGGGCCGCATGCAGCTGCACTCTCCAGCACCGCGCCCCGCCCCCGAGCGCGCTGCGCCCCCAGTTCCGACCCGCGCCCGGCCCCGCCCCGCCCCGCCAGTGTGCCCACCCCTGGCCCGCCCCGCCGCCCCATCGTCCGGTCCCGCGAGTCCCGGGGCGTCACGGTGAGGGCAAACCGATCCACCGACAGTTGGCACCGGAGGCGATGGCACGTCGGCTGCTTCGCTCTCCCACAGGCAGCCTCCGGTGCCCGGAGCCAGCTGTCCACTCGGCGGCGCCGCTCCGGGGATCCGGAGCAGGAGGGCGGGAGGCGACGAGGAGGGAGGAGGCAGCGGCGGCGGAGGTCGGCCGGCCGGAGCTCAGGCAGCCCCGGGTGATCCCTAGCCTCTCTCGCAGCGCGGAGCTCGGGGCTCCGGCGCCTGCCCGGCCGGTGTTCCAGCGCGGCCACATGGCTTGGCTCCGCGCGCTGCTGTCCTGCCTGCTGCCCCTGCACTGCGCGCTCTGCGCGGCGGCGGGGAGCCGGACCCCAGGTGCGTGCGGGCCGGGCGCGCGGCAGCGCTTGGGATATGGGGTGCGCGCGGGTTCGGGTGACTGGCGGTGCAGAGGAGCTGGGTAGCTCGAGGATGGGAGGCGGTGCGCAAACGGGACTAAGCTTTCTTTTCTTCCTCTGTGTCACCGACGCTGTCCCGCGATTTCTCTAACTTTCTGGCACAAGATGTGGAGACAGACCCCAGAAGAAGATTTGGGAATACAAAGGCTCTTTTAGGGGTTGCCCATCTGTCTCTGTGGTTTTACCCCTTCTGCCTTACTCTCTTTCAGTGTCTCTCTGTCTCCAACTAGTATGCATGTGTGCGCATGTGTGTGCTTGTGTGCCACTGTCTGTAGCACACACAGAATCAGGCTGGCAGGTGGTTACCCCACACCCCAGTGAACACTCCTGTACAGAAATACGCACCCCTCTCCCCAGCATTATTGTGCTCTTTGCAGACACCCTGCCATGCACAGACCAGAGGCACCCCACCTTCACTTCCCTGTGTAGGATGCCCTCCTGGTGGCCCAAAGCATGGGGAGGTGGCTTCCATACTTTCCAGACAGGGTGGTTGCTTATCTGTGAACTCTGTTTATGTACTAAATGGATCCGTCTGGCTGAAGTCTTGGGGTTACTTGCCCTAAGGGGTAAATTTGGCACTCCCCTACCCACAACTGCCTTAGACATGGGGAATTTTCAGGATACATCACTTTCCAGGTTTTATCAGTGCTGTGAAGGGGGCTAGGGAGGCAGGAGATAGAGCTGTGTGGACATGAAAATTCCTCCCAGACTCGTATCCATGAATCACCAGGCCTGGAAGCCAGGGAACTGTCATTTCTGCCTGGCTTGGCTTGGGCTCAGGGAGAGCTGTGTGAGGACGGGGCCGCTGGCACACAGCCCAGAGCATGGGGCCATGACCTCACATTTAATTCGGCCTGAGTGGTCAGGTCACCCTGTGCATCTTTTTTTATTTTTGAAGATCTATACTTACCCAGCTTGGGACTGGGCCATGGAGAAATCTCAGCAGCCACTGTGCTGCTTAAAAAAGTTTTCTTTCTAAACTTGGAAAAATATGGAACTTGTACTCCCTCCCTTCCCTCTCCAGCTCCACCTTTCTCCTTGACACGTGCCCAGGATCCCCTGGGTTTCTAGGTGTGTTTGTTTTGTCAGCTGCTCTCAGGGAGCTTGGCGAGGAGGGTCCTACCCCAGGCTGGTCGGGTGACTTCAGCACGTTGGGAATGCTTGGGCAGACCCTCTCTGTGCCCTGGGGGCTTGCAGGGAATTTCCGTGCCTTGCTCGGCAGTGCCCAAGGTTGGAAGGCTTGTTGCTAGAGTGACTGGACTCTGTTTGGCATCATTTGTTTTCTTCTGCTAAGCTGAAAATGCACCTGGGGACTCCCGGAAACAATTTGGGTCCACAAAGTGCTTGAATACCATTCATCGGGTACAGAGACCCAGGGGCTCGGGAAGCAGGAGATAGGAAATGGGTGAACTTGGGCTAAGGGGTCCCTTCAAAGTGACACTCAGCATTGCAGATCACTCCCCGCCCCAGTGGGATGTCTGGCTTTCCCTTCCCTGTGTACAGTCTGTGCTGAAGTGACTGTTTGTTTACCTCCAGCAGAGCTGCGTCCCTCCGGAAGGCTCCGTGACTATGGTGTGACAGTGCCCTGCAGCACAGATTTTCGGGGACGCTTCCTCTCCCACGTGGTGTCTGGCCCAGCAGCAGCTTCTGCAGGGAGTGCGGCAGTGGACAGGCCACCTGCACCACCCTCACACTCAGGTCACCTCCGGTTAGCCCGCAGCCCCCAGCACCACAAAGGAGCTGCCCCGCCCCCCGGGCCTGGCCGGGCGGGCCACTACTCCCTGTACTTCAATGTTACCGTTTTTGGGGAGGAGCTGCACTTGCACCTGCGGCCCAGCCGGCGGCTGGTGGTGCCCGGGGCCTCTGCGGAGTGGCAGGAAGACTTTCGGGAGCTCTTCCGACAGCCCTTGCAGCAAGAATGTGTCTACACCGGGAGTGTCACAGGCATGCCGGGGGCAGCTGTTGCCATCAGCAACTGTGATGGATTGGTAAGGGACAAGCCTTTCCTCAAGCCTCCTTTTGCCCCTCTCCCCAGGCCCTGGCTAACTCCAGTCCCTGAGCCCGGCAGACCTGGTTTTCTCCTTAGCTCCCCAGTGTGTGGGACTCCTGTGGGCAGGTGCTGTGGTCTGGGCATGCTGCTTTTCGCAGAGAACCTGCATTCCCTGCTGGCACCAGCTTTATGCTCTGCCAGGTGGGTAGCGGCTCAACTAGGATGACGCCTTATCTGGTTCATCCCCTCACCATCCGCCAACACATCAGGACCGCAGTTTATCTGGCAGGGCTCTCTGAGCCCAGACACATGCAAGGGGAAGGAAGGTGGGCTCTGCTGGGGTGGATTCTTGGCTGTGCTGCTTACCAGCCAGAAGGCTTTGGATAAGTTACTTACCCTCCCTGTGGTTCTTTCCTATGCCCAAAGTGAGGGTTTATTCATTCTGCACATACTTCCTTCTTGCGTCCTGTATGCCCAGCTCTGTTCAGGCTCTGGGGGCTACAGCAGGGCCTGAGGCACACATGGTCCCTGATCTCCCGGAGCTGATGTGCTGGTACTGATCATGGGACCCACCTTACTGGGCAGCACGGTTGGTGGCGCCTGCCTGGCACATGGTCAAGCGTCTGTCAGAATTAGCTGCTATTACTCTGGCTGTCATGTGCCCCACTGTCTCTGGCCCCTGGAGCCAGCCTGCTCTTTCCCGTGCTCTGCTCTGTGAGTTCCCTTTCTCAGCGTTGGCTCCCTCCTCCCAGGCATCACAGTGCAAACCAGGAAGCCGCGCGTGGCTTCTCTCTTTCTCACGCTCAATTCCTGCTGAATCTTGGTCCCTTGCCTGCTTCTTCCTCAGGGTGTCAGGCCGCACGAGCCTGTGTTGCAGCTTCGGGGCAGTGGGCGCTCTTTCCATGGTATGTACTTGGTCAGGTATGAGCTGCTGTGTCCCAGGAAAGGACCTGCTTGCCCCCTGCCCTGCACATTTAGGAGAGGGATGAGTCCCGTGGGGAAGGGGGGTCTTTCCTTTCTGGCAGGCTGGGAACACTTCCCACCATCCTCCCATGCTTCAGGGTGTCTTCCTGCTGAATGTCACGGCCACCTTTGTCTAGACCAGTGCTTCTCAGTCTTTCTTTCATCATGCCCCCCGCCCCTGTGGCCGAAGAGCCTTTTTAGATATTTTTCCTAATCACCACCCCCATAATGTTTTAACACCACAGATATACTGAATAGATGTTTATGAACTGTGTGTGTATCTGTGCTTTGTATATAAAGAGTGATTTTTTTTGCCTTCCAAAGAACCAGATATTGCCCGTTGGACTGATGGGGCCCCCGCTGAGGAGCATGGTCTAGGCAGCAGCTGGTTCTCAAAGTTGGGTGTGTTCTGGAATCACCAGGGATGCAAGAGTTCTGTGCAGCAGACTTTGAGAAACCCAGGGTGTGAGGATGGCTGAGAAGGCTAAGACCTTGCCCTGGCGCCAGGGTGAGCCTCAGCTTCAGGGGAGTCCTCAGTTGGCCTGCTGGCCAGCGCTGTGCTGTGGCCACAGCTTTTGGTTAAAAATCCAAGGTGACATTTGGAATCACCCAGGGATGCAGCGTCTGTGCAGGTGGAGAGGGGAAGCGCTGGTGCAAACCAGCAGCTTGGCTGAGCGACATGAACTCTTTCCAAAGTCATCAGGCATGCAGGCTGTCAGCTGTGCAGTGACGTGGCTGGGTCTGCCACTGCTCGGACCACCTCTATAAATGTGCACTGGGGATCTGAACGAAGGCGGTAGTGGATGATCATCACCATTAATGAGTGACTGTCCGCACCCTTTACACCTGAAAACTTCTCTGTCATTGAACTTGTTCAGCAGCCCCTTGGTAAGTAGTTAGTGACTGTTAGGTGAAGCAGGGATCAGGGTCACAAAGGGGTGTGACCCCCATCTCAGCACCCATGAACCAGAATCACGTGGCTGCAGTCTGTGGTATGCGGTGACTGGCTGCACTCCGGTTGTTCGGGGTGGGAGGCTGTTGGGCGGGTCTGGGGGGCAGGCATTGCTCAGCCCATGTTGTTGGCTTTTGGTGGCCTCTGAGTAAATGTTCTGATCAGCAGTGTGACCTGGGCAAGTCATAGCCCATCTCTGGGCTTCACTCTCCTCATTTGTCCAAAGAGGGGCTGTGTTTGATGCTCCTTGGCATTTGGAAATCGATTCAATATGATATTTGCAGAAGCTAAATCAGGTCTCGGAGGCGGTTCCATCCCTCCGGGACTGAGGCTCACCTGGGTCCCCTGCCTGTGGTGAGGGGTAAACGTGGACCTCACAGGGCTGAGCCTCAGGCTGGGCCCCTGTTTACACTAGGCCACTGCCTGTGCCCTTGACTGTCTCTAGAGGCCTGTCCCTCAGTGTGGATCCCAAGGTGCCTTCCCCTCCAGGTTCCTGACGGAGGGCCCCAGCCCAGCACAGTGGCCTCTCAGGGCAGAGTTGCTCACTGCTGGCCCTTCAGAAGCCTGCCCTGTGAGGGTGAGGGGCTGTTTACAGTGACCCAGCCAAGCCACCTTTGGACTCGAAGGTTACAGGGCAGCATTTCGATGATAAGATTGAACTCTGCATCTTCATGTGGCCTCTGGATTTTAACCTCATTTTCTTGAACAACTCAAATGCTGAAGTCATTCATTCCAAAGAAAATACATACTGAGCACGGGCTGTAAGCAAGGCCCACAGGGAGGTGTAAGAAAATGAAAGTGACACAAATAATAACGGCAACAGGAATGCGTCCCTCCCACAGCCTGGGCATAGCATGCCCACGGTCCCGGCACACGTACTGTCAGCTCACCCATTAACTTCACTCCTGTGTAGACGAGGAGACTGAGCCGTGGGGAAGAGGCCTGAGGGAATGCAGATGGCTCGTAGTAGCGGAGGGCCTCAGAGTTCGCAAAGCCCTGCAGTCGTGTGCGCGGTGTGCGCAGGTGCTGTTGTTACCTGCTTTGCACAGAGTCAGGTTTCTGCCCTTGAGGAACTTGGGTGCCAGGCCGCGGGGACCCCAACAGTAGATTCACCGTTACCTGGCTGGTTTTTCAGAACACAGTGGGGTGGGTGCTCAGTAAATGGGAGTGATTATTATCTGTGGTGTCAGAGAAGATGGTATTTGAAGTGGGCCTTGAGGGATAGGCAGAAGTTTGCTGGGTCTGAGGGGTAAGGCAGAGGGAAGAGCATGAGCAAGTAAGTGAGGGAGTCCCATGCTGGACAAGGCCGGGGAGGGGACCTGAGAAGACCTGCTGGGCAGGTGGGCCTTGGTCTGATCGTGAAGGAAAGGTAGGACGGGAAAGGGGTGCCAGGGAAGGGGTGCAGCAGCCTGCTCTCTGACAGAATCTGGCCGGGGGTTGTGTGACCTTGGGCAATCTGTCTCCCTTCTCTGGGCTTCACTTGCCTCCTACGTATATCGCAGAGGTGGAAGTGGACGATCTCAGAGTCCCATCCAGCTCTGGCGTTGGCACTTTGTGACACGCGGCAGAAGTTTGGTAGGAGTTTGAAGGCCCTTGTAAACCCATAGTTGACTCTTCCCTCCCCATGGGTCCTGGGGCCTACTCCATGCCGGGATTGGGCTGGGCTGCAGGTGCAGAGAGGAAAGACACCAGTCCTGACCTTGGCCCTCACAGCCAAGCACACCTGCCAGTTGTGAGATGGTCTGAACAAAGCCCTCTTGCCAGCCTTGCAGCCATGTGGCATTTTAGCTGCTCTAGTGAGAAGCACTATGTCCAAACTGGTGGCTCGATCCTCATTTCAACTGGGGTCTGCACTGGGGGCAGTGACCATCACCCCCTTCCATTCTTCTGCCGTCTGCAGCGTCACTCACCAGTGAGCGCCTGGGGCAGACACCGGGAGGGTTCTGTGCACTGCAGTTAGTTAATGTCTCAGACCGACCAATGGGCACTTGACCTTACTTCTCACCTGCTCTTTTGAGGGGTCTGGTGTTACAGCTGGGGGAGGGGTGGGAGGGATCCAGGCCTGAGGAAGCCAGGACCACTGCCCTGGATGAGTTTGTAGGCTAACAGGGTCTCAGATATAAAAGCTGGCAAATTAAAATCCTGTGTGAGGCAGCTTGGGAGGACTCATTTGTTTTGGTTAGGGCATCCAGGAAGACTCCCCAGAGGAGGTGGCACTGGCTCAAGACTGTGTACATATTGTAAATAAGGAAGAAAGTGTGGGGCCGTGGCCAGCAGAGAGAACAACTGACTCAGACAAGCTTGGGAATGAAACAAGGGATGTGGGGAGGCCGAGTCCTGCTGCAGCGTTTCTTCTGGGGGCAGGGGTGGCTGTCAGACTCTAGGGTTCCTGATTAAGAAGGTGCCCGGGCAGCAGTGGCCACCTGTGCTCCTTGGGGAGCCTGGCCAGTCATCGCCACAGTCATCCCAATGCTCCCCTGACCCCCAGCCTCCAAGGGCCTGTGGGCGGGGAGCACCTGGTAGGACCCCTGGCTGGGGGCCAGGGCCAGAACAGCCCCTCCGCTAGCAATAGTGCCTCTGAGTTCCTGGGGGGAACATGGAGGCCTGGGGTGGAGGCCAAGTTCTTTGTGGGTCCTGCAGGTGTTCTGGGGTACAGGAAAGAGGTGAGCAGGTAGGGTCCCTGCCTCTCGGGGGTGCTCTGTGCTCACTGTGCCCATTTAGAACCTGGACTGCACAGTTTCTTCTCCCTCCTGGGTCCCGGGCCTTTCTGCCCTGTACTGGGGTGATGAAGGCTCGGCCCTGCTGCTTCCGTGAGTCACCGTCTCAGTGCGGAAGTAGCAGCGTGTGTAAGATTTGTCACCATCTGGTTTCATTTTCCACCATCTGCCGCTGGTGCGTTTTTAGCAGGTTAGGCTGGGTGTACCTCCCACAGACCGTGTGGGCAGGGCTGGGGAGGCCGACTCCCAGCCTGGCTTCTTACCTCTGTCTTATGTTGTGCGGTCACAGAAGCTCTCTGACCCTCGGTCCTTGGGTTTTTAAAGGGGGATTACGGTGGGTAATGCAGGGGATGGCGTTGCAGAGGCTGGGGATTGATGGCCACAAAGGTCAGGGCTGCTTTTCGGGGGTGATGAAATGTTCTAAAATTGATTGTGGTGGTGGTCGCGTGACTCTGTGTGTGTAACCAGAAGCCACTGAATTCTACAGTGTAAATGAGTGAATTGTATGGTGTGTGAATTATATCCCAGGAAAACTGTTACAAAAAGTGCTTGGCCCACAGAAAGGCCAATGGCAGTCACTGTTAGTAGTAATTAAGAGGTGACAGTTTGGGGTGGCAGAAAGTGTGGGGTCTCCTTGTCTGATATAGACCTACTGTGTGGCCTTGAATAAGTTTCTAAACCTCTCTGTGCTTACATTCCTCATCTGTAAGGAGGAGAGAACGATCAAGGGTGTCCAACCTTTTGGTGTCTCTCTGCCACACTGGAAGAAGAGTTTTCTTGGGCCACATATTAAATACATTGTGACACGTAATCACAAAAGAAATCTCATAATGTTTTAAGTAAATTTATGACTTTGTGTTGGGCTGCATTCACAGCCATCCTGGGCTGCATGTGGCCTGTGGGCTGCAGGTTGGACACCCCTGGTAGGGCTGTTCAGGGGATTAAATTAGATATTATAAAAAAAAAGTGAAGGGTCTGGTGTATGGTGGGGCCTTAAAAATGGGGATATTATTAATGGTAATGTTTATTACTTTCTTACAGTAATGGCTACAGTAATTACAGTTATTGTGAATAGTGAAAAATACCAAAAATACTGTCAGAGTCCCTGGTATTGCAAGACTGCATAGATTGTCCTTGCTCTTGATGTGTGTCTGAGGCCACCTGTGGTTCCCGGGTTGTCCAAAGCCTGCTTTCTCTGCTGCTGCAGCTTTCTCCGCACAGTGGGTCAACAGTGCTTGCTCAGGGCACGGAGCGGGACTTCTACAACTGGTCTGTAATAGGCAGGTACCTTCTGGGACAGGGGGTAGGGGGGCACTGAGGGGTGCTAAGTGGGGTACTTCAGTCCTGGGAGTGCAGGGATGAAACTCAGCCCGCCCTTTCTGTGCTCTTCAGTTCAAAGAGAAGGCCAGCCCACAGTAGACAGTGTGAAACAAGACAGGCTGCGCCGAACGTCCCTATTCTGTGGACATGCCGGAAGCACTGTGCACTCAGTGGGTGTCCCAGAGGTGAGGACTGAGGAGGAGAGGTGCTTTCTGGGAAGGAAGGCTTCCTGCGGAGGAGCCATTTGGGCTGGGTTTTTAAGCATCTGTAGGAGTTTTTAAAGCCAAGAGGTAGTAATTATAAGCAGTTTGCAGGGAAGGAAATCCTGTGTCTTCTCGAGGTGCAGGGAGTGGCAGGTCACCCCAGCTCCATGTGGGAGAGGGGGTGTGGTGAACATGCAGTCTGGAGAATGTCTGCCTCGCGGTGGAGCTCAGACTCGCCCCTGTGGGCACAGGGGGCACAGGAGGCCGGCAAACAGCGGCCACATTAGTATTCAGGGAAGTGTCTTTTCTGGTGCACGCCGGTGCAGTGCTGGCACCGCAGACAGGCCTGTGGCTCCTTGGTGTCCTTGCGCCAACACCTGTGCTTGCTCTGGGGGCTGCTCCTGGTTGACTGCGGAGTGAACGGGCTGTCCTGCAGCTCCTTTGGGAGCCCGGGCTCCGCTCTGCCCTGCTGTCCAACCCTGTGCCTGGGATGTGGAGTGGGAGGTCTAGAGTTTAAGTGGTGTCCCCACCGAACCACCTCGCTGGCCTGTCCCTGCACATCTGGGACCACAGGCCACCTACACTCACACATCCGTGCTGAGAACCTGGGCAGGGATGGGGTATCTGGCCCCACATTAGTGTAGGCCTCGCCTCCTTGCCCCACCTGCATCTCCAGCCTCGATGGTGGTCCCTGCTCTGCAGATCCCTGCCATGCCCCCAGCCAGTTCGTGCCTCCCTTTGTGACCCCTCCACCTTTGTTCATTCCATTTTCACCTCCCATGGTGCCTCCCTTTCTCTCTGCTTGGTGCATGCCCCATCTTGGCCATTTCATTCTCAGAAATCATACACGCTTCTTACATCTTTGCTTTTTTCCAAGGGCTGAGCACAGGGCTGGGCTCACGGTACACAGGGGTCCTGACTTTAGTGCCTGCACGAGCAGAGAATAACACAAGAAAGAGAAGAGGGTCAGCACGGGGAGGTGGGATCGGGCGGACAGGAGGGGACGACGCCCTCTCTAAAGGGAGTGCCAATTTGGCATCGCGACACACATGAGTGTTTTAAGGAGAAATCAGAAATACGGATTTTTAAGCAAAATGGTCTGTTCTTTAAGCAAAGCACTTTATTTTTTAACACAGCAGGTTTGCTAGCCAGCGGCTGCGGATTGCGTGCAGGCAGTGTGAACAGGGCAAGAGAGCGAGCGTGACCGCTGGAGCCAGACCACCTGGGTGGAGACCCGGCTCTCCTCCCACTGCTGTGTGGCCTTGGGCAGTTTCCGAATCTCTCCATGGCTGGATTTCCTCATCTGTAAAGTGGGGATTGTGATAGCAGCCACTTCACGGAGCTGTCGTGTGTAAAGGGCCGAGCTCAGTACTCATCCATGCAGTGGTGGCAGTTGTTCCTGTTAAATGCTGTGGCTTCACTGCTGCGTCGGACGGGACGGGTGGGGGAAGAGGAGTCAGGAGCATGTGAAGCGCTGCCGCAGCGCCTAGAAAAGTGGCAGCTTTTATTACTGTGGTTGGTCTTTGGGATACGTGTGGACACCGAGACAGAGCCCACAGCAGGTTTGTTTCTGGATCCCTGGTGGCCCAGTCCAGCACTCTTTTGCATCCCAGGAGGCCCATCCCGCCTGGGCCTCTGTCTGCGTGGATGGGTGGTTTTTTTGGGTCCTGAGAATTCTCCCACTTCCGAGGTGGTCTGATCCTGCAAAGCATCAGCTCCCTCGACTCTCCACAGCTATGTCTTGCTGGATTAGTAACTTATTTATGATACGAATAAAAGCCAGACATCACCTCACTGCCATTCCTCCTGAGCAGAGCCGGCCTCCCAGTCCAGCGAGTGATGGTCTGGTCTGGGGGCAGGTTTTATTTTCTTCCCTGGCATCTTCGGGGCTGGCTGGAATGCTGGCGAGTATGCTAGGGGCTGCACCTGCCTTCCACCTGCCTCCCAGTGTCAGTGTGGCAGGGCCCAGGGTGGGACCTCGGCAAGCACCCAGGGAGTCTCTGCACTCCCCTGACCCTGCAGTGGGAAGTTCCCAAACCACCTGCCAGGCCCAGCATTCTGTTTTCGGCACGAGGGCCTTGCCCTGCCTCCAAAGCCTTAAAAAGCAACAGCGGCAGGGACTCCAATAGCTGTGCTTGCAGGCCGCCTCATCCCTGGCAGCTCCAAGGAGCTCCTTGTCAGCACAAATGATCCTCGTGTCGTGAGAACTGCCAGTGGTGAATCCCAGCTCAGTGTCCTCACGGTTCACCTGGACTTTGGCCTGAGTGTGTGCAGCTGTGGCCCAAAGAGGCTGTGGGGGCCTCTCAGTCCCCTCTTAACTTTTCAGACCAGAAAGCCAAGGCTCGGGGAAGGGAAGAGACTCACCCAGGGTTGTGCCATGGGTGATTGTCAGGGCCGATGGAGTCTGGGTGCCTGACTCCCAATCCAGTGCTCTCCCAACGATCCCACATGGCTTTTCATCAATCAGTAGAAAGGCCCGAGTAGATGGGAATAGCAACTCAAGGTCATAAACCATGTGATGACCAGTGATGCGTTAGCAGTGGCAGCGGCTTGAGAGCAGGATGCTAAAGAGATTGGTCCAATAATTGCCCTGTGGGGGTGTCCTGGGAGTCCTTGGGGCTGGGGCCCAGGTGGAGGTGTTTACAAGGCTCCCACTGTGCGGGTCATCATTTCCCTCCACTGGGAAGCCAACTAAGAAAATACAAACGTCGGCAGCCCCGTTAGCGGGATCTGAAGCTCAAAAGGAACCTGGTGTTTCTTAGCCCCAGTCAGCACTGCTGAAGTCTGACCCATTTTCCAAATACTGCAGGGCAGCGGGCTGCTCTTGTGCACACAGTACTTGTCACAGACGTTGCAAAACCTGCAGTCTCACTCTCTTCTGCTTTCTGCGGCACGGCTGAACAGGCCCCTGTCACAGAAACCTCTGAAGGCAGGACGCTGGTCAGGACGCGGTTGTCTGACGCAAACCCTGTTCCCGGTGGGCCGCTTGAAGCCCTTTGTCAGCTTTTGCTTCTAAGCCAACCAAACATTCATACCTTTGATGTGTCCAGAAAGCACCCGTGCCCCCAAGCCACCCCGGCCCACACCGGAGGTTCATTTCCGCCCGTGAGGCTGGCAGGAGCTCACGCTCCCAGTTAGCTCCTCCAGCCCAAAGAGGCCTTGTGTGCCGTGGCCCAGCAGGCTGCCCGCCTGGGTGCGTTGAGTGCTTAATACTTTGTCACCTCATAATTCACAGTCCCTGGATGGGGAGGCTGTAGGTAAAACATGTGCATTCCCTAAGCCACAGCCACATTTTGTGGGAAAGCAGAGCTTTCATTAAGTGCCACATGCCCGAGGGAGTTTGTTTTGGAGGTTTGGCGCCAAGGATGCTTATTTAATGTGGTTTGGTTCCGAAGTTGGTGCTCTGCGTGGATCAGTACTTGCCCTCGTAAAGCGTGTATCTGGAAGAAGGAAGGACAGACATACCTGAACGGGGGTAGAGCACCCACCGAGAACCCCTGGGGACACAGAAGAGGGAGAGAGGATGGGAGGGAAGGGCATTCCTGGCAGAGTTCACAGCCAGGGGCCAAGGCCTGGGGCCATGTGAACACCTGCGGTTCTGGGTACACAGCCGGTCCCATGTGGGGGTGGGAGGATTTTGTGCTCTCAATTCTGAAAGGGAAACAAACGGGGCTTGACAAGAATAGCAACTGCTGGGGTGGTCCGAACCTCCCTGCTGCCTCTCCCGGTGGTGGTCGTGGCCTCTCTAACTGATTTCTCCGCTGCTGTCCCCAGGACCTCCCATAATACCCCTCGGGGAGCAGCCAAGCCGGCCCTGGGAGTTGCTGCTCCTCCCAGTCCTCCTGGCTCCTGTGCCCTCCTTGCTGGGACACCCCCCTCCCCAGATACTGCCAGCACCTGCCCCTCATCTTCCTCAGGCCTTTGCTGAGGTATCACCTTCTTAGTGACATCTTCCCCTACTCCCTTATTTAAAATTTCAACCCTCAGTTCTCTATGATTAATTTTTCTCCATAACTATTTCCATTTGGTCCCATATTTTTACCTATTTCACCCCTTGGTAGAACATTAGCGCCAGTGAGGAGGATTTTTTGGCCTTGGCCCCACCAAGGAGAACAAGGCCTGCTCAGTGAATATGGAAGAATGAATAAATGGCTGAGTCGATAACAAGCCTGGCAGACAGAGGTTAGGAGAGGTAAAAACGAACACGTGAAGTGAGTTGGGGACCTGGTGTGTGTCCAAGTGGCCGGGATGCGTTGCTAGTGGCTGAGGGCTCAGCACCGACGAGCTCTGATGAAGCATCCCAGTTCTAAGGAACCTGGAAAACGTGCTGCTGGTGCCAGACCCTGAGCAGGATTACGGACAGTAAGATGCCTCATTTGAGGACCATCCCCAGCCATTCTCGGCTCCTCCCCACTGTGCTGTGCGAGGGTGTGGTGAGGCCTGAGGGGATGTGTTGTCAGGCGTTGTCTGTAGAGCTGGGCCCAGCGCAGGGATTCAGGCGGCTGGGTCTACTCCTTTCCATCTTCCTGTGTTCATCCTTCTGTAGGGAACTCTCCCCACCCCGTGCTCCCTGCAGACCTACCATGTGTTGCACTACGTGGGAAACATTTTTCATGCCTGATCTCGTGCGGGGAGGCATGGTATAAAGCCATGTCAGCAGCCCACTGGGCCAGGCTGATGGATCAGAGGCGAGCCCTGGCTGGACCATTGACCTGGGACAGGTGACCTCAGCCTTGGGAGGGACCGGCTGCATCTTTTCTCTAGAGCCACCCCACCATCGGCTTGCCTGCTTCTGAGGAGGATGGTTCAGGCTGCAGGGCCTCAACGCAGGGGGCCGCTTCTCAGCAGGGCCTGGCAGCCACCCTCCTTCTGGCATGTGAGGAACGCTTCCTGTCTCCTCGTCCTGAAGCTGCCGCCACCATTGCCAGGACTCTGGGCCAAGCAGGGGGCCAGGAAGTGCTCCCAGCCCGTGCTTGGTGGGCTGTGGCAGTGACAGAGGGGGAGCCTCAGAGCCACGTGGCTCCTGGGCCCAGGGAATGGAAACTGGGGGTGGCTGCCAGTCTGGCAAGGTCTGCCCTTGACTCTGGCTGAGCTTGAGGGTGGGGGTTTGCAGCAGGAGGGGAGTCGCCGACACCTGCAGTGTGAGGCCCTGCCCTGCCCTTGGGGCCAGCAGCCCTGACATTGGAGATAGGGTCCTGAAAAGTGAGCACCTTTCCTTTAAGAATGTTTACTGAGCTTTTGAAGACCTAAGCAACTGTGTTTTCTATGGGCCAGAGAACGGAATCAACTGCTGCCTTCATCTTCATTGTCATCAGCATCATCCTAGAAGTACTGGCTTGGGGACTCCCCAGCTGGGGTGGCTGTGACATCATTGATTTGCCACTGGTGGTCCAGCAAGATCACAGTCCCCTTCCCCCAACTGCCAGACCCCCACCTCGCTCAGGGAAATTTTAGTGAATTATTCTTTACTTACAGTGGAATTGCACCTTGAGGGGCAGAGATGGGTAGGTTCTAAGACAGCACCTAAGGCGCAGACCCCCTGTGGTCCAGATGATCCTTGGTCATGCTCAGCCTGGGGAGATGCTCACCACGGAAGAGGTGCGCACGAGCCCGCCGGTCCAGGCTCCCTCCCCTCAAGCGGCCTCTACACCACTTTGCAGGGAGGTTGGATGATAGAAGGAGAGTTAAATGTTGTTTGCCTCTTTTTAAAAGAACTTCACTTAAAATAATTGTTATACAATTATGACTTGCTCATTGTAGCAGGCAGACAGACATTCTGTGCAGGCTTGGCTTTCCTTTTCAGATGGGGGAATTACTGAAAACTTAGAAAAGACCTAAAGGCTTAAGGAGAGGAATTGCCTACTACTTTGCCACCTAGAGACAACTCTGCAACACGGGGTGCGTTTCCACCAACCTTTTATCTGTGCATACTTTTTGTCACTTTTAAAATTACCCTGAACCAGACTTCTGGGCAAGATGGAGGCCTAGGTAGACACTCTTCACCTCCTGGCACAACCATAAGAAGGATCACAACTAACTTCAAAACAAAAAATACCCAAAACAAAAAATACTCAAGAAAATCGAACTGTATGGAAGTCCAACAACCAAGGGTTCGAAGAAGACATATTCATCCAGATGGGTAACAGCAGCAGAGCTGGGCAGAGAGGATGTGGTGTGGCGGCAGCCAGCAGAACAGGCAGTCCCACATTCACGTGTAGTGGATAAAAATCGGGAGGGATCCCTGGGGAGTGGATGATCCCAGCTCCAGGCCAGACCATGCAGCCCAGGGTTCCTGTGCTGGGAAAACAAAGCCTCATAACTTCCGGCTATAAAAAAAGCAGTGTGCGTTGGGGCAGTGGAAGAAACTGTTGGTCTCTCAGGAGAGTCCATTAATGGGCCCACATGGTTCTAGAATGTAAGGAAACACATGCACTTTGGGAACCAACACCAGGACAACAGTTGGAGGAGTGCCAGTCGCATATAGAAAGTAGATAAAGTGACCGGAAATGGGGAGAGTGCCAAGCAAACCTCCAGCAACCAGGCAGCAGCATTGTCCCCTTTTCAAACCCTCCCCCACATACAGAGCCACAAAGCAGTAAAGCAGGTTGCCCAGCCCTAGCAAATACCTAAGGCTCTGCCCCACACACTTAACAGGTGCACTAAGACAGGGAGTCAAAGCAGCTCTACCTGATACACAGAAACAAACACAGGGAGGCTGCCAAATTGAGGAGACAAAAAAATGTGGCCCAAATGAAAGAACAGAACAAAACCCCAGAAAAAGAATTACATGAAACAGAAATAGCCAACCTATCAGATACAGAGTTCAAAACACTGGTGATCAGGATGCTCAGAGAACTCATTGAGTATGGCAAAAGCATAAGGGAAGAAATGAAGGCTATACTAAGTGAAATGAAAAAATCCACAGGGAACTAACAGTGAAGGGAAGGAAGCCAGGGTTCAAATCAATGATTTGGGACATAAGGAAGAAATAAACATTCAACCAGAACAGAATGAAGAAACAAGAATTTAAAAAAAAAAAAAACAAGGAGAGAATAAGAAGACTCTGGGACATCTCCAAACATGACAACATCCTAATCACAGGGGTGCCAGAAGGAGAAGAGAAAGAGCAGGAAATTGAAAACTTATTTGAGAAAATAATTAAAGAAAACTTCCCTAATTTGGCAAAGGAAATAGACATATAAGTCCAGGAAGCAGAGAGTCCCAAACAATTTGGACCCAAAGAGGACCACACCAAGACACATCACAATTAAAATGCCAGAGGTTAAAGATAAAGAGAATCTTAAAAGCAGCAAGAGAAAAGCAGAGAGTTACCTACAAAGCAATGCCCATCAGACTGTCAGCTGATTTCTCAAAAGAAACCTTGCAGGCAAGAAGGGGCTGGAAAGAAGTATTCAAAGTGATGAAAAGCAAGGACCTACAACCAAGATTACTCTATCCATCAAAGCTGTCACTTAGAATGGAAGGGCAGATAAAGTGCTTCCCAGATAAGGTCAAGTTAAAGGAGTTTATCATCACCCAGCTCTTATTATATGAAATGTTAAAGGGACTTATTTAAGAAAAAGATCAAAACTACGAACATTAAAATGACAACAAACTCACAACTATCAACAACTGAATCTAAAAGACAAATACAAAAACAAACTAAGCAAACAATAGAACAGGAACAGAATCACAGAAATGGAGATCACAAGGAAGGTTATCAGCAGGGAGGGGAGGGGGAGAATGGGGGAAAAGGTACAGGGAATAAGAAGCATTGATAGGTACAAAATAGATGGGGAGGTTAAGAAAAGTATAGGAAATGGAGAAGTCAAAGAACTTACATTCGCAACCCATGGACATGAACTAAGGCGGGGATTGCGGGCAGTGAGGGGCGTATCAGTCAGAGGGGGGAAAAGGAGGAAAAGTTGGGACAACTGTAATAACATAATCAATAAAATGTACTTAAAAAAATAAAGGTAACCCTGCTAACCATTGAAAAATAAAATAAAATTACCCTGAACCAGCCTGTTCTCTTGGTTAGGACTTTTCCCCTTAAGGATGCTCAACCACTGGTATTTTTTCCTGTTTACAGGCAGGGAATTTGAGCAGGTCAAAGCTGGGCCACAGTGGAGCCAGGAGTTAGAGACGAGCTGTCTTGTGGTTCCAGAATGTTGCTCCTGGCACTGCCTTTATATCCCAGCACACTTTGAACAATAGTCATGATACCCATGCAGCAAACTTGAACACGTGCCTGGTCCTTGCTTCCAGGTAGGACCCTTCGAGGTGCTCTGTGTATGTTCTCAGAGCAACTCCACCATATAGGGGTGTTGAAATCCTGAAGCACAGGGAAGTTAAGCAACTTGCCAAGGTGACATGGTCTGAGTAGCAGAGCCCGGGTTCTGGCTCTGGAGTCTCTGCATTTACCTACCACGCACACCCACTACATCACCTCTCCCCCAAGAAGGATTCTTGCTAAAGATGGACTGGGACCAGCAAGACCTCCGTGTCCTTTCACCCAGCACCTCTCTGGGTGTGAGGCCTGCAGAGGTTATAACCCTAGGAAGTGAGGCCAAGTGGTCATCCCAGATAAATTCCTCCAGATGGTGGAGGCTGTCCGCTTCCAGGTGTTTCTTCCGACCCTTGGGCCTACTCTGGGACTTCTAATGCTGCCTGTGTGGGGCATGGCAGGGTGTGCCAGTTGAGGACAAGCCTGGCGATTCGCGGCTCCCCCCTCCAAGGGCTCTTCCTCCTGCCTATCCCCAAGGCTGCAGCTTGAGATGAATCAGCTTTCAGACTTTCCTTGGCTTGGGCCCAAGCCTTGGCAGCCCAGCCTCTCCAGCAGAGCTCCTGCGGCTTGGGGCTTCCACATCAGGTTTGAATTATATGGAATCTCAGCATCCGCAGGCTTTCATCCCAGCTATGCTGACTCATGCTTTCGTGGTAGTGGGCAGCCTGTGCACTGTGTGTGTGTTGTCTGCCTGCACACGTGTTGTCGCTGTGTGTGTGTGTCATCTTTTTCTCATAGCTTTATTGAGATATAATTCATATGCCATGCAGTTTACCCATTTAAAAATCAGTGGATTGTTATCATACGCACAGAGTGGGGTAATTATTACCAAACACAATTTTAGAACATTTCTACGTTCTCAGAAAGAAGCCCTGTGCCCTTTTGCTATCACCCCCAGCAAAGGCCGCAGCCGTTGGCAAGCCCGGTTTGTATGACTTCGGCCTGGATGAAGCACACAGGCCTTCTGACTTGTGTTGTGAGGGTCTCTTGCTTTGCTCGGCCTTGAACAGAACAGGAACGATGCCCCTTCATCTATTGCCCCAGCCCCCAGCAACCGCTAATCTACTTTCTGTCTCTATAGTTTCCCCCTATTGTGGACATTTCATATACATGGATTCATATAATATGTGGCTTTTGGTGATTGGCTTCTTTCATTTGCATAATGTTTTCAAGATTCTCCGTGTTATAGCGTGTACCAGTACTTCATTTCTTTTTTCTTTTTATTTTTTAAGGCCTCATTGTCTTTTCATTTTATTTTTAAATTATATTTTATTGATTATGCTATTACAGTTGTCCTGATTTTTCCCTCTTTGCCCCCCTTCACTCAGTGCTCCCCATTCCCTCAAGAAATCCCCCCGACATTTTTTATGTCCATGGGTCATGCATTTAAGTTCTTTGGCTACTCCATTTCCTATACTGTACTTTGCATCCCCGTGACTATTCTGTAACCACCTATTTGTACTTCCTAATCCCCTCACCTCTACACCCATTCTCCCCTGCCCCCCTCTCATCTGGCAACCATCTGGTAACTAACTTCTTTTCTTTTGCTGATTTTAAGAGTCTCTCTTTACCTTTAACCATTGGCATTTTAATTATGATGTGCCTTGGAGTGGCCTCTTTGCATCCAGCATAATCAGGACTCTGTGCTTCCTGGACTTGCATGTCTATTTACTTCACCAAGTGGAAGTTTTCTTTCCTTATTTTTTCAGATAGATTTGCAATTTTTTGCTCTTTCTCTTTTTCTGGCACTTCAATAATGTGAATGTTGGACCTCTTGAAGTTGTTCCAGAGGCTGTTTATACTATCCTCATTTTTTTGGATTTTTTTTCTTCTTGTTGTTCTGCATGGTTGTTTTTTGCTCCCTTATGTCCCAAATCATTGATTTGATTCCTGGCTTCATCCACTCCACTATTGTTTCCCTGTAAATTGTTCTTTATTTCAATTAGTTTATCCTTTCATTCTTACTGGGTCTTTTTTATGCTGCTGAGGTCTTCACTAAGTTCCTTGAGCATCCTTATAAACAGTGTTTTGAACTCTCCATCTGATAGATTGCTTATCTCCTTTTCATTTACCTTTTTTCCTGGACATTTGATCTGTTCTTTCATTTGGGCCATGTTTCTTTGTCTCCTTGTTTTGGCAGCCTCCCTGTATTAGGTAGAGCTGCTTTGACTCTGTGTCTTGCTAGTGTGGCCTAATGTAGTAGGTGTCCTGTAGAGTCCAGTGACACAGCCTCCCCATCACCCAATCTGGGTACTCGAGGTGCACCCTTCGTGTAGACTAAGTACACTTTTCTGGTAGTTGAGCCTTGATTTCTGTTGTCAGGCCAATGGGAGGGACTTACCCAGGCCAGTCAGCTGCAAGGACTGGCTGTGACCACTGACCACCAACCTCCACAGTCTGTGGAGGAGGATCAGCTGTGCAGGGGCAGGGTGGTGGTGCTCTGACATGGTCTATGGTTACCCACCGTGTGTGCTGGCCCTGGGGTTTCCTGGGTGGTGCAGGCCAAGGTCAGCGCCCACCTGTGTTTTGCCCAGGGTATCACGCCTGAGCTGTAAAGCAATGTGAGGTGGCTGCTACTAGTGCTCGGTTTAAAGATTCTGAGGGAAGCCAAGCTGCGAATCTAATCTGGCTGTCACTAGGGCTCACTGAAGCCTGTTGCTTATTTGATAGGATTTAGGAGACAAGACCAGTCATTCTTATGGAAAAGCAGCTTGTGTGGGCATGTAAATTGGGTGGGGCAGAGCCTGAGGATCTCCAAGGCGGGTCAAACAGTGTTAGCCCTGTTGATGGAGCCTCAGATATGGCACCAGCTAACGGGCTCTGTGGGGGGAGGGTTTAGAAAAGGGACAATGGCCTCTGCTCGCCTTGATGCCAGACACTTCAATTTCTCTCTATATGCCACTGGTGCCTTTCAAGCTGCTATCCCGGTACTGGAGCTCAGAGGGAGTAAGTCTGAGTAGGTGACTCTGTGTGTGGTCTTTAAGAGGAACTGCTTGGGGCTCTAGCAGTTTCTTCCACCAACTGAATCTCTGCTGATTTTTGCAGCCAAAAGTTGTGGGGACTTATCTTCCTGCCACTGGAATCCTGGGCTGGGGGGCCTGGTGTGGGTCTGGGACTCCTTGCTCCCAAGATATCCCTCCTGAATCTTTATCTATGTGAGTGTTGGACCAGCCTATTCTGCACTGGCGCCCCTCCTACCAGCCTGGATGGATGTGGTTTCTTTAATTCTGTGGTTGTCAGACTTCCATTCAACTCAATTTCATAGTTGTCAGACTTCATTCAGCTCAATTTCTGATCCTGAGTGATGGTTGTCCTATATTTTAGTTGTAATTTTGATGTGGTTGTGTGAAGAGGGGAGCCATGTCTGCCTACACCGCTGTCTTGACCGGAAGAGTCCCTTCATTCCTTCCTTTAATGGGTGAATAATATTTCATTGTGTGATACACCACATTCTGTTTATCTCCTCATCAGTTGATGGACGTTTGGGTTGTTTCTACTTTTTGGCTCTTGTGAGTAGTGCTGCAGCGATCACTTGTATAAAGTTTTTGTGTGGGCATATGTTTCCATTGCTTTTGAGTATACAACAAGGAGTAGAGTTCCTGGGCCATATGGTAACTCTGTTTAATATTTGAGCAACTGCCAGACTGTTTTCCAAAGTGGCTGCATCACTTTACATTCCCAACAGCAGTGTACAGGGTTCCAATTTCTCCACATCCTCGGCAACACTTATTATCTGACTGCTTGATTCCAGCCCTCCTAGTGGGTATGGAGGGATATCTCACTGTGGTTTTCATTTGCATTTCCTTAACGACAAACGATGTCATGCCCCTTTTCACATGCTTATTGGTCATTTGTATATATTCCTTGGAGAAATGTTTACTTAGATTCTTTTTTATTTTTAAATAGGGTTGTTTGTCTTTTTATTATTGAGTTGTATGTTCTAGATACAAGGCCCTTATCGGAAGGGCAGAGGCTGGTCTCTCACGACCTTATGCACACGCCCAACCCCCTCATGTCCAGCTTGCAGTAGGTGCTTCATGAAGACATAAGGACATGCTGAGGGAGGAAAGGAGCTGGGCCACCTCGGAGAGTTCTGGCAGGAGTGGTGGTCCCTGGGTGTGGGGGTGTGTGGGGTGGAGCTGGTTCCCTCTCACCTGTCAAGACTCAGAGATAGTAGCCTAGGATGACCCATCAGAGGTTCTAGAACCTGCAGATTATGGTGGGTGTGGCTTTCAGCTGACCTGACATAGACAGAATGACGGATGGTGGGAGAGATGGGGAAAGGATTTGAAAAGAACCAATCTCCGCACCCACCACTGCTCTTGATTTTTAGCTTGAGCGGCTGGAACCATTATGGTGCCATTTTCTGGGATGGGGATGGCTAGGGGGGAAGAGGTCTGCTTTTGTTTGTGTTTTGTATTTTATTTAATCTTTATTGTATTTTTCCCTTTACCCTTTAGTCTCCTAATACTCCTCTCCCCTCAGCAATCGCCACGCTGTTGTCCATGTCCATGGGTCCTTTTTCCTTTTTGCTCAATCCTTCTACCCCCTACCCTTCCCCAACCCCAGCTGCCATCCTGCTCTCCATCTATGAGTCTGTCCCCATTTCCCTTGTTAGTTCCGTTTGTTCATTGGATTCCACATCAGTGAAATCATATGGTGTTTGTCTTTCTCTGACTGGCTTATTTCACTTAGCATAATGTTCTCCAGGTCCATCCATACTGTTGCAAACGGTAAAATTTTCTTCTTTTTAACGGCTGAATAGTATTCCATTGTGTAAATGTCCCGTAATTGTTTTATCCACTTATCTATTGATGGACACTTGGGCTGCTTCCATATCCTGGTGATTGTAAATAACGCTGCACTGATCATAGGGGTGCTTATGTTCTTTCCAATTAGTGTTTTGGGTTCCTTCGGACATGTTCCCAGAAGTAGGATCACTGGCAGATCCATTTTAATATTTTAAGGTATCTCCATACTGCTTTTAGGTCTGCTTTAAAGTTTGGTGTGCCCAGCAGAGGCCTGGGGTCTCTATCAAGAAGTCTGTGAGACAGTCCTGCATGGGTTCTGGGAGGGGTCAGGGCTGGAGATGTAACTGAGGAGCTCTCTGAAAGCAACACACACACGGTATTTAAAGCCATGGGATTAGGGGAAATTTCCAGGGGCATGTGTGGCTGGAGAAGCTGAGTGAGATCAAGACAAAGAATTGGTTGCTGGCTCTAGGCACATGAGGTCACAGGTGGCCCGGATGAGAGCAGTTTAATGAAGTGGTGGCTGCAGAAGGCCCTGTGGGGTGGGTAGAAGGGAGGTATGAGACCTGGAGGCGGAGGCAGTGAGTGTAGATACCTCTTTCTGCTTGGGAGGAAAGCGGAGACCAGCAATAGCTGCACCGGGCTGGGAGGGAGCGAGGGAGGGAGTTTCCCAGACGGGAGGTCCCTGGGTGCACCTGTGTGTCGATGAGAACAATCAGGAGAGGGAGCAAGCATGGCGATGCCAGAAAGAGGGTACTAACTGCCAGAGCTAAGTCCTCGAGGAGGTGAAAGGGAGGTGATCCTGAGCATGGGGTGGTGCGAGGACAGGGGAGGGCCCTCCTGCTGGTGTCTGCTTTCTCCTTGAAAACAGGACAGGGTGAGGGTGGGGCAGTGTTGGAAGTCTAAGCCACTGGGAGAACTGGAATGTGGACAGAACAGGGAGGCAAGGCAGAATCCCTGGCCAGCAGCATGCTCATGTTAGAGTTGCGGCTACTGGTTTCGAGTGATACCAGGGGCCTCATGTGCATTTTCTCCATCAGTGTGAGGACGTGGAGTGCGTGGCTGGTTGGGTTGAACCAGGGCAGCGGCTCCTCTGGGAAAGTAGGATGGAGGGGGAGGGGGAGGGGAGAGTTATGTGTGTTTACAGGGGAATTATGATTCTAGACCAAGAAGTCCCAGGTGGTGAGAAGGGGTGTGAGGACTTGGTAGGGGGCCAGGGAATGACAGTGATAAAGTGGTGGGGTCACACATTGGAGGTCCCAGTGAAGTTTAACAGTAGTGGAGCCAGCATGCTGGAGGGGTAAGTGAGCAGGGCAGAGGCGGGAGGGAAGGAGCCCGCTGAAGTCAAGGGTTCTGCGGTGGGAGCGGGTGATGCAGTCCAGGGAGGGGGTCAGGGGGGAGCGTAGCTGGCAGCGGCTGGTGTAGAAGCAGGTTGCTGGGCTGGGGGAGAACCTGGTGGAAGCCATTTCTGATTCTCACTCCACTCCCAGTTGTGTGCCTCACGGCAGACTTCACTTGCTGGGTTTTCTTTCATTTCCTACAGTGGAACAGTTTCAAGCTGAATTCGCTGGAAGCCTAGAACCTGAGACAGCACAGCAGGCAGTAAAACTCTCGTAATGGAATTTCCAGAACAAGTTCAGGCCCAAGAATACACTCTCCTTGGGAGGTGGTGGGATGGTTGGGTTGGAGGAGCCCTGCCCTGCTCCTTTTTGTCTTCCCGGAGGCCCCTCATAGGCCAGTCTTGGAAAGACAAGGAAAGGGAGACCTGGCTCAGCTGGAGCTGCCACAGTGAAATGCTTCCTCCTGGCATTCAACAGAGGCTGGCGAATCTGAGGGTGCAAATGTGGGTTCAGGATCCCCCCATCTCAGAGCCAAGCCACTTGCCCTGTCTGGAACCCAGGCTGAGTCCTTGCCTGCTGTCTCTGCATTGGACTCAGTACAGATGGAGCCCTGCCCTTGTCCAAGCCTGGGCTTTTGCACCGTCTAAGGATGTGTATTCCAGTCTTTGGGGATGCCTTCCTGGGACCTCTCTTTGCTGGCTCTGTACCCTTGCCTCCCAATTTACATGCAAGTGCATGCAATTTTAGAATAAATGTGTTTGTTTATATACATACAGGCTAATTCCAAAAACAATATGGCTCCAGTTATCCGCTAAAATATTTGGGACCTCACCCTGACGATAGCTATTGCTGACAACTGAACTTGCTCAGCCATGGCCGGGGGCAGGGCACAAGGTGGTTTCTAAGCCAGCACTCAGCTCTCCTGTGACCCCTGACAAGTGTCCTTCACTCCCTGGAATTGCACTCTGGAGTTGGGGGCTTCCCTTGAGGGGAAGCAGGCCTAGAAAACCTCAATTAGCATGGCCTGGGGCCTCTGCATGAAGAGGCAGCAGAAGGTGTCACCTTTGCAATTAAAACAATGTCACAGTGATATCAAACAGGCCTCCCCCATCAGCCAGTCACCTCCTAGGAAAGGCCCCTCAAAAACAGTTACATTAAAGGGTCTTGAACTTGGCTGAGGGGCCAGCCTGCCCATTGGAGAGTTTCCATTCAGAAAAATAGCCAGAGGGTCTGACCAGTGCATGGGCTCAATGGGGTGTGATCAGCTATTTTTTGTTGTTGTTTTTATTGCATAAAGAAACTTTCTAATATGTATTTTCTACTTATTTATTATTTCCAAAAGAATAAAGTATGAGTGAAAACAGATATGGTTGGCATTTCTTTTCCAACCAAGTAGAACTAATCTCACCCCCCTTTACTTCTTATACAGAAATCTGAGTTGATTTTAGAGCTTTAAAATTAGCCACCACTTTTCAGAAACATAAACATCTCATAAACTGAAAGGTGGGAGTAATTTGGCAAGGAGGCAGAGAGCCAGAAAGTTCCCTTTGCCAGCCTGTCTGCCCTGCGCGGGGCCCGGTTTCCTGGCCAGGGCAGAGCTGCAGGGGATCGGGGCCAAACCCCTCATGTCGTAGAGGGGAAACCGAGGGCCTCGTGGGAGGGACTGGCCCAGCCTGCGGCCTGATCCGGTGTCTGGGCCTGCCTTCCCATCCCCTCAGAGGCTGACGGGGCACCCAGGCCTGGACAAGAACTGCCTGTCAAGACTGGACACGATGCACAAAATGGACAATGAAAATTGCTGGGGAAGTTTTGCCCTTGATCCTGGAGTGGGGGCTGATGGGACCCCCAGTCACAAAGGGGCTTGAGACTTATTGTCCAGGTTACATATTACAGGGTTGTCTTAGCCCTAAACAGTTCAAGCGGGGAGGGGGGGGTGGGAAATAGAGATTATTTCACTCTTGCCTGAGGAGAGCTTGGTGGGCAGTGTGGGGGCTGGACTCCACTTGGGCAGAGGAGTGCTGAGGGTGTGATGTGGATGGCGTGCAGGGTGAAAGTCCTTTCCTGCTGGGGTTGCTTCGCCTGGGGAGTGGAAGTACTCTGTTCCTGTTGGGACTGTGTGCTGACATCTCCCCATCCTCCCGCCAGGGTGGAGGGAGGACTGGCCTCCAGGGGAGCGGTGTTTTTCGTTTGGTTGTTTGTTTGTTTGTTTGCTCAGAGGTGGAAAGTGAACATCTTGCTTGCTTTGCAAGGTCAGACCAGACCAGAGGCCCAGGGATTTGCAAATGGGACAATGAAAGAAAAGTTTCTTTATTCCAAGGGGCCCTGAAGGGCAGAAGCAGGGCCCAGGGATGGCCTGAGGTAATACAGCCTAGTGGTTAAGAGCCACACGGAGCTGGGCTCTTGTTCTAGGCCTGTCACTTACTTGCTAGGTGACTTTAGACAAGTTACTTAACCATTCAGAGCCTCTGTTTCCTTATCCATGAAATGGATCTAATATTTGTAGCTACCTCATGGGATTGTTGTAAACACTCAATAAGATCTGTAAGTATAAGTGGCAGATCCTGTTATTATGATACACTCTTTATTAAGGGTAGCATGTAGGTAAGTATGCTTCAGCTAAGTAAAACATTGTGAGGATCCTTACATAGAAAAGATTGTATCTTGAGGGAGGGAGTTCTCTATCACTAGAGGCATCCAAACAAAAGTTAGAGGTGCCCTAACTGGCGATGTTGTTGAGGTTTTGAAGCCCCAAACCTGGGCAGGCATTGACAATTGTGGAAGGCTGGTGTGGCCCAGGATTGTGGGCAGCCTAGGGCTGTGTGGATCATTCTGGAACCTGCCCGTATCGTATGAGGCATTGAGATCTGGTGGCCAAATCGAGTCACTGGGTGGTGAGGCAGGGAATGCCAGAAGAATCCTCCTTGTGTAGTTGGTTAACCAAGTCTCAGAACGGGGGAGGGCCATGCCAGGTGGCCCAGTGTGCAGGGGTGGCTGAGTGGGGCCTTCTGCCCCCTGACCTGGAGAGTTCTACTGCCAAGTTGCTTCTGGAGGTGTGATGGGCAGAGGCAGCAAAGGCTGCGGTGCCCGGCGAGCCTGGGTTTGTATGACTGCAGCCTGGATGAAGCACAGGCCTTCTCAGTGGTGCTGTGAGGGTCTCTTACTTTGCTTGGCCTTAAACAGAGCAGAACGATCCCCCTGGGTATCAGAGCAGGGTACAGCAGGAGGGATGGGATGGGTGTGGGGCTGGGCTGAGAGTCCCGTCACAAGCCCTGTGGCCACAGAGCTGCAATAGCTTTGCTGAGAATGTCCTGGGCCCTCCCGCCCCATGGCCCTGTGTTGCCTTCCTTTGGGGATTCTGCTGGGCTGCCATGGCAGAGGCCCTTCGACTGGGCCATGTGGTCCACCTTCTGGCTCAGCCTCTGCCCATGAGCCTGGATGCCTCCCAGGTCCCCACACCGCCTTTATACTTTCGTACCCTTGCCCAGGCCCCTACCTGACATGCACTTTCCCGCTCAGGTGGGCTTCTTCTGCCCGCCCCCCAATAGCTTCTCCTTTCTGATGCAGTCGTCACGTTTCTGCTGGCCATGGGGGTGTAGCAGAGACTGCAAGTCCCAGGGTGACCATGAAACTCAGGCTGGACCAACCATAGTCTCCTGTGGGCTGTTGCAGGTGGGACTGTAAAAGGAGAGCCTCCTTGTCTCTGGTGGCAGGCTGGAGATGTGTCTACAAGAGTGGGCTGCGTAGCCTCGTCTGGGAGAACAGAGCTGCTGCTGCAGAGGGTACTGAGAGGAGGGTGGGGAGGGAGCCGAGTGCCTGCCCCTGCCATAGTCTGTCATGGGGCCAATGCACTCCACTTGGGACCAAGAGGGTTCAAGTTGAATGTCTGCCTCTTGCCCCTAAGAGCCTGACGGATACCTGCCCTTCAGTCAAACCCACCCACCACAGCACCGAGCCCAACTCGTGGCCATGCTCTTCTCCTCTGCGGGCCCTTCCCTCTGGGTGATGAGCAGCTCACAGCCCAAAGCTGGGCTTCATTTATGATCTGTTTCTCCCTGCCCTTGGCACATAGCAAGTGCCAAGGCAAAAAAGTAAAATCGCTTTGAATGAAAGGAAGTACGCACAATATAAGGTTTGTTGTTGACATTTTAATAAGCAAACCAGAACTTTTGCAGACAACTGAGTATTGCCTTACAAGATGGCTACCTTGGGAAGCCCCACACTTATCCTGGTATAATGCCGCTGTTTTTCCCTAGAACATGTTTGGCCTGATTGGGTCCGTTTGTGAGACACAGGAGGCTGCCATCTTGGTTTTGATCCAAAATGGGGTTTTCAGTCTGACCCAGAGCTCCAGCCCGAAGGGGCATGGAAAAGACTGGCCGCTGCTGGGAGGCCCCGTGGGGCGTGCTCCGTAGGTCTTACAGGGGGGTCCCTAAGGAGCAACCTCAAGCAGGCTGAGGCAGGAAAACTGGGGAAATTGGTGGGTTTCAGGTTCATAAATTGGCTGCTTGGAAAAGAGGCACTCCTCCTTGGACAGGGAGGGTCCAACACATTTATAAAAATGGTCTCCTCGTTCACTGCTTTGTGTTCACAGCTGTATTCCCAGCGTCCGAAGCAGTGCAGGTATGCAGTAGGCACTCAATAGATATTTGTCGAAGGAGTGAGGGAATTCAACAAACACATATCTGTTAAGGATTGCCTTCCATTTTCCAGACGCTGTGGTAGGAGGGCGGGTCTTACTCCTCTTACCGGGTGGACCGGTGTGTTGGGCGGGGGGAGGCAGGAGGGCTGTGCAGCTACACACACATTCACACACATTCACACACACCTAGTTATAGGTTCAGTGCCCTGGAGATTATTGCTTCCACTGGGGCCTGATAACATCTGGGCTGGGCTTGGCTAAGGCTATATGTTTTTATTTCCAAGGCCAATACCTGATTTTTTTTTTTTTAAAGAGACTATTTTGATGCAGGCAAAAATTAGATTAAAAACAGAGCACTCGCTCCCGGGGCACGATCCCAGCTCGTTTACAGTCAGTGAACAGCTGCTTTCCCTGGCCCACGTGCACACATGCCTTAAATCTGAAATAATAGCACTTTGTACTGGAGTGGGGGACCAGCTCTCACCTTTGAGATAATGCAGCCTTCCCGATAGGGTTTTCCCCTCTGCCTGCAGGTAAAGGCAACCCCCCCATGACGGCAGCAGTGCTTCGGGTTGCAGTGTGGTGCCCTGGTTCATGTGCATGTCCCTCACGACAGTGGGTCCCCCCTTTATGCACTGGAACCCTTCGTTTACGTGAAGTGTGTGTAGAACCCCATGAGTGCACACCACAGTGAAAACGGGTCTTCTTTTCCTGAAACTGGCACGGGCTCCCTTGCACACCTCCTTTGACCCCACCCAGTGGCCTGTGGGATGCTGGAGCTCCCCAAGTTCCTGGGAGGAGAGCTTGCCTACCTGTGGTCACACATATGTGTGCATTCACTAATGCTCACTTGTACCGTGCCATGTATTCACGCCTCTTCTCTCTCCCCCTTCTGCTTGCTGCGTCCCCGGTTCAGGCCGGCCTCATCCGTACAGATGTCACCGACTACTTCATTGAGCCCCTGGAGCGGGGGCAGCAGGACAAGGAGGCGAGTGGGAGGACACACGTGGTGTACCGCCGGGAAGTCATCCAGCAGGAGTGGGCGGAGGCCGGAGGGGACCTCCACAATGAAGGTAAGCTGTGGGCAGGGCCCCAAGCTCTGCTTCTGTCCATACCTTCGAGGTGTTTTCAGGTAACTTCAGACCTTAAACCCCTCAATGCCTGTCCATAGTCTTCTTGTCTGTAACGTGGGACTGGGCCATGCAGACCTACTGCACCTACTGTGCCCAGGGCTTTTAGAGGCTACCACGACTGGCTGCAGCTGGGGGCCAGAGGAGCTACCCGAGCCCCCTGAACGATGGAACCTGGGACTGCAGTTAGCTCTTTCCCCTGATGCTCAACTCAGCCTCCGGGAGCCACAGGAAGGAAGTTCTTAGAACACTCGTAGGGAACCTGCCCTGTGTCAGGGCATCAGGGTCAGCTTGGTGTCCACTAGACCATTTTAAAACCCTGTCTCCAGTGCTGTCTAGTGTGTGACCCTAGCAAGTTACTTACCACCTCTGAGCCTCATTTTCTAATCTGTAAAGTGGGAGGGATCATTGTCTACCTCTGAGATCGTATGGATTAATGATAGTGGAGCTTGACACATAGTAGGTGCTTGATGACTACTAGTCAGTTATTAGGCTGACTACTGACATGTTAGGGTGAGACCCCCTGTGAGCAGAGGCATCCCTGCCCCTGGTGACCAGCATAGCACTCAGGACCCATGGCTGAGCGAATGAAGCAATAGATGCTGTGTGTGCTGGTCCCTGGCCCATGGCCAGCTTCATAGTCCCAGTTAGCCTGGTCATGAAGGCTTTGGCCAAGAGGACGTGAGAAGGCCCTGGGTGGAAGCCCGCCACGAGCAACCACACCCTCCAGCCAGGGCCCTGGCGGGGTTGAGCATAGCATGAAGGAATGCTTGAAAACCAGTTGTCCCCACATACACTACCTCCTTTGAAGCTCCAGCTGCTCTCCAAGTTGCTCATAAGGGGAGCCACAGCACCGGCACTAGCCCAGAGGAGGAGGGCTCTGCGGGCCTGTGGTGTGAGATGGGGGGCACGGGGATGGGCGGAGCCTTAGGGGCAGGGGTGGATTGCAGGGGCAGGGTGGGGACCTGCCCTCATCACAGCCAGGAAGGCTGGCAAGGCTCATTGGGCTCCATTTAATTTGAGGCCAGTTCTGAATCAAAAACCCCTTTTGGAGAGAGACCCTGGGGAAGTTCTGCTCACAGGTCTGAGCCTGGAACCAACACCATGGCCTGCCCCCGTCTGTGGCTGGGAAGGCCGGACCACTGAGCTGGTAGAGTTGCAGTTCCAGCCTGGGACTCTGGTATGACTCCCTCTGCTCAGGCTGCCTGTGGTGATGCCCTGCCCTGGGCCCTTGGAAAGACAAGGGGCGACGGAAGACTTTCTTGGACACCTGTGACTCTTACTCACTTGGTGTTTCAGACCAGCAGTGGGTCTGAGCCCAGTGTGTGGAGAAGCGTTTGTGGGTGCGCCTGTCTTCCATTTACCATTCTTCATGAAGATGAAAGGTTTTACCTCAAGTCTTCGGGTTTAGTTCTTGGCACACAGAGAAACGCCTCAGAGGCCTGGGCCAGCTGGTCAGCGCCTGCTTAGCCACAGGAAACAGGCTTTTGAGGAATCTCCCCCAGCTGAGCACCTTCCTCCATCTCTGTCTGCTTCCATCCTGCCCAGGCATCGGCCCAGCTCAGGTGCCCCCTCTCCAGGATCCCTCAACCCCCTGGATTTCTCCTGGGACTGTCCCCTTCTTCCAGACAGGCTGGGGTGGGATGTCCTAGAGGACAGACACCAAGTCTTAGTGATGTTTGTGTCACTTGCATGAGCCATGCTGTCCCATGGGGCGTGTCCAACTCTCCTCGAGGAAGGAAAGGAGGTGCCGAGGGCCCACCAGACTGCTTTCTAGCTGGCCCTCAGCAGAGGCATGTGAGGTGCACCAATGAACTGGGCTGGGGGTGGGTACTCTCCCTGTTGGCACTCAGGGTACTGTGTTGGCTGCTGTTTCCTGAGGAGTGAATCCATGTACCCTTCACACTGACACACTCACCTGTACATACTTGCTCACTCACATGCAACACACACCAGTCATACCTCATCCACTCACACTTACACAGTTTGTACATTCACTCACACTCATTCATACACGCTAATACCCACTCACACCCCTCCACACAGTCACACATCCTACACACTGACCCTCACCTACTCACCCACCCCCACATTCACATACTCAGCACCTTCTACATCCTTGATGGGCTCCAAAGAAGAGTTAAGTGATTCTCTCTCAAGGGCTCTGTTGGGAAATGCAAACCATTCCAAGTCCTGGGTAAAGAGTCCCGTAGCTGGACCTCCAGGTGTGAGCTGGGCCTCACCACAGGCCCCCGGGGGCTTCCCTGTGGACCCTGCCTTGGCCTTGCAGGGCGTGCCCTGGATGGGCATTCCCATACTCCTAGCACTACCCTTTCCTTCCCCACCCATGGTCCTGCTCTCTGTCACCCCTTCCCACCCTCCACTTCCTTCCTGAATGCCAATGCCAATGGGCCATGTGCGCCTGTGTCCAGAGTTCCGGCTCCCAGGCTGGAGGCTGGGGCTGCCAGATGCCAGGGCAGCCAGCCAGGCTGGGGCCTAGGACTGCTCTGTGTGTGTGTGTGTGTGTGTGTGTGTGTGTGTGTGTGTTTTAAATTGAGATGAAATCCAGCATTTTAACGATTTTAATTAGAGTGTACAATTCAGTGGTTTCTTACTATATTCACAATGTTGTGTAACCATTACCACTATCAAATTCCAGAACATTTCCATAACTCCCATAAAAACCTCTGTACCCATTCATTAGCAGTCACTCCCGTCTCCCTCCGGCCCGGCGCCTTGGCAATCCATCACTAGTCTACCTTCTATCTCTATACATTTGCCTATTCTGGACATGTCGTGTGAATGGAAGTACAGACCATGTGGCCTTCCGTGACTGGCGTCTTTCATTTAGCACACATGCTTCCTCTGTGTTGGAGCCTGTCTCGGCACTTCAGTCCTCTTTATGGCAGGGCGATGCTCCATTGTGTGGACACAGCCCAGTTTGTTCATTGTGTGGACACAGCGCAGCTAATAGACGTTTGGGTTGTCTCCACGGTTTTCTTTATGATCATCCTCCTATGAATGTTTGTGGGCAAGTTTCGGTGTAACACATTTTTTCAATTCTTTTCGGTATATACCTAGGAGTGGAATTTCTGGGTCCTATGACAGTTCTGTGTTTAACTTTCTGGGGGCCTGCCAAACTATTTTTCAAAGCAGCTGCATCATTTTATATTCTCCTGAGGCTTCTTGGATGGACTCACTGAAAGCCTCCCAGCAGCCTGCTGCCCACATCTCTCCACGTTTTGAGGGTCACCTATTTTGGCCTGAAGGGTGAGAGACACCCAGAAGAGGGTGTGGGTGGAACATCTCTGGGATCAGTCCGAGGGCTGACGTCAGCAGGCCCTCCCCAGCTTCTCTCACTGTTTTTGCTGAGGGAGGTATTGGGTGGGCCCTGATAGGGAGTGATATTGGGAGAGGGGCAGATCTGAGTTTACAGTCTGGGCTTTTGCCATCAACTTGCTGTGTGGCCTGGGATGAGTCAGGCAACCTCTCTGAGCCTCCGTTTGACAGACTTGGCAGGGAGAGCTGTGAAGGTCAAGATCCACATTTCTCTTGTAGTTTGTGAACATTTGGGTACTGCTGAAGGTTCTCCCCACTCCACGGAGAGAGCCCTCGTGCTTTCTCCTCTCCTCCTAGCGGTCCCCCCTCGTCTTTCCCAGGAATTCATCTGTGGGTTGCTGTGCACACTGTCGGGCTTGGGCCCCAGGGCTGCCAGGTGTTCTTGGGCAGTGTAGCCTGTGAAGAGGGACACATTGGCCTCAGGGGCAGGTGAGAGTGACCCGGGCTTGAGCCCTGCTTGCCAGGCTGTGATTGCCCAGGGGATGGCCACCCTTTTCCGGTTTCTGCAGTAGGCCAGTGCCACACATTTTTTTCAGTCCTTAAGTGTGGAGCTTTTTCCCCTTTGCACTGTAGCTCCCTAACCACAGGGAAAATAGGCAGACAGTAGCACCGAGTCCTGTGGTTCCAATGGCCCTGTCCTCGGATTTCAGTTCCTCAAGAACCCATAAGCAGAGGCTTAGAGGCAGAATCTGGGTCTCTGCAAAGGTGTCTTTCAACTCATCCCTGAGGGTCACCCACACTGTGGATGGTATCTTCACAAAGTTGCTCAAATGGATTTTGCAGGGACTGTTTCCTCTGTTCCCTGTGCTCCAGCAGGTTGTCCTGCTTCCCATCCAGCCCAGCTTAGATGTCCCCTCCTCCAGAGGCCTCCCTCAACACCCTGCTTCTGCTTTGGGACTTGGTGAAAAAGCCTTTGCTAGTCAGTCCTTGACATTACTGTGTTATCACAGTCTGGTATCTTACCTGTCACCTGCACATCACCCAGCCACCATCGACTTTAAAGTATTGGGGCCCTTACTGTAGTTACATCCTTGGATACATTCTAGGATTTTAGTGGTGGCATCTTTACAGACTTAGCCCCAGCCCACTCTCTGTGAGGTTCTCAAATAACCATAGATAGAATGAATGTTCTTAGAAATCAATAGTACAAGTATCAGAACTTCAGGGTGGGATGGCAGGAAAGGCATTAAAAGTTAAGACTTTGAAGCTTTCTTGAGAGACCCCAGGCTTCTCTTCAGCTCTCTTAGCTTTCCCTGTAGTGTCTTCATGCACCTTCATTCCACTGCCCCGACAAGTGTTTCTACAGTCTTCATTCAGTCTATGGTGTCAATGACTGATAACTGTTGAAGGTGTTACCTTTTTAAGTAGCAGTATACATAGTGATGTTAGAGAGCATGGTCTTTGGATTCAGACAGCCCTGGACAAGCTACTTTGAACCTCAGTTTGTTCACCTGTATAATAGGGACAATAAAATGATAGAGTTGTAAGGACTGAATTAGATTAGGTTAGATTGGGTAGATTAGATTGGGTAGAAGTAAAGCCTATGGATCAAAAATGGCCCATCACTTGTTTTTGTCAATAAAGTTTTATTGGAACACAGAAACACGTATTTGTTTATGTATTATCTGTGGTCACTTTTATGCTTCAGTAGCTGAACTGAATAGCTGATACAGAGGCTATAGGATTCACAAAGCCTAAAATATTTACTATCTGCAGAAAAAGTTTGATAACTCCTAGATTACATAAGTTAATAAATCCTAGTTATATAAATATTTTGGTTTTAGCCAAAATGCCAAAGCTGTGGTGGTGAAATTTTGGGTCACTGGCAGTGAGTGGGTTTTGAGAGGCTTGGGACGTGCTACAGGGGTGCCCAAAATGTCATCATCGGCCACAGGAATATTACAGTTTTTTCTTTATTAGGATGTTTCCTCCCACTGCCACCTTTGATCTTTATAGCAAGTTTTGGGGCAGGAGATCAAGGATCATCCATGCGAATGTCACAGGGAGGGAGATGGAGGTCCAGAGAAGTGAAGGGGCAGGGCTTGGCCAGACACGCAGTGAGATAGGACCGAGGAGGAACTGGAACCCAGGTCAGGTCTCCCTTCTCTGCTACTCATTGCCTCAAAGGCAGCCATGCCCTGTGCCTGGAAAAGGGCTCCCTCTCATGAATGACCTGGTATGGAACAAACCCTCGTGCTCTCTGGGTTTACAGAAGCAGGGAGAGGGGCACATGTGACAGGGGCAGGGGTGGGGGGACAGGCAGTGTCACAGTGACAGCCCCTTATGTGGATTTGACCTTGGTCTCTTCTCATCCTGGTTCCAGCCTTTGGCCCTGGTGACCTTCCCAACCTGCTGGGCCTGGTGGGGGGCCAGCTGGGAGAAGTGGAGCGGAAGCGGCGACATGCCAAGCAGGGCAGCTACAGCATCGAGGTACTGCTGGCAGTGGACGACTCAGTGGTACGCTTCCACGGCAAGGAGCACGTGCAGAACTACGTCCTCACCCTCATGAACATTGTGAGTGTCCCCGAGCCTTGGGACTGGGGTGTCGGGCAGGGGGTAGGGTGGGGCCACCGGAACTGGCCTGTGTACACTGTTTCTCCCAGGCTTGTGTTTTCTGGGTGGACTCAGGGAGTCTCTCTTTGCTCCTTGGTCCAGCTGGACAGCGGGTTCTGTGGTAAAATGGGCCTGAATTGGCCTGGCATCCTCCCCAGCCTGACCTCAGCTGTACACATGCTAGTCCCTGGCAAACTGGAGCATTTGGACAGTAGGTTCTGGGCTTGGACACATTCAGAGTCTAGGTCAGGAGTGACTAGTACTTGCCTGAGACTTCTCATCCAGAGAAAATGTGCAGTGCCAGCCGGGATCCTGGCTAGGTGCTCTCAGCCTGCTGGGGGTGGGCAGAGGGTGGGCGGAAGGTGGGCTCAGGCCCCCAGTGTGGGCCTTGGGTGTTCACAGAGACTTGACAAGCAAGGAAAATGAGGGTCACAGGCAAATTTAAGGCCAGTGAAGCAGAGAGCTGTGCCCTGTCCCAGGTGGGTAGTGGCTGCTTAGCTGCTGCTGGTTGCTCTCATGGACACATGTGGGTCTCACAAAGTCATTTCAAGAAAAGTCAGAAATGCAGTTGTTTTCAGTGCTTTTTAAAAACCTTTCATGGAAAAATTTAAATCCATTTATCTAAGTGAAACTGCCAATTGCTAAATGTTAAAATGAAAAACCATTGTGAATGCTGAACAGAATCTGTCTATGTACCGCATGTGGCCTGTGAGCTCCTCAGAGCTGGGTGCCTCTGAGCTAAAGCGGCGGAGATGACAGAGACCAGAAAGGGAAGGAGGGTGAACTCGTCGAAGGTGTGCCCCGCGCTGTTTCTCTTCTGGCATGAGGCCTCTGTCAGATGTGCGTGTGGCTGTGATCCTGGGAAGGATGAGAACTGTTGTAGGTGGCAGTGGGACCTATGGTGAAACTGTGCTGGCCACAGCCAGATGCTGGGGAAGGTGGGCAGGACCCCAGGTTCTCTCCTGTGCAGCTAGATAGAGGAGGTGGCACACTGGGGTCAGGCCCAGCTCGGCGTGCCAAGGCACCGTGGAGTGTGGTCAGGAGAAGGCAAGCAGGGCAGTGGGTGGGCAAGTGCCATGTCAACAGGAGACAACAGGGCAGAGGCTTCACCTCCAAGTCTGCAGGTGACAGCTCAACAGCTCGTCATAGACATTCATCCAGAACACAGGAGCTGAGAAGGAAGGTCCATACACCTGGTGGGTCCCAAAGAATTCAAGCGGGGCCTTTTTCGAAAGCCAAAGGCTCCAGCCCCTGTACAGGCCCCTACTGGCCTTAAGATTAGGGTCCTCTGACCTGAGGCCCATGAGGAAGTTGGCTAGCTGCATGCTCATGCAGACCAAAAGATGACTGCAGATGAGCCAGGGCTGGGATAGAATCTCCTTACACTCAGTCCGATGTGGGCGGTTCTTGGAGGCTGCGACAGACCTGCAGCCGATCACAGTACTGCATGGAAAGAACGTTAGTGAGTTGGCGAAGAGCATGGGCTTTGGGGTCACACTGTCTGACTCTTTTGACCTTGGGGGCAAGTTCTTGAGAGTCGCTTTCCGCACTCTTAAAACAGCATTAACAATACTCGCCACGCAAGGTTTTGGGGAGATTAAACAGCACGTAGCACAGTATCTTCCATAGCATAAGCCCTCACAAGTAGTTGGGGATAATAATGATATGGCTCTCATGCGGGAAGCGGTAACACACTTCTGGGAACTCAACAGTTGATGAGCAGAAGTGTCAACCTCGTGGTCATGCCAGCCCCCTGGAAACCTCTGTAGGATAATAAAACAGCACAACACTGCCTGTGCTGGCTGGAGTCCATAATCTGGCCACATGGTAGGCGAGGTGACTGCTAGGAGGGCATGCAGCCAGCCCCTTGTTAGCTGTGTGACCTTGCACAAGAGACCTGCCTTGCCTAGGACTCTGTAGGTAGTAAATGATGGAAAACTAACTCAAACTAGATTAAGAAAAACAGGGTAGTTTATTGGCTCGCTCATGGGCCAAACTGTGGGAGGGATATGATGGAGCTGGTTATAAGTGTAATTGTTACTAGAGGTTTATGTTTCCTCTCTCTATGATATCCTAGTGCTCTCTAACTTTGGTATGTGACAGATTCTGGCCTTTAACAACATCAGTCTGACTCCTATCTCCATAGCTCTGTGACCAGAGACAAAAGAAGTTTCCTCTCCAGTTCCCAGGTAAAAATTTCCAGGGCAGGACTCTGATTGGTCTAACTTTGGGTCACATGACCACCCTTTGGACCAATCACTGTATGTTGGAGAAGGAAATAGAATTTTTCAAAGGCAGAGAGGGACTAGACATAGGCTGGTCATTGGAGAAATTGTTCTGGGATGGCCATATATCCCAGTTTGTGTCAGCTACAATATTTAACATCTGCGAGACTCCAATACTATCTGCTGTTGGTTTTTTTGTGAAGGTTAAATATGTATAAAGTATTTAGCATACTCTTGGCACACAGTGAGTACTCAAGTTATGTGTTCCATCGTTCTAGCCATATATTTGTTTTAGTGTGTATGTGTATAAGCAGTTCTTTGTCTAAGCCTCTGAAAGTGAGGTCCTTGAGGGTGGGGACTTTTCTTCTACTTTTTTGAACCCCAACAGCACACAGCAGAGTGCCCAACACCTGATAGGTGATCAGTACACGTGGAAGCTAATGGTGTCTATGGGAGGAGCAGGGCGCCAGCATCCACTGAGATGGGAAAAGGAGAAGAGAACAGATTTCCATCTGAAATACCAGCATTAGTCAAGGGTAGAAATCAGCTCCAATTACAGGAGCCCCAGGGAGGAGAGGGGCTGCCAGAAAGTCTGCTCCCACCACTTCTTTGTTTAGTTATTAATTCTTCTATTCCTTACAGAGCATGTGGTTTGTGACTCAAAGAGCAAATACTACCACGTGGGGCTGTTTGAGAAAGAGAAAGAGGGAGGATGACTGTGTTAGAAACTCATCCACCTCACTGGAGCACTGGACCACCCACCCACATTCTATAAATAACTGGCTCAACCTAAGACCACACAGCTGAGCACACAGCTGAGTACTAATCCCATTAGTGGGAGAGTCAGGTTGGCCCCAGTAGCCAGCAGGTGGAAGAGGAGGAGGAGCAGGAGAGGGGAAGAGGTTAAGGAGGCCCTCTGGTGCTGGGAGTCTGGGTCCAAAGCTGGGGCTGAAGAGCCTAAAATAAAAAGAAAATAAAAATGATGTGTGTTGAAGATTTTGCTCTACTCACTAATTAATAAGGGAAGCAGGCAGAGTTATCACCTGTTCAAAGAGAACCAAAGAACAGAAACATTTATAGATCAGGAATGTTGAAATGAATGTGCAAATAGAGACAATATTGGCATTTTTCACAGAGTGGAAGGGAAGACAAAATTAGCATGTCTATAGACAAGAATTTTGCATGCTATTAGTTATCTACAGTGCTCTTAGTTGTAAACAAGTTTCCTAGAATCAGATTCAAGCTAAGGTATGCTGTGGACAATACATAGTTTCCATGGAAGTATGAATTTTTATTCTCTGAGTGCTAGGCCTGGACTTGCTCCTAGGTCGAGAGCCCTTTTCTTAGATGGCAGTGCATCCGACTGCCCATCTAACTTACAGACTCCATCCTGCTCCTGGAGCTAGAGGGGTGGCAGCCTCAGTCAGGACAAACCCTGGATTTTGGCTGTGTGACAGTCTTAAGCAACTAAATAATGGGTCCTCCTCCTTCTTCCTCCCCTCCCTAAGAGTTAGCCTCACTACCACCTCTCTCTCTCCAGATTCTGGCTGCGGAGTGGGGGTGTGGAGAGAAGACCTAGGGTTGGGGTGGTTGATGGTGGGCAGTCTGAGAAAGGTAAAACTCCCATGGGTCATATGCTTCACTTGTTCTCACATCTTTTAGAGAAACCCTCCTATCTGAGTACTTCCATTGAGAATCTACTGAGAATCAGCTTTTCCTTATATACCTCTTTGTTGGTGTGAGCAGGTCTGTACATTCTGGTAGGGTTGGATAGGCTTCCTGGAGCCCCTTCAGATGGCCTCAGCCCCCAGTCTGGGCTGTCATTTACTCATTTGTTCAAAGCCAGGTCTGTCCTGCCTCACTGGGCTCCCCAGTGTTAGGCATTAGGCAGAGGTGATTGTTTGTTAGGGATCTGTGTTTGCAAGTGACAGAGACCCAGCTCACATTAGCTTAAGCCAAAGAGGTGATCTCACATCCTGACAGTGCCCACAGAGTCCTACAAGAGCTGTGAGACAGGCAGCTTTAGGGACTACAGGGACTAGGGTTTCAGGACCGTTAAGGGCCTCTCTCTCCTCTTCCCCGTTCTCTCCTCCTCCCCGCTCCCTTGTCTCTGCTTGGTGATATCAACTGATAGGTGCCAGGCTTTCTCCCCATGATGGGAAATGGGGCTCCTGGCAACCCCACATTCTGACACTTCTGCTGTTAGGACCCAAAGGCAAAGGGATCCTTTCTGCTCTTCTAGGGAGGATTGCCTTAGGTTGGGTCATGCGGCCATTCTGGACCAATTGCTGAGATGGGAGGGCTGGCTTGGGGCCCCAGTGGAGCCTAGTGGTGTGCAGGGGCAAGGTGGAGCAGGATCTGTTCCCAGAGAGCAGGCAGTGAAGAGTCCATGTAGGAAACATCCAAATCGTGCACAGCCCACATGGTGAGTGCACCTTAAGTATCAACCTTGGATAACAGGGGAGGCTGTGCCACTGGACCCTAGAGAATACCTACTACATTAGGCCACTCTATCAAGCTTGAGAGATGTAGTAGCTCTACCTAATACATAGAAACAAGCACAGGGAAGCTGCCAAGATGAGGAGATAAAGAAACACGGCTGAAATGAAAGAACAGATCAAAACTCCAGAAAAAAAAAACTAAACAAAATGTAGATAAGCAGTCATTCAGGTGCAGAGTTCAAAACCCTGATTATAAGGATGCTCAAGGAACTTAGTGAGGACCTCAATAGCATAAAAAAGAGCCAGTCAGAAATGAAGGATATACTAATTGAAATAAAGAATAATTTACAGGGAATCAATAATACAGTGAATAAAGCCAAGAATCATATCAGTGATTTGGAACATAAGGAAGCAAAAAACAACCAATCAGAATAGCAAGAAGAAAAAAGAATTAAAAAAAATGAAAACAGTGTAAGAAACCTCTGGGAAAACTTCAAGCATACCAATATTCTCATCATGGGGATGCCAGAAGGAGAAGAGAGAGCAAGAAATTGGAAACGTATTTGAAAAAATAATGATAGAAAACTTCCCTAAGCTGGTGAAGGAAATAGACATACAAGTCCAGGAAGCACAGGGAGTCCCAAACAAGATGAACCCAAAGAGGCCCACACCAAGATATATCATAATTAAAATGCCAAAGGTTAAAGATAAAAAAGGGAATCTTAAAAGCAGCAAATGAAAAGCAGTCAGTTACCTACAAGGGAGCTCCCATAAGACTGTCAGTTGCATTCTCAAAAGAAACTTTACAAGCTAGAAAGAATTGGCAAGAATTATTCAAAATGATGAAAAGCAAGGACCTACAACTGAGATTACTTTATCCAGCAAAGCTATCATTTAGCATCAAAGGACAGATAAAGAGCTTCCCAGCCAAGAAAAACCTAAAGGAGTTCATCATCACCAAACCCATATTATATGAAATGTTAAAGGGTCTTCTTTAAGAAGAAGATAAAAAATATAAACAATAAAATTGTAATAAATACATATCTATCAACAATTGAATCCAAAACCCAAAATAAACAAGTAGAACAGAAACAGAATAATAGATATGGAGAATGTTTTGATGATTGCCAGATGGGAGGGAGGTCAGGGAGATGGGTGAAAAAGGTGAAGGGATTAAGATGTACAAATTGGTAGTTACAGAATAATCATGGGGATGTAAAGTATAGCATAGGGAATAGAGTAGCCAAAGAACTTATATGCATGACCCATGGACATGGACAATGGTGCAGAGATTGCGTGATGGAGTGCAGGGTCTGGGGTCGGGGGGACAAAGGTAGAAAAATTAGGACAACTGTAATAACAAACAATAAAATATAATTTTAAAAAAGCATCAAAAGCTGTAGAGAATTTTTATGAGCTTATCTGAGCCCAGCTGACAACAATTGCTGGGAAGCAAAATATCAACAAATTGAGAAAATGCTCTGGAGAATGGCTGTTTTTCAGCTTATTTTATACGTTACAATCAAAGGAGGAGACATAAAGAGGATTACATGAAATCTGCTGGTGGTAAACAAAGGGGGTGGGAGAAAGCAAAGTGGAGAAATCACTGGAACTGGATAAAGAGTAAAACAGAGAGATACATACTTCTTTTACAGCGGTGGGCACAGGAGACTTAACGATTAACATTGACAGCACACACAGGTGGTATTTGGGAACAAGAAAACGATGAGGGGTTCTCTGGTCTTGGCACACTCCGCTGTGTTGCATGCGCCCTGAGGGGTCTGGAAAAGGAGATTACTCTGACATTTCAAAGGCCTGTTATCTTAGATTTGAAAAGACAGTGGACAGGCTTGCTTAGTAAAGATTGACCTTCTCAAGGAAGCTACAGGCCAGGATGTGACTACTCTCGATGACACGCTTTCTGAGTCTGAAAGGCCACCATGCAGGCCTCCCCTGAGCTTGTCAGGGTTAGTGTGTGGCCCCCATTTTGTTGACAGAAGCATGTAGGCAAAGAAATAGCTTCCCCAGTGAAAGGCCCAGAAGGAGTAGAAAATGTAGTGCCTGCCCTCAGAGCACATACGTGGCTGTGTTTCCATAAGCAACTGTAGGTGACATCACTGTAAAAATCATCAGAATCATTTTTTGAGCAACTGCCAGGAACCGTACTCCTCATCAGCATGATCTCATTTACTCACGTCTCCCCACAGCCCTGTGAGAGGCCCTCATACCCCAGTGTCCTCACACGGTCACTTGCTGGCCCCCCTCCATTCAGCCGAGGGGCTGGGGTCTGCGTGCTGCTCTGTTGTCTTCAGAGCCCACCCTCTCCCCACGGCCTCGGCACAGAGGTCTGCAGCCTCGTGCCAGGTGGTGCTGTCTATGGCTGGTGACTCAGGTGACAGAGAAGAAAAGCAGCTTTTCCTCTACCCTCTTAGGTTCAGTGCCTGGAGACCTGCAATTTAAACTGACAAAAGCCAGATTAGCAACAGAAGAGTTCATGTATGTGTGCAAGGTGCGTGCTCATGGGAGTGATTGGCGATGAGTAACTCAAAGGGGCAGTTAGAATGGGGCTTGTGTATCTCACTTAATAGGAGGCCTAAGGGAGAGAAAAGGCTTCTATGGGGAGGAAAAATGGGTTTCTTTAGGAAAGACAAATGGGGTTGTAGGAGAACAAACAGGAAATAAGAAAATTTGTGATGGTATTTGTCTAAGCATGTACAAGTTGTCTGTCTTTTTATGGCTATGGATTTCCCTTGAGTGAAGGACACATGGTGGCCTGTGCCCCACTAGTTGCTGCTTTGTCCCATGAGGGGATTTCTGAGAAAGCTTCTCTCTGCATCTATTAAATCTCAGATGACCTTAGCTTATGACAGTCTTTATACCAACTCTGGGTTCTGAGTCATTCCCCAGACAGGCTAGGGACCTTGGGAGCAACCCAGGAAGTGAGGATTGTTAAGTGTGCATGTCCTAGAAGGGCCACGACCCTGTGCCACTCCCTGTAGTCCCTGCTTGTGGTGGAAACCCACATGTCATGCGTTTTGGGTACTGTGAACCCTTGGTAAAGCTCCCCCAGACCCCTGATTGGTCTGCTCTGAAGCCCTCTAGAGAGGGTTCTGGGAGGGTCAGCTCAGGTGACCTGGGGGTTGGAGGGTCTGCCCTATGGGACCTCGGTCAGAGGTGAACCCTGAGATGTAGGGCAGAAGGCTGTGAAGCTGGGAAAGTGATGGGGAGAGTCAGCAAGATCCTGTTCCCCAAGCAGAATATGGGGTCTCCCTTTGCACACTTAGAAGAGGTGTTTTGGTGGGTTGTACGAGGAGCTATTTCTTTCTGTAGAGAAAAGTGCATTTTTGGAACTGGGCGTTCCACTAGCTTGGCCAGATTGAAATGGGGTTAATTCAGAAGGGTCCTGTTAAGTCCCTCAGCCCTGGAGCTGTAAGAGCCCATGTAGATGGTGGTGGGGAGCAGGTGGGAAGTTCTACTAAGTTCTTGAGGTTCACAATGTGGAGGCCAGTTGCCCTCCAGTCCCTGGTGTCCCTCCTTGTGCCCCCGGAGATTTACTGTAGGAGGAGGGTAAGCCCGTGACCCATTTCAGCCCTCTGGACCACATTAGTGTGTTCCATCTTCTGACCCTTGGCCTCTGACCCATGATTTACAGTCTTGGCCAGGGAGCTTCTCCACTTCGTCCTCACCAAAGACTGTGCCAGGAGCACCTGCCTTGGGGACTGCTGTTCCATAGTGTTGGTTCCACCTTCCTTCCTCCACAGGCTATGGGAAAAGTAGGAGAGGAGAGAAAGTCCTTCTCGGAGGTTTCCGAAGGGTGTTTGAGGCTGGTTGTGCTCATTATTGGCTTGCCCTGTGAATGTGAGAACCAAAAAGGGCTTGGATGTGTGAGGGGTGCATTTGAGGTAGAGCTTCCCGTGAAGAGGCCCCGTTCCTCTGGGGGAAACAGGCTCACAGCACTGAGCTGGCCACGCTTAGGGAGCTGTTGCCTTGCAAATCTGCTGCTGCCACAGAGGGAAACCTGGCAGGCAGGCTTCTGGCTTCCAAGATTCAGAGGACAGCCAGCCCCAGTTCCGGCCCATGGAGATGAGCGGATGGGCGGCTGACAGCCTCTCCCTCCCAGGGGGCCAGCAGCTCATCCTGAGCATTGTTTGGGAACTTTTATTTGTCTGGAATGTTTAAAGCACTAACTCCCTTAGGGATTTCGTGAAACCAGTAAAAGAGTTTCCCTTCGCTCTCCCCTCAGTGCCTGCCTGTGTCCATTTCCGATCCAGATTTCCAGGGCCAAGGCTGGCTCCTCGGGATTAGAGAGAAGAGATCAGGTTCCTGGAATGGAGGATCCCATTGTGCTAACACAGGGAGGAGGGGGCAGCAGCCATTAGTGAAAGAATCAAAAAGACTGCAGGCCCTCTTACTACAGCTCTCGGGGGTGTCCTGCCTCTTTTTTTTTTTTTTTTTGCATTGACCTGGGATGTGGTATAAATATTCATGCAGCTCCAGGTGGTAGGCAAGTACTCCTTGTTCACCCCTTTCTCACATGTTGGTGGGCTTGGGATAGACTTGTTTTTCTCTGTGCCTCAGTTTACCCGTGTCTCCTGGGTCACTTTCCTTAAGGCTTCTTCAAATCCCAGGACTATGGAACCATTTGAGAGCTTTGACATACAAGGGCTGTATGTTCAGCATTTAGTGAATGCGTGGTGTGTGCCTAGCATTTCAGACAGACTCTTGTTCTAGAGGCTTTGGTCTGGCTGCAAAAACAAGCCTCAGTCCCGTGGAATAACTCAGGAACCGATGAAAACAGTGCTGAAGGAGTGGAGGAGAGGTGGCCGTCTCTGTGCACTGGGGGAGAGGCAAGCTTCTGGTGGGTGTTGGAGCTGAGCCAGCCTTCGAGAGAGGGGGTTTCTGGGGAGGTGAGGAGCAGGCAGAAGGAGTGCGGTGATGGTAAGGTGGCAGGGCGGGGTTGTAGATGCAGGAATGGGAAGGTTGTCCTGGGTGTGCAGGAAGGTGACGGGTGTGCTTAGAAATCTCAGAGCCTTAGCTATGGCAGGAATGCCATCAGGCTCTTGTGTAGAGAACATGCCTGAAGAACAGTGCCCGAGGGTGGCATCTGAGGTGGATTTGGGGGTGGAGAAGATGGACACCAGAACCCACCTAAAGCTCTGACGGGCCAGCGTGAAAGCCTGAGAAGCAGGGATTCTCCGATCTATCTTGGGTATCTCAGATATCCCAGTTCCATTCCAGTATCTACTGCCTGTCAGGCACAGGGCTGACAACTGTACAGATGGGCTCCTGGAATCTTCACTGCAGCCTTACGTGATTGGCACTCCTTGACCTCTGTGGCCCTGAGAAGCTAAGTGACTTGCTCAGAATCCACACAGCTAGTAGGTGGCAGAGCCAAGATTTGAACCCAGGTCTGTCTGATTCCAAAGTCTTGGCTTTCCCTGCCCCATGGCCATGGCTGCAGAACTTGGAGTAAGCAGCTCTGGGAAGCAGGAGAAGGTAGCCCCTGGGCTCCCAGCCTGGGTGGTGGGAAGGGTGCTACCCCTGGATGGAGGACCCTCTTCCTGAGATGGGTCTCCCCAGCAGGGCCAGGGTCCTGACGCTTCACACACTTTACCCTGTGGCTGGTCCACCAGCTGGCACTGGGCAAGAATCTTCTCCTTGTGAGGGGGTGAGGCACCAAGTCGCTGGGGCAAGGACTCCTTTGGACATGAGGATGTGGGGATCCTCCGAGGGCCTGGAGCTGGAGCGGGGAGAGGGTGAGATGAGGCAAAGAGGCGCTTTGATCAGTCCCCACAGCCTGACCCCCGCTTGGCAGCCCACTGTCCGGGTGGTGGGCTGCCTGCCTACCCTGCTCCTCACCCCACCTGGCTGGGCTGACACTACAAAGGTGTTGCACGTGGCTGTGGGGGAGACACTGGCCGATACCTCTGCGAGGGTCCTCCCAGCTCTGACCCACCTCAGGGCCCCTTTCAGAGCACCGAGGCCTCCCAGATGCCCTGCCTGGAAAAGCTTGGTGCCCTTCTGGACCTGGGAGGTTTGGGTGCAGATGGCTGTCAGGCCAGGACCTTGGTGGCTTCAGCCTGGGAGGGTGGTATTCTGTTGGCACATAACATGTGTTAAGCATTCCTCATAAAGGCTACTTGGAATACCATGGAAACTGCCTGCCTGCTGTCCGAGGTTGTTGCTTTGCCAGCCCTTTTCCTTTCAGGGCACGTGAGCCTCCAAAGCAGCTCGTTTTCTCTGCACGCTGGATGGGCACACCCCTCTCCTCCCTCTTTTTGACCCTCTTTTTTTGTTCTTCCCCGAAAAGCTCTCTACTGCTTTTAGGACACTCAGAGACCCCCGAAACAAAGCAAAAATTCACCTACTTTAAGGCAGTGGCTCTTAACTGAGGGCAGTTGCCCTACCCAGGGGATATTTGGGGACGTTTGGAGATGTTTTTTGGTTATCACAGCTGGAGGGATGGCTGCTACCGGCATCTAACAGGGGAAGGCCAAGGACGCCACTGAACGTCCCTGTGTACAGGGCGGCCCCAAACAGAATCATCAGTGTCAAAGTGTCCCTCATGGCCAGTCTGAGAACCTGCCCTACGGGGTCGGCTCCTTGCCACACACAGGTACTTACATTTCAGAGCAAGCCCACTGGGCAGAGAATGAGGTCTGACACAGAAGGACTCCTGCTGGGGTTCCTGGCAGAGAGGCGGAACAGTGAGTCCCCTTGTGTATAGAGAGCTTTCCAGTCCACAAAGCACTTTCGTACCCAGCATCGCACTAGACATGTTGGCCAGACTCCCCAAATCTTATTCCTGGGTTCATTCGAGAGGCCACTCCTCTGCTCCCGAAGTGGGAAGTAGCAGTTCTAAACTGACAGACACCACTGATTGACATTTGCTCCCCTTCTGTTCTCAGGCCCCTGCAAGGCCTGTATGCCCACACCTGGACGAGGAGAGTGGGGCTCGAGGGGTGGGGTCACATGGCAGAGCATGTGTCTTCCCAGGCCTCCGTGCTGCCTCTCTTCACACTGAGGCAGGCCAGCCTGGGGCACCAAGGCTGCTGCCTGTTGGAAAAACGTTGTGAGGGGCAAATGCTGAGCACTGCGGACTAGTGAAAGGTGCTCTGTCGGGCTGGGTGGTCAGTCCCTGTGCACTCTGGAGCCACCCTGCGCAAACAGCCTGGGCAGGAGGTGGGCCGAGTCGCTGGGTTGCAGGAAAACCACCCTGGCCAGCGTGCAGGCTCCTGGGAGTCCTGGAGAGAGCCACACCTTCAAGAGGTGTGCTGGTTAGAAGGCAGCTTGAAGTGCTTATCTGTAGCCTACACCAGCCCTTTGAAATACGGGGCTATGATCATGAACTTGTGAGACGATGGAATAGTTGAGCCTGTGGCAACTGAGATAGGAGTCAGGAGATTCAGCACCCTCCACCCAGCATTCAGAGAGCAGCCTCAGCCTCCAAAATCTCACTGGGCACCTCAGGGGCAGGGCCTGCCAGCATGGTGCGTGAGTGCATGTCGCACCCTGGTGAAGTGCCAGTGTCCCGACCCAGGGGAAACCACAGCTCAGTTCTGTCTACTGCGTTGGTCAGCCCCTGAGAGCCTAGGGAGGTAGGGATCCCAGGCTGCAGGCAGCAGTAGCTGTGGGATATACACCCCCACACAGTGCCTGCACGCGCATATATAGTACATGTGTCCACACACATGCATATACATGTGCGCACATCCAGTCACCCCTATGTGTAACACAGATGTGTGTGCATAGGTGCATACACCTGCATGTACCGAAACAAATGAGGTGTGCACACGGAGGAATTCACACGTATGTGTGAATTCTTCATCAAATCTAAGACCCCCCATTGATGGTCAGATGCATTGTTTATTTTGTGTACTTGGGAAAAAGTGCTATCGGCTGAATTTTGATGTGGTTTTCTTAGCACTTGCATTTTGATTTATACTGTTCATCAGAGCTCTTTTTGCCTTATTTAGACTTTGATTTTTATCAGCGACTACTCTTGTACATACATACATACATATGGCAAGATGAGAAAGCAAGGAATTCCCGAATTGCATGCTTCACTTCAGAATATTGCTCATCCAAGGCACTTTCAGCGGATGGTTCAGCACAGAGCCATCAGTCTGTGGTTTTCTGCACAGCATTGTCCTCCATGCCATCAAGAGTATGGGGGATGCTGCTGAGTGCTCCACTCTTAATCTGGGATTTTGGCGCAGACACGGCACCCATTCTGCAGGCTTTGATGTGGTGCCTTTTTGATCTTACCGGGAGACGGAGGTATTCAGACAACCAGGATGCACATTCCTTCCTCAGATAGCCCCTCAATGACTCACCGTCTGCAATGTCGAGGGGTTACAGTTGTCTCGGGAAGCCACCAGGAACAGGGGTTCTTGCTCGCACGGAAAGTGACAACACACCATGACTTCTGCCTGGCCTGCGTAGTTGCAAGCAGGGAAAAGGACAGTTTCTTAGGCTCGTGAAATGCAGCATGTGCCTCAGGCACCTGGGTGTTGGAGACCTGGGCCGCAGTCACCACCTGTTTCTAGAAGGGATTCAGGGCTGTTTCTAGAAGGGGAGACAGAAGGGCTGGTCCCAGCTTCTGGGACTGAGAAAGGTCAGAGCAGGTCATTGTGGTCATTCCCCTGCTTTCAGGCAGTGCTGCACCCATCCTGTCCAGGTCCAAGGGCAGTGAGTGTCTAGGAAAGGCAAATTGGCAGAGGCCAGGCTTGAACTCTGATTGCGTCGCTGTGCTTGGGCAGCTCCTCCATAACTCTGGGCTGCTTTTCTCACCATGAAAATAGAGACCATGGACCAGGCTCCTTGGAGCTCCTTAGGGGAATGGCTGACTCTAGAACTGGGGCGAGGGATGTCCAAGCTGGGCAGCTCGTGGGGCCACAAAGTAAGGAAGGGCTCAAAAAATAAAAAAACACCACCACCAACAATAACAACAAACCAGAATGCTGCGGTATGTTAAAGGGACTCAGGAGCCAGCTGCAGGAGCTCCCAGTGGCCAAAGCTGGGACAATTTGAGCAACAAAATAAATAATGGAACACTGAATTATACTCAGAGTATAAAGTGAATGTCCATGAGTCCATATTGATACTTTAATAATGAATAAAATAAGTAGAAGGGGGAGAAGAAGCACATCTGTGCAGAAAAATTCCAAATAATTGATGGAGCTACTCCACTCTCCAGGAGATAGCTTTCAACTCCTCACTCCTGGAGTGGGGGCTGTGCATAGTGACTTTTTTTTTTCTTTTTTTGAAGATTTATGTCTACTTGTTTTTAGAGAGAGGGCAAGGGAGAGAGAAAGAGGGAGAGAAATGTTAGTGTGTGAGAGAAATATCGATCATTTGCCTCTCACATGCCCCCAACTGGGGACCTGGCCTGCATCCCAGGCATGTGCCCTGACCGGGAATCAAACCGGCAACCTTCCCGTTTGCGGGATCATGCCCAACCCACTGAGCCACACCAGTCAGAGCAGCGACTTTCTTTTCAAGAGCTCAGACAGGAAGGGGACAGGGGGAAGAGTAGCTCCACAGGAGAAACCTGGCAGACACTCTTCTAGCAGGTGATCAAGGTCAGCACCATCAGTGATGAGTCGAGTTGCTAAGCTCCTGTCTTTGATATACCGTGATGGAAATGGCGCTTCACTTGTCTTCTTCCCCTAAACCAGGGCTGTCAAACTCACTTTCACCAGGGGCCACATCAGCCTCGAGGTTGCCTTCAAAGGGCCAAATGTAAGTTTAGGACTGTAAACGTAACTACTCCTAGAGCTCAGGGCTGCCGCTGGGTAGAAACAAGGTGCCGGGCCAGATAAAACAAGGTGGAGGGCCGGATAAAACAAGGTGGAGGGCCGGATTCAGCCTGTGGGCCTTGTGTTTGCCCCCTGTGCACTAAACCTACAACCCCTTTCTACCCTTGAGAAAAGCCTAAGATGTACCCAAATTGAAGGACAGTCTACAGGATACCTCACCAGTGTGGTTAGGTCCTCAAAACCCAGGAAAGTTTGAGGAACATCAGAGGAGAAATAGCCTGCAGCAGTCAGAGGAGATATAATGACTAAATGTATCCTGGATGAGATTCCAGAGCAAAAAAAAAAAAGACATTAGGTGCAAGGGAGGGGAACCCAAGTAATATGGGCTTTAGTTAATATGGGTAATGTGTCCGTATTGGCCCACAGGTCGTGACAAATGCACCACAGAAATGGCAGTTGGTAACCGAAAGGGAACTGGGTGCAGTGCACGTGGGAACCTCCATACTATCCTTGCAGCTTTTCTGCACATCTACAGCTATTCTGAACTTTAAAGTGTATTAGTTAAAGAGAAAAGAAGGGATAGTACCTCCACCCAGGCACGTTGCTAGGAGGGTGTAGTGGGGTGACACAGGGAAATGGGGGCTGCACTAGCCCTGACGCAACAGCTAGTGCTCTGTCCTGTTTGAGCTCAGGGTGGTGTTCAGACCCCGGGGTCTTGCTTTCTTGGGACTGCCCCTCCTGTGTAAGACCTGCCTGAACCTGTCTGCAAGAAACAGATGGGCATTTTGCTCCCTGCCTCCTTGGGAACGTGCTCCCTGGGACTGAGGAACTTGCGGTTGGCTGGGGGCTGTTCTCCTCTGGGCACCCCAGCTCCTCCCTGCCAAGGGGAAGCCCATCTTGTCTGGGTCTGGAAGGGAAGTCTGCCAACTGCCCTCCCGTGAGCTCCTTGGGGGCCTGGCTCCCCGCTCCAGCCACAGGCTGAAGCAGGGCATCCTGGCCGAAGGGCCCTGGAATCTGACCCTCTCTGTGGGCAAGAAAACAGACTCAAAGCTCCCATCCAGCTAGTCCCTCTTTCCCTTCCTCCTCCTCCGTGGGCTTGACTACAGGGTCCTCAGGAGGTTTGGCCTTGCAGGGTCACAGAACAGGGAAGGGGTTCTTTGAAAGACTCCCTGGCTGACGGTGTTGCTGGTTACTAGCCATGGAAACCCATCCCCATCCTGCATTTGGTCCTAACAAAACCTTTTCATGATTCAAAAGTTAGGGTGCCTGTAGGAGAGAATATTTGTAAGGAGGTTCTAGAAAGTCCAGAGAATGCGGTTGAGAATCAGAAGGGCCGGCCTCTCTTTCTGCCCTCCCTCCTGCTGAACTGCCTCCTAGCCCGTTGCTTCCTGGCCACCGTGCATTTCTGTCCTTCCCCATCCCTGGCTTAGGTGAAATACCCTGGTCCCCACACCCTGCCCCTCCATAGCCTGCCCTGCTTAAGGTTCTCCAACCCTGGCTCCTTTGGCCTGCTCTAACCTTACCTCCACTGACCCCTGTCTTCGGATCTCCCAGTGCCGCCCGTATCTTCTCAGTAAGACTGTAAACTATTTGAGAACAAGGCCTCTTTCATATTCTCACCCTAGCAAGGGGGACGGCAGTTTCTGAAATAAGGATGAGGAAATAGGGATTGAAGGGCGAGAGTACTGATGGAGACAGAGTGTCTACAATCGGGGCTGCCTGGTAAACCCCAGGCCCCCAGGAGCTCAGTTTCTGTCTGTTGCCCACTGATGCCATGGTCAGCTGAGCCAGGCCTATGGGCTCAGGTAACCAAGGTGCCTGCAGCCTGCCTTCCTCCTCTGAATTGTAAATTCTCTCATCTTCTCCCCCAGACCAGACGAAGTCATCCCAGCCAGCCTGCCACAGAAACTGGTTCTGGACAGCAGCAGCTGCATGTAGTCTATAAGAGTCTCACAGATATGAATTTGAATCCTGTTCCTCCCACTTTCCTGCTGGGTGGCCTTTAGCAAGTTGCTTAATCTCTCTGAGCCTCAGATATCTTACCTTTGAGAAGGGAATATTTCCTGTCTCCATAAAGTTGTCAGGAGATTGTATGCAAAGCCCACAGCAAAGCCTGGCACGTAGTAGGTGTTCAGAGAACAGTGGCTCGTCCCTCCAACCCCGGCACTCTTTAGCTGTTTGCTTCTGTTTTGTCTCCCCTTGGACAGAAGGAGTCCTGACCTTTGCTTGCTTTTCTGCTCTACACCCAGTGACCATCCTAAGCCAATATCTGATGCTGAACCCTAACCTGGGGGCCTTGGCACACCACTTTGAACTTGGCGGCAGCCAGGAGACCAAATACACTGTTCTTTTCTGCCCTGTGGGTGTATCTCAAGGCTGTCACGCTTGTGCCCACTGCCTTTCGAAGCAATTCCTGTTCCCCCTGAGCTGCCTCACTGGCCTCACCTCTGACGTTCGGGAGGCAGAGCTGACAAAGCCAGGCCTTGGGTGCACAGCCAGGCTGGAGCCTGTCAAGGAGCTGCCTGTGTGCGTGTTCCAGGGGCCGGGGGCCTGGGCCTATCAGGGAGCCGAGCTGGTTAGCTGTGACTCCAGCACCAGCCTGGCGCTGATAGCGGTGTGTGCAGATGGGCATGCCAGGGCCCCAGAGACGGACCAGGCCAGGGGACTTGGAATGGCAGGGCCAACCTCACCTTTATTTTTAATGGGGGAATAAGGGAGTAAAATGGAACTACCTAATTTTTAATATCCTTATTTAGTTTAAGAAAAGATGAAACTATCTCATTGCTGAACCCTGTTTCTATCACAACCTCAAAAGTGTTCAGCCATTCTTGTACCTTAGGCCAACTTTTCCATCTTCCTTTTTGCAGATCCTTTAGTGGGGTCTGGGTAACTATTTCAGTTTTTTTTAAATATGATAGTGCCTTCGTTTTATCATTGTTCTTTTTTTTAGGTTTTACTTATTTATTTTTAGAGAGGGGAGGGGAGGGAGAAAGGGAGGGAGAGAAACATTGATGTGAGAGAGAAACATGCCTCTTGCATGTGCCCCAACCTGGGACCAAACCTACATCTCAGGCATGGGCCCTGACCGGGAATTGAAGTGGCAACCTTTCTCTCTGTGGGACAGTGCCCAACTGACTGAACCACACCAGTCAGGGTTCTTAGAAGGTGGTTTGCTGGGTTCAGGACTCTAGGCTGACAGCTTTCTTCTCTCTTGGTGCTTTGATGGTGTCGTTTCATTGTCTCCCCGTGTTACTGTTGAAAACCTGTTCTCAACCCAGTCGTCATTCCTTGGTGAGTGATCTGTCTTCTCTCTTGCTGCTTGTAAGATTTTCTCTTTGACTGATATAACCTTCGAGAGAAGGAAGACCCGAAGAGACTGGTCACCATCTGTCCCTAGGAATGGAGCAGATGTACTGAATGAAACTTCAAGAGGGAGGCGAGGCCAGTGGAGGGGGTGGACGGAAAGGCTGAGTGGGGCTCAGGGCTCAGAGAGCAGCCCGTTACTGGGAGTGTATGAACATGGGCTGGGAAGAACTTCCCTCTCACATGGCTCAGTTACACCTTAGTTACACCTCAACGGCCTCAGTTACCTTGATGGCTGATGACCCTGGAGCTCTTTTAGGGGCTTCTGCCTTGCTTTCCCCTGCACCTGGCCTCTGCCCATCTCCTTTGAAGGATCCATGACCTTCTCAATCCGGCTCCTGCAGTGAGTCCTTCCTGATCCCTGCTGGCCACACACTGCCACCTTCTGTTCCCCCAGCTCCTGGAGTATGGCACAGATGCCGCGGAGCCCAGTACTAAAGTCTCCAGAATCCTTTGGTCTCCAGGTTATTTCAGAGTGCTGAGTGGTCACTGCAGATGGCATGTCCTTTTCTGCTAGCTCAGGATTTACATTTGGTGCAGGTGCCCAGGGGTGGGAGGTGGGGTCAGGAGGCCCCACCCAACCCGCCACCAGTGTCAGACGCTCAGGTTCTGATTCTGCCTCCTGTTCAGGGTGCAGCTGCCCCTCCTCTGTCCCACTGTGAGGACCTCCCAGTGTCCTGGGATGGAGATGGAAACCACTGGAGCAGGGGCACTGGAGGGTGGGTTTGGCCTGCTGAGCATGGGGACAGAAGTGAGTAACATGGCAGTATTCTGGCAGCAGTGTGCCTGGTCCATTTTGGAGAGAGGTGAAGGCGGGAAGGCAATGGCCCTGGGTACTTCCAAATGCCAGAGGCCCTGCAGATGTGTCCCCCTCAAGGTAAGCCCAGTGACCACTCTCTTCCCTTGCCCCTGGGCAATTGGTGGGTTTACATGTGCACATGTGGGGCATAGATATGGCTACACCCAGATGTAGGGTGTGTTGCCCATGACCCCATCATTGGTCTGCATGCCTACAGGGCATGTCAGGGAGGTCCAAGATACTGACCCTGCCCCCACGGAGAAGGAAGGCCCTGTTCCAGTATGGGAGGAGCTGACGTGTCAGGGTTGCTTAAGAATCATTCTATTGCAGATCAGTGATGGTTTCTGCAGATCAGTAAAGAACCCTTAGGTTGGAATTCTGTTAGAGAGAAAGTGTGTGTGTGGTTGATTGGACCCCATTCAATTCTAGGTTTGGTTAGGAGCAAGTGGGTTGAGAAGAATACTATCTCTTTATGCATCTGAGCACTTTGCTTCCATGATGCCTTTCCTCCTGCCAGGGAGGAAAGGAGGGTGGAAGGAAGCACCACCACCCATTGGACTTCCTGTCACTCCCTGTGATGAAGTTTTGAGGGGACCTGCTGTCCCATGGTGGCAATGGTCTTTGATCTTATTTGGGTCCAAACACAGATGCCAGGCAGACTCTGGCGGAAGCCTCATGCTCACAGCTCTCAAGTCTGCACTCGAGTGAGTTGGTGGGGGTAGGGGGGCTGCCAGCTCTGGGCACTGGGAGCGTGGGCGGGGGCTCTGCGATGCCTGTAGTTTTTGCTGCTGCAGCCCTGCACCCACAGTCTGGCTCTGTCCTTGGCTGGCCCAGGAGGGGTGTGTCTGCATAGGAGCAGGCCTCCAGTCCCCTGCCGGCTCTCCACTCCCTGAGGGACTCTCAAATGTAGGGTTGGCCTCACTGGACCTTTCCATTGGTGGACAGCAGTCCCTTTGTGGGTGGTAGGCTAGTTACTTTGCTCCTGAGCTGAAGTGTGTGGAGAGACAGAAGTGGTGAGAGCAGGGGAGTGGAGAGGACTGCATTTTTAATCAGCTGTGCAAGCACTGCCCCATAGGTCCCTGGGTGCTCCTCAAACTTGACTGTGCCTGAGAAGCACCGGAGATCAAGTTCAAATGCAGACTTTGACCTGGGAAGTGGGCCTGAGACTGCATTTCTAACAAGCTTGCAGGGGATGCTGATGATGCTGGTCCAAAGTTCTAGAGCAGCTCCCCCTGGCTTTGCCCTGGAGGAGCGCCTGGGCACCCCAGTGCAGACAGGTGATTCCAGTAGCACTTGGAAAGGCACACAAGGATGTGAGAGTGATCGACCTGACCCAGATGGCCTTTCTAGAAGGGCTCCTTAGAGATGAGGAAAGATGAGAGCCTTCATCAGTGTGGCTGAGTTTGATGAAGGCCCCTCACACTGTGGCTTTGAGGAGAGAGCTCACAGTTTGAATTAGAATTTGAGTCCTAGCCCCGTATGTGGCCTTGGGCAGGTCATTTTGTCTCTCTCTGCCTCAGTCTCTTCATCTGTAAAGCAGAGGTAAGAATGCCTGCTCAAAAGGCTGGCGAGGTGAAGTGGGACAACGCACATCAGGGACTGGGCCCAGTGCCTGTTACACAGCACAGGCCCTTAATGAACGTTTGCATCCCCTAAAACCGCATGCTCTTTCCTCCCTGCAGGTGAATGAAATTTACCATGATGAGTCCCTGGGCACCCACATTAACATTGCCCTTGTCCGCTTGATCATGGTGGGCTACCGACAGGTAAGCCCCTTGTCAGCAGGCAGGCTTTGCAGGGAGAAGGGGTGTGGGGCCAGTGCATCATCCTGGCTATTGTGTGGGTGGGGGGTGGGGGCTGGGGACAGCATCCGAGGAACATTTGGTCTCCAGAATCAGGACCCTGGGACCATTAAAATTGAGGCTTCAGTGGCAGAGGCATTTGGGGATGGTGAGCAGGGATTCCTGGGCTCCCTCCTATCTGACACAGGGACAATCCTAGATCCTTACCACTGAAGGTCCCTCTCTTCGAGGAGCTGATGGGGAGAGTGGAGCTTAGAGAGGGGCAGTGGCCAAGAAAGCCCTACTGTGGCTGGGCCCAGGGGCCTGGGTTCTGCCGTCTTAGACCAGTTGCTTTTTCTCCTGCAAGTGGGGTAACAGCCAAATTTTCCTCCAGGGGCTGTTGTAAAGATGAAGTAAGACAATGAACATATTAGAGGAAAAGCTCAGAACCGTACCAGCTGGTTGGTTAGTTGAGGGATTAGAGACAATGCGTGTCCAGTTCTTGGCAGACAGGTGTGCCCACACAGGGCTTGGCCCATGAACATTCCCTAAAGTAAGAGGGCTGTGTGCCAGCGACAGCCAGTGTTGGTGACCTTGGGACAGCTAGTGACCTTGGGACAGACAGTGCAGTCCTGTGGGCTCCCGTGTTCCCCACTGCCAGTGGGAGGGGAGTGCTTGACACCCACCGAGGTCCGCCGGCCCCGACCGTCCACTCTGCTGTTGATACTCTCCGGCTCCCCGCAGTCCCTGAGCCTGATTGAGCGTGGGAACCCCTCCCGCAGCCTGGAGCAGGTGTGTCGCTGGGCACACTCGCAGCAGCGCCAGGACCCCAGCCACGCAGAGCACCATGACCATGTCATCTTCCTCACGCGGCAGGACTTCGGGCCCTCAGGTATGCCAGGTACTATACTGCCTTGGCCGGGTGCGCACAGCTGCAGGGCGGAGGCTGAGGCTCGGGGCTGTGCGTGCCCTGGGGCCGGGCTCCGTCAGCAAAGAGGTCCATGGGACTGAAGAGACAGGACCTGGGTAGACTGGCAGGCAAGCTTCACAACATTTCTTGGGGAGCAGGAGTGAAGGGGTCCCTACTCTGGGCTCTGCTGTCTTGTCTGAGTCTGCAGCTGGCTCTGGGCTTGCCTTCCCAGGGCCCAGCAGTCTGAAAAACCTCTGTCACCTGCAAGGTGCTCTGCCCACATTGTGTTCATTTATCCTCACCAGAGTTGTGGGCACCCAGTGGGCCTCATGGGGAACTGGGAGAGGAAGTGCATGCTTCACCCGCAGCTGCACGTGTCTCTAGCCCCGTGACCCAAGCTCACTTTATCTCCCTGGGTTCCCTAACCACTAAATGGGGAAAATAAAAGGATTTGCTTCCTTCATTCCAGGCTTGCTAAAGGGGTCAAGGGGATGTATGACATGTCTGTGACAGAGTGTGACTGGAGCCCTATAAACACATGAAGCTCTGACTACCGCCGGTTTTCTGTACGGGGCACCTGAGGCACAGAATGGGGGAGAGGAGGCAGATCTGAGACTCAGCCTGCGTGTCTAGTTGAGGGCTTTCTAGTTTTCTCTGGTTTGATGCTAGACATGAGTCAGCCAACCCTGCCTCTGCCCAAAGGGCTCCTCGTCTGAATCCCTGAAGCCCCGAAGTGGGCTTGCATGCACACATACAGACACACACATGTATACACACAAAGACACACATATGGTCCTACAAGCAAACACAGATACATGGGCACAGACACATGTATACACAGAGGCGGAGACATATGCCTGCACGTGCACACACAAACACATCACACATACAGACACATGCACACATACACACATACACCTGTTCATGGGTGTGGCCCATCTCACCATGTGTTGGTTCTCTCTGCCCTCCCCCCCACATAGGGTATGCACCTGTCACTGGCATGTGCCACCCCCTGAGAAGCTGTGCCCTTAACCATGAGGATGGCTTCTCTTCGGCCTTTGTGGTGGCCCACGAAACTGGTCATGTGTAAGTGGTACAGGGAGGGTGGGCTGTGCCATGAGCTCTGAGGGGGTCTGTAGGGATGGGAGCTTTGCCCCAGCTTGGGCTCTGGTCCCAGTGTTTCAGGAGATGCCAGAAGAACTTCCCTCAGGGAGGCTCTGCCCTGGTGGGGAGAGAGCCCGGGGCTCAGACAGCAGCTGTGGGCCTGCCCTGGGCCTGCTCCCAAAGCCCAGGGCAACGGGGGACCAGATGTGGCCCTGTGTTTGGGCAGGGCCATGGCAGCAGTCAGTGTTCTGGGTGATCTCTATCCCTTTGTCTCATCCATCCTCAAAGCCCCTCTGGGACCTGCTCCACACTGGAGTGCTAGCCTGAGCCTGTAAACAGGCTCCCTCAGGCTCAGGCCGCCCACCAGGCTGGTGGCTGGCTCGCTGCATCTTTGAGTCTGGATTTTGTGTAGAGTGTACTCATTCACTCCCTCACCCAGGACTTCTTGCGTGTCTACTGTGCACCAGGCCCAGTTCTAGGAGTGGGGCCTCAGTGGAGAGCAGGACAGAGAAGAACACAAAAGCTACACTCTGGGAGAAAGCCAATAAGCCTCCATCCGATGTGTCAGATGGTGACACGCATGTGCCACCATCAGGCTTCCCAGCCTTGTCTGTCCATGGGGACAGAACTCAGGGACATGCCTTCCAGCCCACACACAGAGTGAGAGCTGTTCTCTGCAGTCTGAGGGACACGGGAGGGAGAGGGGTAGGCCACCCCTGGAGGAGGGGTCTGCCGTCCACGGTCTCTGCCCTTCTCTGCACCTTCCCTGTCAGCACAGGAGGCCCACGCAGATTTCCTCCCAGCTCTGCCCCTCTCTGGGCAGGTGGCGCCTACTCTCTGGGCCTTGGTTTCCTCACCTGCAACATGGAAGGTGACACCAGGGCCACCTCTGAGGTCCCTTCCACCTGGAAGCGAATGGCTTCACACATTCTGGAGTCTGTCTTCCTTTATGGGGTAGGGCAGGGCAGGGGATATGTTCTCTCACTGAGCAGAGGTTCCTCTGTGTGGATAAGGCTGAGCTTAGAGGACCATGTGTCTGTCTAGTGGTCAAGGCCGTAGGTAGACACTTGGCAGTATTTAAGACTTTAGAACCTTTGAGCTTCAGCATTAAATATCAAGTATGAAGAGCAAAGTTTAAAGTTTATACTATCACATAGTAGGTGCACACCATATGCAAAGCTGTGTGCTAAGTACCGTGTGGTCTTGGATAAGCTTGAGAGGCCGGCACAGAGGGGTTCCATAAATGAGGCTGAACTGAGTGGAATGGGACCTGGCCCTGCACTTGAAGGCCTTGGGCCTGCTGGGAAGATAGCTCATGGTGTGAGAGATGTTAATCGTGGGATAGGTGGCTTCTGCTGTGGGAGGTCCACCCACGGGCTGGGCAGTGAGGGAGGGTGTCCTAGGGCAGGAATGGGGCTTGAGCTGACCTTGGAAGCTGTGAAGATGTTGGTGGGGTTTGCAGAGGGGGCAGAGGGTCCGGGAGTAGAGAACAGCAGGGGCAAGGCTTTCAGGGAAGAATGAGTCTGGGTCTGTGGGGACAGAGTGGGGCCTCAGCTTCTGCCCAGAGAGGAGGTCCTCCCTGCTGCAGGGTTGGGAAACTGAGGCCACGAGGCACAGTCTGAAGCCTGGTCAGAGCAGGGTTTCCTGTTGCTGGCCCACCTGCCTGCCTTCTCGGAGGTGAGGTCCCTGGGTATGACTGGAGGTGCCCCCTGTCTTCCCCCACCCTCTAGGCTCGGCATGGAGCATGATGGTCAGGGGAACGGCTGTGCAGATGAGACCAGCCTGGGCAGCGTCATGGCGCCCCTGGTGCAGGCCGCCTTCCACCGCTTCCACTGGTCCCGCTGTAGCAAGCTGGAGCTCAGCCGCTACCTCCCGTAGGCCACACCCCTCTTTGGGGCCCGGGATGGGGGAGCATGCAGCCCGCCACTTCGTCTCCTTCAAGTCATCTCCCTTCCTAATACCATGCCACCTCTGAAATGCAATTCAAAGCTTTGCTGGTTACTCATGGGCCTCCCTGCCCCTGGAGGCCCAGGACAGTGTTAGACTTGAAGGTGCAAGGTAGAGAATGGGCACAGAATGGATATGGGGGGGCAGGTGCAGGCAGAGATTCCGTTACTAACCTCACACTGCAGCTGTCCAGGGCCCAGCATCCTGTGCCCTGCATGGCAGGCTGACATTTTTTCTACCCTTAGTGCAGCAAGCCCTCAATTTGTCCAGGAAGCAACCTTTAACCTTGGCCATAGCGTGTTCCTCTAACATGGGCAAACTGGCCCACGAGACAGCTGCTCACTGAGCTCCTAGCCCTAGCCCTGGGTGCCCTAGCCCCAGAGCACCCAGGGCACAGTCAGAGGTGGGCATGAGGTCCAGTGTGAGATGCAGCGGGGTGGGTTTCTGCTTGCCTTCCTGCTCTTGAAATCTTGAGAATTCCCATCTCAGCCTGCTTCACCTCCCCATCTTCACCGGCAGCTCCTACGACTGCCTCCTCGATGACCCCTTCGCACCCGCCTGGCCCCAGCCCTCGGAGCTGCCTGGCATCGACTACTCAATGGACGAGCAGTGCCGCTTTGACTTCGGCACCGGGTACCACACCTGTGCTGCGGTGAGTTCCCACCAGCCTCTGCCAGCCAGGTCACCAAGACCTTGTCCTGTGACCCGGGCTGGTCATTCACAGAACATCTTCTGCCCAGCCGGGCCGGTGACCTGGAGATGGGCCCACAGGCTCCGTTCCTTCAGGTTGATTCAGGGAGACCAGGGCCCAGGCCCTGCCACCTCCTGCCCCGCACTGCCCCACCCAGTCCTCGCTATAGGGGTGGGCATGTGTGGTGGCTGGAGAGCTTCAACCCTGGGAAGGATGGCAACAACTGCCAACCAGGGCCCAGGCAGAGGCTCAGAGACGGGGACGTCCCAAGGCAGGGGGCCTTCTGAGGAATCAGGCCTCGGAGACTCACTGCACTGAGTGCCTCATACCTCCCCTGCCCCCCTCCTCCCGCCCCCGAACCAGGAAAGCAGCCCTCTGCTCAGCCCCACAGGACAAGGAGGCCCTGTGCCTGGCCACCTTCCCCACTGCCCAAGCCACACCGGAACATGTGGTCTCTGTTTTGGGGGGTGGAGAAGCAGCCTGGGATACGGGATTTCAACGCCCAGTGTTGTATTTGTAAGAACAGCTATCTGGCTAGCCTGGGATAGCAGGAGAGAAAAGGAAGTTGGGGTCTTTCTGGACAATCTGAAATATGCAGTTACCGACCTGTGGCATGGCTGGGTCAGACTGGGGGAGATGGCGGTCCCAACCCTATCTGAGCCCTACAGGGAGTGGGCTGGACAGTAGGCCCCTCGACGCCCCGCATGTGCTCAGGGCTCAGGGGCATTGGTGGGCCCAGCCTCCCTAGAGCCTTGAACTAGAGCCTAATTCCTACTCAGTGACAAAGTATTTACCTTCCGTAAAGGCAGGGAGGGAGGCCTGGGGAGGGAGACAAGGGGAGTGTGGGCTGTGGCTGGTTCCTTCCCCTTGGTGCCCTGCTGGATTGAGGAGGGGTGGCTGGTGGCCGCAGGCACTTGGGAAGGGTTGGGCTTGAGGGTGTGCAGGGCTCCAGCTGGCCAGGTTCCTTCTGCTCCCAGCTTCCGCCACTCCCTCCTCTCTGTCACTGCCCTTTGCCCCCTTGTCAGAGCTGGAAAGCCAGGCCAGCCAGGTGATTCTGTTCCCCTTGCCACCCAGTTCACGACCTTTGAGCCCTGCAAGCAGCTGTGGTGCAGCCACCCCGACAACCCGTACTTCTGCAAGACCAAGAAGGGACCCCCTCTGGACGGCACCGAGTGTGCCCCAGGCAAGGTACTGCAGCAGGAGTGGCCTTCCTGGGCTCCGGCCACAGGGTAGCCCCTGCCTCCTCTGCCTCCTCACCAAGCATGTAATGTGTGTGTGTGGGGGGGGCTGTGCTAGAGAGCAGATGTGAGCCCTGTGTACATGGAAGCTTCTCGTGAACTCCCATACACTCACACCCTTTCTTCTCTCCCACATCACAGCCTGTGCTTCTATAGTTGGCAGGGTTCAGCGTCACCTCCTAGCCCATCCAGCAGAAATGCTTACTCCCATTTCACAGATGAGGAGAGTGAGGCCCAGGCAGGTTAAGGGACTTGTGTAGGTCACAAAGGGAAGCAGGCAAGGGATGAAGGGAGGACTCCAGCATCCTGCCTACTGCCCCACCCCCCACCACACTGTCTTTCCCACACACATGTTCTCCCCCTGCACGCTTGACCTTTCTTGTGTTTTCCTGGTATGTGCTTGCTCCCACATACATATGTGTGGGCTCGGGCTTCCTTGTCAGGGGCCTCGTGGTCGGGTGTGAGAGCCCTGAGCTGGCTTCTGAAACCCACCTCTGCTCTGTTGCTGGCCCTGCTGCAATTGCTGTGCTATGACCTTGGGCTGTTTCTTGAACTTCTCTGGACTCTGCTGACTGCTGGCCACACACACTTCCCTCCCCTCATGGGTTTCTGAAGACACTGAGTCAGGTCAAAGCTAATGAGAGGCCTCGGAAGAAGCAGATGTGGTGATTACTCAGCCCCAGCTGTGAGCCTAGCCGCTGGGACCCACCCCCAAAAGCCTGTCCTCTGTCCACTGCCCTCCACCCTGTGCCCTCACCAGGCTCCTCCCACTCCCCTCTGGGGCCTCCTGGGGCCCTGCAAAGGCCCGGCAGGCTCCAAACCCAGCCGGCTCTTATCCTGGAGACTGAATTTGCCTGCTCCATGTGCTATCAATGTCGCAGGGCCTCTGCTGTCACAACTTCACACAGCAGTTCATCAGTGGGTCTCAGTTTTGATGCATACTGAACCCTCTGGGGAGCTTTCAGGGTCCCCGCCCCCAGAGCAGGGAGCACCTGCATGAGGGGACGCACTCTCTCTGGGCTGGCGGAGGTATTCTAAAACTGGAGTGTGGTGACGGTTGCACAGCGCTATAAATTATGAAAAATCATTGAGTTACAGATTTGAGATAAGTGCATTTTATGGTATGTAAAGTATATATCTTATTATGGCTTCGTTTAAAAAGTTCCTTCCCCTAGAGTTTCTGATTCAGTTGGTCTGGGTGAAGCCAAGGCACCTGGGGTTTTGAAGGTTCCCAGGTAACTCCAGGGCTGAGAACCACCGATCTGTCTCCTGAAAAAGACCTGGAGGGCTCTGCTCTATTTCTTTTCCGTCGCCTCAGTGGAGAAGGGAACTAATCTTGGCGGAGCCCCTTCGTGCCTGGCCCTGTGCTAAGGCCTTTGTAGGTTACAGCCTTCCATTCTTAGAACAGCTTTAGGCAGCTGGTGAGCAAACAGGGGCTCAGCAAGGTGAAGTCTGCCAAAGCCACACACAGCTAGTCGTGGCTGAGCTGGGACTCCAACCCTGGCCTCTGGGACTCCACACGCACCCCTCCCCCCCACCCGCCGCACTGCATGGATGGATCTCCCCGCGGAGCAGGCTCACCTTCATGACCCCACAGACACACCAGCTTTTGGCCCCTGGTTGGTGATTTCAAGGTACAGAGCCATACTGACTCCAGACCATCTAGTGCAGGAAGACTGTGCCTTCTCTCCCGTGTCAGCCTTCGTTCCTCCTGGGTGGCGAACATGTGATTATCATCATCACTGATGGTGCTGCCTGCCGCTTCTGGAGGGCCATGTGCCCCGGCGTTACCTTACTGAAGGCTCGTGGCAGCCGGTGGGCAGGCGCTGCTGTCCACGTGGCACAGCTGAGGAGGAGGCTCACGAAGGAGGGGCTTTTTGCTGAAGGCCACTCTGCTCATGGCAGGGGTGGGATTCTGTGTAACCTGAGGCTTGTGCTCTTAATGATCCTTTCTCTGGGGTCACCTGTGGTGCCCACCAGCTGTGCCATGTGCCTCCTTGGGCACCTCCATGGCAGGCTAGATGGCAATGACCCAGAGTGACCTCATGCCCTCTGCTTCATCCCAGTGGTGCTTCAAAGGTCACTGTATCTGGAAGTCACCAGAGCAGATGTACGGCCAGGATGGTGGCTGGAGCTCCTGGACCAGCTTCGGGTCATGTTCACGGTCATGTGGGGGCGGAGTGCGATCCCGTAGCCGAAACTGTGACAATCCCTTGTGAGTATGCTTGGCTGGGGTGGGCACAGCAGGGGCCCCCTCTCCTTAGACCTGAGGAGCTTGGAGAGGAAGGCACTTCGGGGGTGGGGGGGACAGCGCACAAGGGAGAAGGGCCCCTGCAGGTGGCTGTGCCTTCAGTGGGTGAGGACCCAAAATTGTCAGGGCGAGGGGAAGATCACTCCCGCCTGGGTCTGACAGACATCTCCCACTGGCTCCAACATCTTGAAATGGGTTCAAACCAGTGATTTTCACACCTGTGTGCAGAAGTTTTCCCAGGGACTTGGGGGCCCAAGCCTCTGCCAGTGTAACCAACCCTCCTGTGACCCTGATTCTCCCGCTAAATGTTGAGAAAACACGGATCTAACTTACGTAGTGGTCATGTCTTGGGAGAATAACTTCCCCAAGTTCGTTTTCTACCACATGAAACAAAACTTTCTTTAATTTTTCTTAACTTACCTCTTTCCAATATCAAATCTCCCCTCTCACCCCCTCCCACCTAACTTTCAGCATTCTGGGGGAGCATTCTATTTCTCCCTTATCATCCCCTCTGTGGGGACTGCCCCCCAGTGGGGTTGGAACTTCTGGGCACCAGCTCAGCATGGACTCCTTCTCCCAGGCTGAAGCAGCCTTATGAGAGGTGGGCCTGGCTGGGCTGGCATGGGGGCTGGCTGACTCCAGGAATGCAATGAATGGGGGACGAGGACTGCAGGGCTGCAGGGTTCTAGCATCGATCGCAGTGGGTTGGTAGCAGTCACCCTGCGCTAGCATCCTCAGAGCAGGTCCACATGCTCTGCTGTTTATCCCCAGGGATGGGAAGCTCACTCCCTCCTGGAGCAGCCTGTCCCTGTGTCAGGTGGGTGTACTGACCTCTCGTGCACAGGAGCCAAAATGCACTGCCTCGTAACTCCCACCTGTTGGGGTGTGGAAGCTGGGGCTAGGGCAAGGCCCATGGCACCCACTCTGAGTAAACCACCTTCCAGTCATGGCAGGGAGTTACCCCCTTGATCAAAGCCTCCAGTTGCTGACTTCTTTGTAATGGTAACTTTTTATTTTACAAGGCTTAAATGAAACAAATATGCATACTCTCCGCACCATACCCAGCACAGACGAAGCACTAATAAATGACATCTGCTGTTGTAATTATTACAGTCTCTGGAGCACTTTTTCTGTGCTTGCGTAAACCCATGTAATTCTCCCAGCACCTCTGAGCAGAGTACCAGCAACCTGGCGCACGCAAATACTTTGTATTAATAACCTTACCTAATCCTCTGAATTTAAAGAAGAAGGAAGTACAGATTGCTTTATTTATTTTTATTTATTTTTTAATCCTTACCCAAGGATATGTTCCTTGATTTTAGAGAGAGAAAAGGGAGAGAGGTGGGGAGGAAAGAAAGAGAGAGAGACAGAGAGAGAGAGAGAAACATTGATGTGAGAAACATCAACTGGTTGCCTTCTGTACATGCCCCAACCAGGGATTGAACCCGCAACCTAGGTATGTGTCCTGACCAGGGATCAAACCCATAATCCTTTGGTGTATGGGAAAATGTTCCAACCAACTGAGCAACCCAACCAGGGCCAGATAGCTTTAGAATACCTTTTCTTATTTATTCTTCACAGATGCACCAGGAGGTAGGTAAAATAAGAGGTATTATGGTCCCTCCTTTAAAGGGGAAATGAAGGCATAGCAAAACTGAGTGACTTACCCAATTACACAGTCAGGGCTTGGGGTTATAGGAATGTTGAGTCATTTATTGGGTCCATACTGTATGTCAGGCCCTGTGTAACAGTTGAAAGAATATAGTACAAAGATGAATGAGACTGATCTCTCTTCCAGCCCAGTTGGGAGGGTTAGTCATTCCTATCCTCCCCATCTCTCGCCTCTCTTTCCCCTTCTTTCCTCCTTTTCCGCCCCTCCCCCACCCCCAGTGGAACAGGTAGTGTATGTTTGAAGGATGGAGCCACTGATCCAGCAGGCTGTGAGCTCAGCAGCCCCCCAGTGGGGGACCCTCTACAGTTTACAGTTAGTGGAGCCCCTCTTTAAGCTAGTCTAAAAGGCTGAGCTGCCCTGAGGGAAGCCTAGACCTTCCCAGCTCTCCCAGCAGCAAGGTCACTGGGTCTCCCTGTGACTGCCCCAGCCCAGCCTACGGAGGTCGCCCGTGCTCCGGGCCCATGTTCCAGTACAAGGTCTGCAACAGTGAGGAGTGTCCGGGACCCTACGAGGACTTCCGGGCCCAGCAGTGTGCGAAGCGCAACTCCTACTACATCCATCAGAACGCCAAGCACAGCTGGGTCCCCCACGAGCCCGATGACGGTGAGTGGGCTCTACTCCCCTCCCATCCCCATGTCCTTGAGCATCTGCTGGGTCCGTGTCTGGCCAGGCAGGGCCTCCCAGGCCTGGGTCCACCAGTGAAGGTAGAGGGACAGTGGAGGAGCCAAAAGGGATGTTGCAGTAGCAGGCTTGCTGCGTACGTCTATGTAGGCCTTCACGTTGTGCGTACCTCGGGAACGCCACCGTTCTCTTACAGTCATCCCTGGCTTACATACATACGTATGATAACTGTTTTCTGGAGGTGCAGGGAAGATGTCTCGAGCAAGGGCAGCTCCCCTGGAGGTGCTGTGGGGTGGCAGCTGTGCTGGCTGTTGGGATTGGCACATTTCGCTCCTGCCTCACCTGTACAGAAGGCACTGTGTGGGCGCAGGCTTTGCAAAACCAGCGTCCTGAGAAGCTCAGTCCTACCATAATGCCATGGTTTTAGGTTTTACTGCTTGTGCTACCATTTCAGCAGTTAATGAAAATGGTTTGAAAGGCAGGCAGATGGGAACCTCTGGGGTCCTCATACAGAACCCTTCCAGGCTGCTGTGGGGCAGACCGAGGCCTTGGGACTCATTCAGAGGAGCCCAAGACAGTGCTAGGGCCTGTCTGTTGTGGAGCATTTCCAGTGATGGCTCTTGTAGTGGCAGAGGGAAGCCAGTGAAGGGCTGGAATTCAGGGTGCCCTGGAGCCTTCAGGCTGAAAGGGCCCTTAACGGTGCTCTGAGCCCACCTTCCCTGCCATTCTCTCCACAGTCCTTCTGCGGACTGAGGCTCACCCTGACCACCCAGCCCTCGGCCTCAGGCCTCAGGCAGTGTGGATTACAACAGCTTTTCCTCTCCCAGCCCCGCTCCCCCTCTGTAGCCCTGGTCCCACAGTGTCGCTCCTAGGCACCTCAGCTCTTCAGCTCACATCCAGAATGACCACCTTCAAGTTGGGAGGGGCCTCAGAAGCCTTTCCATTGCTCACCAGTACACTCACGCCTCTGGAACATGTTTATATAGGGAGTATCTTCCCTCTGCTTGGATTCCTCCTGCCCTCGGGAGCTCACTACTACCTTGCCACCATAGGCTGTCTCTCACAACTGCCCCGGACCCACCCGCCCGGGAACAGTGGTCAGGGTTGTACCTGTCTTTGGGATGGTTGGAGCCCCCACCCTTTGGCCCCACCAGGTCCCACCAGGAATCTTGGCTTCTGTGTGTGAACTCCAAAGTAGTATTGGATGTTGTGGCTCCAGATGTGAGTCCTGCGTGCTGGGGCACGACATCGCTAGGTATCCTGGGAACCTAGGAACTAGGACAGGAGCCCGATGGCTCCTTCAGAATTTGACCCAGTGAGGGGCTTGCTTTGAAAACCTTGCAGATGCAGTCAGAATCCAAACAAGCCACTGTAGCACAGGCTATGGAGGGGACAGGGCAGCTGGACTTTGGGTTTTCCCCAGACTTTTAGACAAATTCCAGGAAGTTAGCTGAGCCCCAACCTCCCATTTTCTAAGAAACACAGTTAGTGTTTATATGTTCTCTGGGACGTCCTTCTTAGGACACCAATAGCCCAGATAGAGAATAGAACAGTTAACTGTTAGAACTAGAAAGGACCCCCTTCCTTCCCTCACTGCTGCTCCATTTATAAACCCAAACACAGACCATTGGTCAGCCTGCCTTTCACACAGTCTCGTAACGTTTACAAGCATGTTAAGGCACATCATCATAGGTGTGACTAGGGAAATGGGTGTAAGATCAGAGCAGGACTCAAGCCAGACTGCCTGGGTTAGAATCCTGGCTCTTCCACTTACTGTGTGGCCTTGAGCAAATTCCTTAACCTCTCTGGTCCTTGGTTTCCTCCTTTGTAATACTAGAACCTACCTCCTTGGGGTATTGAGAGTTTTACATGAGTTCATTCACAAAAAGCATTTAAAATTGTACATCAAGCGTATGTAAGATACCTCCAAATCCTATATACCTTATACAGTAAGCACTCACTAAGTGTTGGCTTATTATTGTTGTTATGATTTTATCACTTGATTTTTCTCAACAACCTGATGAGCCATTTTACTGATCAAGGATAATTACTAAGAAACTAAGGCTTGAAGGGGTCAGATCATTTGCGTAAGGTCACGTAGCTAATAAATAAGTCACACAGCAGGAATTTTAAGCCCCAACCCCAGTGCTCCCCCTGCTGCCCAGAGCTGGACCTGGAGCTTCCTGCTTGGGCCCTGTGCGGATGTCATCCTGGCCCGGCCCAGCCCGCTCTCTCCGAGCCCAGGCGGGGCTCAGCACGGCCCCTCTCCCCACAGACGCCCAGAAGTGTGAGCTGATCTGCAGGTCAGAGGACACAGGAGATGTGGTCTTCATGAACCAGGTGGTCCATGATGGGACACGCTGCAGCTACCGGGACCTCTACAGCATCTGTGCCCGTGGCGAGTGTGTGGTAGGTGACCTCCTGCAGGCCACTCACTGCCAGCTCCGGGGGACTGGGGGGCTCCACTGCCTGCCCCTTCTGCTCCCTACAAAGGCATGCATTGCCTCACTGTCCCCACCCATGACATCCTTTGGTCCTCAACAGCCCTGAGTTGCTAGAAAGGGGTTATCACTTAGCTGCATTCAAGAGGAGAGGAGTGGGCCAGTTTTAAGACCTTGCCCACATCACATGCAAGTTTGTCACAGAGCCCCTGTCCAGGAATGCCTCTTGGTTCAGGGTCCTCTCGTGTCTGGGGCCTGGGGGCCAGGGAGGGGACCACAGGCTGCTGACCCCAGCATGGTGATAAGGACATGGGAGCCTCCTCCACTGATGCCACCTCTGGTCTCAGCCTGTCGGCTGTGACAAAGAGGTGGGGTCCATGAAGGCAGATGACAAGTGTGGGGTGTGTGGCGGCGACAACTCCCACTGCCGGACTGTGAAGGGGACACTGGGCAAGGCCTCCAAGCAGCCAGGTAAGCAGGCTGGGGTGGGAGGGATGTCTGGGAGTGACCGGACCAGGGCCCAGCCAGGGTCCTAGAGCCTGGGCTGTCCCTCTGGCCAGCCCCTCCTCCTTGATCTAGGCCATAGTATACGGAGAGGAGAGAGGGCCTTAAAGCCTGTTGTCGACCTTCCCAGGGTGCCCAGGGCTGGTGAGCCAGACGCTATAGCTGGTCACCTCATTTTCTAGGTGATCTACTATCTGTGTTTGGGGCCTGGAGCTCAGGAGCAGTTTCCCGCCAGGCAGTGTATGTGATAGGAGGTCAGCCGCCTCTGACTCTGGGGCTGCTGGTGGGGGTGAGGAGTCAGTCTGGTCTGACAGTGTGGCCCAGGCTGAACTGGCAGCGTTCTTTTCCTCTTTCACTTTAAAAACACCTGTGGCACCCTGGCCAGTGGGTCAGTTGGTTGGAACGTTGTCCCATGCACCAAAAGGTTGTGGGTTTGATTCCCAGTCAGAGCACGTACCTAGGTCGTGGGTTTGATCCCTGGTTGGGGTGCGTTTGGGAGGCAACTGATTAATGTTTGTCTCTCACATCGATGTTTCTCTCTGTCTCTCCCTTCCTCTCTCTCTAAAACAATAAACATCCTCAGGTGAGGATAAAAAAACAAACAAACAAACACCTGTGGTGCCTCCCACCTTGAACTCCTGGTATTTTTTGAGTTCCTTGATTCCCTCTCCACCTGCAATCTTACCAAACTTGCTGTGGAAATGGCCAGATATTAGTCCTTTACATTTTAGTATGAACTAGATCCATTTCCCCTTGGGAGATGTTATGGCTTTACCTGGATTCTCCTTGATGGGAGAAGATTGGTGGCTCTGAGGAAGGTTTGTTCCCAGGCCTTGGCCTGGGAGGACCACCAGGGCCCAGGGCAGCCTTGTGGGGTCTTTGTGGCCTACTTCATCTAAATCCCTGCAGTGGCTTAAGGTGTGAAAATAAAGGGAGGAAGGAATGTCGGGAGTGAAGAGGAGGGTCAAGAAAGTGGGAAATACTAGCACCTAACACACACACAGCCCTAGGGTCCACAGAGCATTCTTAGCTACAGCAGCTCATTTGATCCTATTATCACATTGTGTGGAAGGACCCAGGCCTGATTTACCAATCAGGAAACTGAGGTTCCTGGGTACCTGTGGCAGGGTTGGCGGGGGAGCGCAAGATGGGGTTGCTGGGCAGTGGGGCCATCAACTCAGGATGCTCATGGCTTTTCTGGATCCCCCTCTGACAGGAGCTCTCAAACTGGTACAGATCCCAGCAGGTGCCAGGCACCTCCAGGTTGAGGAGCTGGAGAAGGCCCCCCACCGCATAGGTGAGTGCCGGGGTGCCGGAGACGGCTGCCAGGCCCGGGACCTGCCCACAGGTGGGGGGAAGCTGGGAGAATAGAGGAGAGGATTCCAATGCAGGGAGGATTTCACAAGTTTGAATAATGGCAGAGATCCCCCTTTTTCCTTTATTTTCCTGTGGTTCAGCAGTAGGGGCTGGGCTCAGCTGGGGGCAGCTGGTGCCTCATTGCCTGGGCTCACTCTCCAAATGCAGTCAGCAGGTGGGTCTGTGGGGACCTGGTTGGTAATGGCTGTCAGCTGGGGTCATGGGGGTGACAGACCAATTTCCCAGCAGGCTAGCCCAGGGTTATGTATGTGGTGTCTGTCACGTGGTTCTCAGGAGTGGCCAGAGCGGGCAAGTCCCGTGTGCAAGCACTTCTTAAGTCTCTGCTCGCATCATGCTTTCTAATGTCCCATTGGCCCAGCAAGTCCTGTGGCCAAGCACCAACCCCAGGTGTAGAAACAGACCATCTCTTGATGGGAACCACGGTGGAGTCACCGTACAAAGGGGCAGGTATACAGGAGCAGGAGGAATTTGTAGCCATTTTTCCAGCCTTCCACATGAACTTTTAAATTATTCTCATAATGACAAACACAGAATCACTAAACTAGATGCCTACTCTTTATAATTATAACAGTTATGCAACTGTATAGCCAAAACAGATTAAAGATTAGGGGCCTCCAAATAAAGCAATACAATTCAAATTAAAAACATTAATGTACTGGGAGAGATTTTTGCTGTTGTTGGTTTGTTTGTTCTGTTTTTGCTGAAACTAAGCTGGCAGTCAAAAAATGAACACGTCCAAAAGAGGCAAACCCACAGAGATAGAAAACAGCTTGGCTATTGTCAGGCGCCGGGGCAGGGGGATGGGGAGTGGACTGCTAATGGGTTTCAGATTTCCTTGGGGATGATGAAAATGTTCTGGAATTAGATAGTGGTGATGGTTGCACAGCCCTGTAACTGTACTAAAAATCACTGAATCGCACACTTTCAAAGCTTGATTGGACAGTACGTGAGTTACATCCGACTTTAAAAATCATAAGCATGGTTTAGAGCAGGTCCTGGCAGGGAGGTGGGCAGTAGACTGTGGCCTGCGCTCTGGGCAGGGGATGGTTCTCTCACACGTGTCTGTGTTCAGCCCCCTCACAGAGGGCACGTGGGTGACAACGTCACTGAGGCCCCTCTTACGTATGACGCCCACCAAGTCACAAAGCTTGGCCCCAGTGCGTCGTGAACACAAACGCAAAACATAACATCTCTTGAGGCAGGTTTTTATATCACAAAAATGCTGACATTTATATTTTTAGATTATCTTCAAAGTAATAAAAACATTTTTAAAAGTCTCCTGGGTGATATCTCCTTTGGAAAGTACAACCACATTAACATAGCTGTAACTGATCTGGAAGGCACCTAGAGGGTGTGGTCCAAACAGGCAGTAGGCACAGGACCCAGGTGGATTGTGGGCCCTCTCTCTGTGTGCCCTGATCTGGGCCTGAGCCAGTCTGGGCCTGGGTCTCCTGCCCCCTGCCCCGTACCTCGGCAGCCACGTCACTCTGCACAGGGAGTACATGTTTAGATGGCTTTGGCTCCAACAACTCCCTGCCCGCTTGTCCCGGGAGTCCTGCTGAAATAGAGCCAGGGGAGGGAGGGGCGAGGAGAGAAGGGTCATTTACTCCAGAAGGAGGATGGAGCTCCCAGGCTATTACTGCACCCTACAAATGATTCTATAGTATCAGCAACTCCTTGGGCCTCCTCCGCCAGCTCCCTCTGCCCCTGTCTCCACAAGTCTAGTGTGTTGATTCTCTGTAGGAAGGGAGGGATCCAGGCAGCTTTGTGGAGATGGGACAGAGGCTTCTAGCACCAGGGCAAGCTCTGTACATGCACATTCGCCTGTGGGTTTATTGGATTTATTCCCCAAAAGGTCGGAGCTCTGCTGGAGCCAGGACAGGGAGGGGAGTGGAACTTGGCATTGGCACAGGCTGTGTGATTATTCAGTAAGGATGCGTCAGCCATCTGTGTGTGCGCACATGTGCCTTTGTACGCACCTGTGTATGCCTGATGGTATGTGCTCGCTGGGGAAGTCAAGATAGGTGGCAGCCTTGGCAGTGAAGGCCAAGGCCCTGTCCAAGCTGATTAGACTCTCCTGGAATGTAGGGACATGGACTCTTTAAAAGGAAGAGAAACCATGCTATTGTATGTCTGCATGTGCTGGCCCTGAGCTGGCCCTTTCCACACATTGTCCTGTTTAAGTGTCAGGGTGACACATGGAGGCTCCTGTTTTACCCATTTGGGGGTTGGGGAAGAGGTGAACATGGTTGCCTAAGGTGCCGAGTGGGTCAGGGGTAGGGCCAGGACTTGGAGCTCGGCCTGGATGGTGGAGTTGGTGCTGAGTCCAGCCCACCACCCTTTGGAACGAGCATTATGCTCAGGTGGGGACAGTGGCTGCTGTGAGGTGTGGGAGCAGACAAGGGTGTGTGCAGATCTGAGGCTGGGCCCTGCCTGAGAAGCTGCCTGGCTCTAGCCTAGACATTCTGGTGACTCTGAAGGCTGAGAGATACCAGAGATGAGGGGGCATTTCTCCTCCTCCTGCTCAGCAGGGAGGCTAGTCCTCCAGAGCAGGGGTCCCCAAGCCTCTGGTTGTGAGACGCTATTGGTCTGTGACCTGTTAGGAACTGGGCCGCGCAACAGGAGGTGAGCGGTGGGCTGGCCAGCGAAGCTTTGCTTGCATTACCTCCTGAGCACCGCCTCCTGTCTCCCCCCACACCCACCCCCTCCCCTGGCTATGGAAAAACTATCTTCCATGAAACCAGTCCCCAGTGCCAAAAAGGTTGGGGACTGCTGCTCCAGAGAACTGGGCCACCAGCCCACTGCCCCTCTCGGAGCCTCTGACTCCCAGTTTGGATTAATAATAGTACCAACCTCAGGATGTGTGTGAGGATTTCACTGAGGCAGCTAGCAGAGTGATCAGCGCCTGGTTTGTGCTCAAGCTTGTTAGCTTTTCTATTACAGTTAGGCTGCATGGCTTTAATCTGCATGCGGAGGGACCACGCCAGGGCTGTGGAGCCTTTGTCTGACCCTCCTGGCTGAGGGGCTCACGTCCCAGGTGGCAGCCCTTCCTGCCCCTGCTGATTCCAGTGATGCTGCAACTCAAGGCTTTGCTGGGTGTCTGCACCCACACACCTCCTGCCTGACCTTTTAGTAACAGGTTGTGAGTTACTCACTGACTAGGTCTTTAAGGGGTAGAAATTCACAGATATTTGAAAAACTCCCACTCCATGCCAGGCTAAGTGCTGGGCCAAGGACGCAGAGAAAGAGGAGAGGAGCTGACAGGTTGCAGGAGACACGTGACATCTGTAATCACAGCAGTGCTAAAAGTCAGACACTTTTCTGATGGTAGCAACAGTGCCCACCATTTATTAACTGCCTGCTGCATGCCATGCTCTCTGCCTCGGTCTTTGCGTACATGAACTCTTTTAATTGTCCCAAGAGCCCCAGGGAAGGTGGGTGGGTGTAGGGGACTGCATTTCTCATCCTGGGGCAGCAGCCCTGTGGTCTAGATACAGTTGTCATTCCCAGGCTACAAGTAGTGAAACTGAGGCAGCACAGGGAGGCTCAGGACCTTCCCCATGGTCAACCTGACTTTGGAAGCTGTACTCAACCTGTGTGCTCTGCTGTAGATGTTCTAGGGAGGGTAAATCCCCAAGGACTAGGAAATCAAAGAAGGCTTCCTGGAAGAGGGGGAATTGTGCTGGCCTTAAATGTGGGTGGACATTAGTCAGGCAGGAAGAAGGGAAGACAGTAAGGGTGGAAGGAATGGTGTCCCACCAGGGTCCAGAGGCAGCAACACTGTGGGGAGCACTATAGGTGCCTCTTTGATTGGGGAAAGGCTTAGGTGGGAAGGAGTCACAGGTACGCAAGGAGCCCTGAGGGGCCCACTGGCAAGGCCTGAAACCCCTGAAGGGGTCTGGTTTGTGCTTCTGTGGAGGGGAACAGAAGTCTGTGTGTCCCTCTCACCCTGGCCAGCGGTGAAGAACCACGTCACAGGCAGCTTCGTGTTCAACCCCAAGGGCAAGGAGACCACTAGCAGGACCTTCACTGCAATGGGCCTGGAGTGGGAGTACGTGGTGGAGGATGCTAAGGCAAGCCTCAAGACCAGCGGGCCCCTGCCCGAAGCCATCGCTGTCCTGGTGAGTCCCCACCCTGCACGGGGGCCCCTGCTCGCCCCCTTGCTGCCCCAGCCTGGTCCTCCCAGCTCATTGTCTCTGCTGCTGGGCCAGTACAAGCCCGGTGGAAATCCCCCTGTTCCACTGTCTTCAGGAGCCTGAGCAAGGGCAAGGTGCCCTCCATTCCAGGCCAGCTCCTCATTTGTGCTTAAGGCCTGGCAGGAGGGCAAGTGAGGAGGGAAAAGAAACAGTGTCTCACTGTCAGACCAGAGACGCCACACACAGGGAGTTTGTTCTCCTCAACAAGGGTCAGAGATGGGGCCTAAAAGGAGCGGGAGGGACCTGGGTTGGTTCCTGGTGTTGTCCTGGCATCATCCAGCGTCAGTGTACATTATGGCATTGCCAACAAGTGAGCTGGCAACCGACCCCTGGGCTGCTGTCTGGCACTGCTGGCTTCCTGAGAAGGGAACAGAGCCCCTGTCCTGGCTGGAGCCTCTCTGTCCAGCCCTTCTTCGTAGGCCACAGGCCAGTGCTTATGGAATAGGGACTGTGAGCCCAGGAGACCAAGGCGGGCTCTGTCCCTGGTGCTCTTGGCTCCAGCCAGTTGCAGCACTTGGACAGGCTTTGTTCCTGGGGCTCCCCTCACTAGTCAAGGAGGTCCTGGAGGCCAGGGTCTAAGGCCTTCTGAGGTTGGCGTAGTAATTCAACCCAACACGCATTTTCTGTTCATCCTCTATTTCTTGATCACCCATACACCTGTGGCCAATTGATTTTCAACAAAGATACCAAGGCCATTCAAATGGGGACAGAATAATCTCAACTGGAAATCCATAAATGAAAGAATGAAGTTGGACCTCTCCCTGACATCATACACCAAAATTAGCTCAAAATAGATTAAAGACCTAAATACAAGAGCTCAAACTGTAGAAGTCTTAGAGGAAACAGGATAAGTCTGATGAGATTGGAGTCTTAGGTATGACACCAAGAGCATGCGCAAGAAGAGAAAAAATAGATGAATCGGTTTTCATGGAAATTGAAAACTTTAATACATCAAAGGACAATATCGGGAAAGTGAAAAGACAGCCTATAGAGTTTGTAATCGCCGACCATCTACTGGAGTCAGGCAGTGCGGGTGCTCTGTGGGCAGGACAGACCCGCAGACGTGGCTTCTGCCCTTGTTGGAGCTGAGGTCTGTAGGAGGGAGAAAGAGAGGGAAAGAAATATCCATGTGCAAGAGAAACATCAATCGGTTGCCTCATGCACACCTCCCAGACCTGGAATTGAACTGATGACCTTTCAGTTTGTGGGACGATGTCCAACCCACTGAGCCACACCAGCCAGGGCCTCCTGCTGGCTTTTTCGACTTCTGTTTCTGACCTCACACTCTTCCCTTTGACCCTCCCCCTGTGCTGGCCTTGCTTCCCTGCTCTCAAGTCCTGTGCCATCTCCTCCATCTCCACTTAGGTGCTCCCCCCGGCTGAGGGTGGCCCCCGCAGCAGCCTGGCCTACAAGTACGTCATCCATGAGGACCTGCTGCCCCTAATCGGGAGCAACAATGTTCTCCTCGAGGAGACGGACACCTACGAGTGGGCACTCAAGAGCTGGGCTCCCTGCACCAAGGCCTGCGGTGGAGGTACTGGTCTGCTTCGGCCCAGCTGTCCCAACCATCCTGCTGCCTCATGGGGGCGGCCCAGGGCCTCTCAGAAGGAGCAGGGCAGGAGTGGTCAGAGGGCTGACATTGTGTCTACCTGACATGTCCCCAGCTCATGCCTCAGTTTGTCCTTGAAGACCTTCAGGGTGTGGAAGCCTGTCTGGGTAGGGTCTCCTGGACAGGGCTAGGGTGCTCAGGCAGTATCGAGGGCAGGGCCTCTGTGCAGAGAGGCCGCCATCCGGAGCCATGTCCTCACCCACCCCACCCACGCCACACCAGGGACATGAAAGACAGGCTGATCAAGGAAGGCTCTCAGAAGGCGATGGGCAGGAGGGCATGAGAAGGCACAGAGGGGTGGGACTGGCCCTCCAGGCTCTCCAGAGCTTACCATCCCCAAGGCCCCAGGTAGGGGAGTAAGGGCCTGGCAGGACCAGCTCCTTGGCAGCCTGCACTCCTCACAGGTATCCAGTTCACCAAATATGGCTGCCGGCGCCGCCGAGACCACCACATGGTACAGCGGCACCTGTGTGACCACAAGAAGAGGCCCAAGCCCATCCGTCGGCGCTGCAACCAGCACCAGTGTCCCCAGCCTGAGTGAGTGCTGGGGAGGGACGAGGAGGCTGATCCCACACTCGGGCTGTTGCAGACCTGCTCTCAGCCCTGGCCTTGGACGAGGGACTGCGGAGCCTGCTTCCTCCAGCCCTATAGCCCGGAGGCTCAGCACCTGCAGCCAGCTCCCTGAGCAGAGGCGCCCACGCCGGGCTCTGCCCATGGCCAGCACTGCTGTCTGGTGCCTCTGTTCCTCTGGGTTTCTGGATTAACGTCTACTCCCAGAAGGAAGGTGCTTCCTTTGTTCTGTCATTCCCAGCATTCTTTCACAGATTGGGAAACTAAGGTCCAATTTGGGGACACAGCTTTCTCTCTGTGATATGGGAGGTCTAGGGAGGTGAAGCAGGTTGCGGTGCTTCCCAGCCCCAGGCCCTGGGCTAGGATGTCCCCCCCACTGCCCCCCTCCCTCAGTCCCATCCTCCCAGCCCCATCCCCTGGGCCCTGGACTCAGCCTGGCCTGCTCTCCCCAGCTGGGGTCAAGCTCCTGGTTGGGGTTCCCTGGCCTGAGCATTCAGGCACTTTTGGCCACAGGGTCATGTTCATGGGGTTATTTGGAGGGAGCCTTGGGGAGAGGAGAGAACTGTGACTTGTGGAAGATTCAAGGTCAGGCCTCTGAGCCTGTCGCAGAGCCAGCTCAGCACTGGTAACTGGCCAGCAGGAGACCGCAGAGAGCCAAATCCAACCTCTTGCCTTCCCAGCAGTCCTCCCAGGTTGGGGGTCAGGTGCCAACTGGCAGCTCCTGCTCCCTCGGGCTAGGAGACCTCCAGGGCCAGGCTGGACCCGGGGCCAGTACTAGAGCCTGCCACAGCCTCCCTGTGCTGGCCCCAGCTGTGGGCCCCGGCCCCGCAGCCCTCCACACTTTCCTTCGTGTCTTACTGTGCAGTGTTATTCTGGCTGCTTTCCCCACAAATGCCTTTGATCACAGAGTGTGCAAGGCTAATGGGTCACCTACCCTGGCTTGTCTGTAAAATTGCCCGATGAAGTTTGGGGGCTTGTTTTTAAAGGAAGGGGTTGGTTGAAAGAGCCCTGGTTTACCACCAGGTTAATTGATCAGCACCGAAGCTCTGCAGGCGCTGATGGTGATACTAATAGCGCCGACATTTATTACACGCCTACCGTATGCTATGCACCCTTCCAGGCGCTTTACATATCCCAAGTAGTCCTTTCATCGCCCCAAGGGTCCCATGGGAGGGCTTCTGCTGCTCAAGCTGTGGCTCTCATCTGCTTCGTGCACTGTGGTACCTCAGCACCGAGGACAGTGCCTGCACAGGGCAGGCGCTCAAATATTCATGAGGTGTTGAGAGGCTCCTGATGTAACGATGGGTAACTGAAGCTTAGATGCGTTAATAGCTTGCTCAAGGATATGCAGGGTGCCAGGATTTAAATTCGCATCATACCCGTTTCTCAGATGAGGAGACAGAGGAGAGATTAACTGATGCTCTTGAGGCCACACAGGCTGGCAGATGCAGAGCCAGACGTACAGCTGGCCTTTTCCCCAAGTGTTCTGCAGCCCAAACCCACTCTCTGGCTCCTGTCTGCAGTTCAGTGGGGGGAAATGACCCTGGGAAGTAGTCCCACCTCCCCTCCACCTTCTGCCCTGTCTGTCTCCAGGTGGGTGATGGAGGAGTGGGGCTCCTGCAGCCGGAGCTGTGGGAAGCTGGGGGTGCAGACTCGGGGAGTGCAGTGCCTGCTGCCCCTCTCCAATGGTACCCACAAGGCCATGCCAGCCAAAGCCTGCCCTGGGGATCGGCCCGAGGCTCGGCGGCCCTGCCTCCGAGTGCCTTGCCCAGCCCAGTGGCGGACGGGAGCCTGGTCCCAGGTGAGTTGTCCTCAGAAGGTGGCAGGGGCTGGGCCAATGGGGCACCTTCTCTGGGGAGTCAGGGAGGAGGTCAGTCTGGATGGGGGAACTGCTGAGAGATCCGGTGCTGCCCGCAGGCAGCGTTTCCGGCTGCCTTTTTTCTCCCCTTACTGTTACCCAACAGCCACCCTCTAGGCAGAATTCCAGAGGCAAGGGTTTGCTGATAAAGGAAAGAGGTCTTTATTCAAAAGCTTCACAATTTTGGAATAATAGCTTTCCACAAGAATTAGTCACTTAGGCCTATCAATTAAGGCTAAACTCTTTAACTCTTTAGTTACAGCTTTAATCACTTAAGCCTATTAATTAAGGCTGAACTCTAAACACCTGGGTTCTCCTAGCATTCCCCCTGTTAGTTTTTAGTTATGGTACCTTATTTCTATAGGGTTAGTTTACAAACTAAAACAACATAATACACAAATCTACACAATGTTGGAAGAATGGCAGGCCTCTGCCTCAGAGCTCGTCCCCCGCAAAGCATCCGAAGAAGAATCACCCTGCCACCCTCTGCCAGGCCAGCCCGAGCCTAGGCTGTGCCTGGAGTTCCTCCCCATTGAAAACATGGTCTTTTGGGAAATGCAGGCAGGTGCAGCACCATCATCCAGGCATCTTCGAGGAAGAAGAGCCCCAGAGCCAGAGAGAGCCTGCCCAGGAGCCAGAGAGCCCGAGAGTCAGCCCTCTTTTATTTCAAACCTTCCAGCCCACAGTTCCATGCGCTCCGGAGGCACTCAGCTTCTCAGCCAATCCTGCCCTAGACTGTTTACCATTGCCTGCTCCTGCTGCCCCTCCTCCCTTCTCCCCAGTGATCTGATCAGATCTCTCTGCGTCATTATCTGATTCAGTTTTTCTCAAAACCAAGTGGAACGGCTCCTGTGCACCCTGGGCCACGGCTCTGAGCTAGGCGTCTACATTCGTTCACTGTGTGCCTTGACCTTCATGCAGTGCTAGGATACATGGGCTGATCTCCCCAGTTACAGATGAGCCAATTAAAGCATATTCTTGCATTCAGAAAATATGTATTGTGTGCCAACTACATGCTACGCACACTGAACTAGGAATGCAGGGATCCAGCATTAGCCAGACAGTCTGGTTCTTGTGCCTGTAAAGCTTAGAGTCCAGTGAGGGAGACATAAGGGACAGGTATACCCATGATAAAAGCATTTACAGGTTGTGGTTGGAGCTGTGTGGGAAGTGAGTGGATTATTGTATGTGGGAGGGCCTCTCTGAGGAGGTGACCTTTGAGTTGAGACTTGAGGGATGAGCTGCAGGCAGCCCCTGAAGCAGGAACAACCTTGCCACATTCCAGAAACTGAAAGGACAGTGGGGCTGGAGCTTAAGGAAAGGGGCAGGGGCTGCAGGAGGACATTGGAAAGGTGGCCAGGGCTTGGTGAAGAGTTATACTGTATTCTCAGGGCAGCGGAGTGTTTTTTATGTGAGTGTGCAAGCTCTGATTTCAGGTTTCAAGGCTCACTCTGGCAACTCGGTTGTTGGGGAGCAGGGTAGAAAGAGGAAAACAGGGGGAAGGTTGAGGAATAGCCCAGGTGCTCATGGGTCGGCCCTGGAAGTGGCCACGGGGTCTTTTTGGATGTCTGGGGTTCTCTCCTCAAAGTTCATTTGACATGAACCTTGAAGACATTATGCTACGTGAGATAAGCCAGCCACAAAAGGACAGATACTGTGTGATTCCATTCACATGAGGCACCTGGAGTGCTCATAGTCGCAAGGACAGAAGGGAGAATGGCGGTTTCCGAGTTTGGAGGAGGGAGGGCTGGGGAGTCGGTTAATCGGGACAGCGTCGGTGTGGGGGGGTGAAGGGTCCCGGGGATGGATGGGGGTGAGGGTGGCACAGCACTGTGAACGTGCTTAATGCCACGGAACTGTACGCCTAAAAGTGGGTAAAATGGTAAACTTTATGTGATGTTTTACCACAATATAAAAAGCTGATTTGGTTAAGGAGGTAAGCACAAAGATGCTTATTGTAATAGCAAAAAAATTAGGAAACATTTTAAATGTTTATTCATCAAAGATTGGAGGGGGGAAATCATGGTCTGTTTATACAATAAAATATTCTACAGCAAAAAAAAAACAAAACAAAACAAAAAAACAAGTAAGCATGAACAAGTAAGCAAAAACAAGTAAGCAAGTTCCTTCCCACCCCACTGGGAGAGGCTGTGGTTAGTGCCTAACACCCAGTGACCTGGCCGCAGGGGCCAGTCTTGCTTTGCTGGGAGGGCCCACCCGCTGCCACCGGTTTATCAGGGGAAGATGGGTGCCAGGTTCAGGGATGCAGTCGGTACGGCAGCCCTGGCAGGTGGCTGTCATCTTCTGCTCCATGTAGCCACACCTTTTCCTCTTGGGGAAGAAGACACGTGGAACATGCCTCTGCAGGCTGAGTTTTGGTAAACTGAGCCACAGAGTCACTGAAGGTCAGAGCCAGAAGGGTCAGAGCCAACCTTGTCACACAGCTCTCTATTTAGCAGATGCCACAATCCAGGTCCCAACATCCTATATCAGGATGTCATCAAGTAAATGGACCTGAGCCAGGTCCCAAGGGTGGGTGGGTCACACAAGGGAGTTTGCCAGGGTGACACAAAATATTCAAGGACCAGGCACAGACTGACCAGTGTGGACACAGGCATGGGTGCCAGACAGGGCCCCGAGCCAGGGTTGGCTGACGGGATGGTAGCAGGGTGCTTGGGTTTGAGCTCAGGGCCGTGGCCACCCACCACCCAGGGCAGGGGCATTTGACAACTGGCATGATGTCCTGATGAGGCTATTTAGAAGCAGTCCTTACTTGTCCCTCTGGTCAAGTGGGGACTTAGCACCCTTCTGTACCCTTTCTGTCCTGGGCACTGGCTAGATTGGAGCTCACTGCCCCCTTCTTCTCTCTCTCCACCTGCTCTCCCTGGGCCACTCTGGCCTGGCCTGGCCCTGGCCGTGTCATGGCAGTGCTCTGCCACCTGCGGAGAGGGCATCCAGCAGCGGCAGGTGGTGTGCCGGACCAATGCCAACAGTGTCGGGCAGTGCGAGGGGGACAAGCCTGACACCATCCAGGTCTGCAGCCTGCCTGCCTGCAGAGGTGAGCCAGATAGGATGGGAGGAGGGGGCAGAGGACAGGCAGGCCCAGCTCCTATGGCCTCCACCCGAGACCCAGCCCAGCCTGTATCCTAGCCCCCGAGAAACACCAAATATGAGAGCTGCTTCTTCTGTTCACAGGAAGCCTCCAGAACTCCACAGTGAGGGCTGATGTCCGGGAAGTCGTGACCTCAGGTGGGCAGTGGGTGCCACAGTCTGGGCCCCTACATCCTGTTAACAAGATATCATCAAGTAAGTGTATTTCTGGGCCACCCCACCCCACCCTCCACCACCTTCCAGTGGTCAGTGTCACAGGTATGGGCCATGCAGTGGAGCAGACCCAGTCTCCAATTTGTCTCTGTGATCTTAGCCTCCAGAAGCTCAGAGGCCTCAGCTATGAGGTGGGGATAATGCTTGTACTGGTCCATGGTCCCTTATCTGCAATTCTAAAGTGCTGAAAGCTGCAAAAGCTGACCTAAATTTGGTGCAGACTCATTTGACAGCAAAGTCTGACCTGAACTAACAGCTCAGTTATTCTGCTATAAAAACATTGCCATATTTGGTTATAAGGTGATATGGCAATCTCCACTGGGGATATTATATAATATAAATATGGTGAGCATTTCCTAACCTCAAAAGTTTTGAATTATGAATCATATCTGATTCCAAGATTTTTGGCTAAGCAATTGTAGATCTGAGCCGCCTCCACAGGGCTGCTGAGAAAATTAAATGAGATAATGCATGTACTTCTGTCCAGCTGTCAGCTAACAACAGCCAAAAGAGTAGTTTCTCTCTGCCTCATGATCAGTTCTTCCTACATGTCCATTCACCTACCTACCCACCCACTTATCCATCCACCCGCCCACCTATCCATCCACCCATCCATCCATCACTACCTGACTAAGCATCTGCTGTGTACCAGGATCAATGTTCTACCTACCCTTCCTAGGTTCCTTTTCTCTTTGCCTTCCTTGCTTTCCCAAGGGTCAGTGTCTGAGAAAATGAGTAGCAGAAAGATCACAGACCCAAACTCCTAGCTAGAGGACCAAATTGTCTGTGTGACCTTGTGCAAATCCCTAAATGTCTCTGAGCTCAGTGACCTCATTGGTAAAGTAAAGCAGTCTGACTAGATGCCTTCAGAGGATTTTCTGGCGCTAGCTTTGCTGACTCTCTGCCTCTGTGCTGAGGCTCAGGCTGTGCAGGTTCCTGGGTTTCTTTCCCTTTCTTCCCAAGAGCAAAGGGTGAGGCTCTGATTCTGGTCCTAGGTTTCTGGCGCCACCTAGTGGCTACAAAACTCCTTCCTTCACGTTCTGTTAGCACAGAAAAATGAAAATATTTTTAGATATTTTATCCAAAGCACACAAAACTAGTATAGTGAGCACCACTCTATGCCAGGAACTTTACAAATGTTATTTATAATGTTATTATTCATTGGTAAATGTCAGCATTATCCCCATTTTATAGATGAGGAACCTGAGGGTTGGAGGATTGACTTGCCCAAGGCCTCAGAGCTATTGAGTGGTGGACGTTTGGTTAGAACCTAGGTCTGCTTGATCCAAACTTATTGCTGGGGCTTAGTGTTCCAAATGTGCTGCCTGTGGCAGGATGTTTGATCATCTTGTAACAAGTGTGACTTACCTGGGCATTCGCCTGGTCCTGGCTGGAGAGGATCAGACTCCTTTGGGTTGATTGGAAGGAGGGTAGGGTTCCCAAGCTCTGCTACAGGTGACGATCGCCCAGTGCCCAGGCCACACCCAGACCACCCAGGCTCCCCAGTGGAGGAGCTAGGCATCGGCTGTTTGTAAAGCACCCCAGGTGATGGATTCCAGCTGGCAGCCCAGTCTGGCAGCTGATGATGTAGAGCCATGGCCCCGAGTTCCCATGCACGGGCATCACCTTGAAGGTCTTGTCAAAACACAAAGCTGGGCCCCAGCCCGAGTTTCTGATTCAGGAGGTCTGAGAATTGGCATTTCCAACAAGCCTCTCGGGGATGCTGATGCTGCTGGTGTGGGGAGTCCACTTGAGAACCGCTACTCTCAGTGGGGGGGGGGTTAGTCCCTCTGTCACACAATGAGGGCTGCTACTCAGTCCTGGCTCTCCTGTCAGGCAGCTCTGTGTCTCCATTGGGAAAAGGGCTTTATAGTGAGTCCAGCCAGAGCAGGAAAAGAAGGGCCTGCAGCCGGTGGGCTGAGTAGGAGGTGGGGGGCTGTATCCTGGTGCCCCCCGCTGATGAATGTCCTCCTGGCTTCCGTCTTTGTGCTGTGTGTGCAGCAGCACCCTGCACGGAGGACAGGTCCATTCTCTGTCAGATGGAAATGCAGGACCGCTACTGCTCCATCCCCGGCTACCACCGGCTGTGCTGTAAGTCCTGTTCCAGGAAAGCCTCAGGCCCTGATGCCAGCCCCAGCCCCAGCTGGGCCTCACCACCCTTCTCTACTCGGGGGAGCCCCTCCCCAGAAGCCAAGGCCCCTCCAGATGCTGTGGAGCCCACTGTGGAGCCAACGAACTCAGACAACCATCTGCATGGTCGACCTACACAGCTCCCAGGACCCCTGGGCACAAGCTCACCAGTGACCCAGCGCCGCTTTACTCCCCAGAAACTGAGCCCTGGAACATTCCGGGGTACTTCCCCTAGCGCTACCCAGTGGCTGCCTTGGGGCTGGACCACGGGCCCACCTCTGCCAGCCTCTGAGGGTAAAGGGCTGCTCAGGGAGGACCTGACGCATTCTGGCACCAGCCTTCCCACCACCTCCCCCGTGACATGAACCCTGTCCAGCCCACCCTGCCAGTTAAGTTTACACTCTGTGGGCTCGAGACCCTCCAGCTCAGAGGACACACAGTGGGCCAGCAGCAAGCACAGACTTCCTTTTAAATTATTTGTCTTCTTGTTCTAGTTTTGAGCTATGATACTTTTCACCCGTGAGATGGGTGTGTGAGGAATAAAAAATATCAGGGAAAGCCCTAACCTGAGATACCTCAGCAAGCAGCCCAGGTGACCAAGTTGAACCTCTCAGGTGCTCCCATCCATCTCGCCTACCAGGACCGAGGGCCTGCTAATGCCCTGTCCTTACAGCCACTGGTGCATGCCTTTCCAGAACTGTGGGGCCCTGCAGAGGCCCTGTTGACTGGCCTGTCTGCCCAGTGACAGGGGTGTCTGCAGGGCAGGCAGTCAGAGAGGTAGGGAGCTGGGGTGAGTGTGATCATGAGGCTCCAGCTGCAGGGCTGGATGGGAGGCAAGTTCATCTCAGGCCCAGCGTGTTATAGCCAGAGTTCCGTGCAGCTCTTCCAGCCAAGAGCACAGCGTGAAGCCCAGCTTGCTGGCGCTGGCTGGAGGGGCACTGCTGGTGGCCACCTCTGCTTAGCAGACAGCACTTTCTGTTACTGCTGGGGTCCCCAGCCTCACTCCACCTCACCCAAGAAGAGGGCTATGAACCCTCTAGAATGTGTCTTCCTCATCCAGGGGTTTCCCAACTGGTGCTAGAGCTCTGGCTAGACCAGAAATGGCAACTTTCTCTTCACTCCAGGACATGAGGGAGTCGGCCTGGAAGGGGACTTTGTGGGACACAGAAGGAGATGTGAGTTCTCAGGCTGTGCCCTGTCAATCATTGCCCTTTTGCCAAAGACCACTCCTGCTGGAGTTAGGGGTCTGCTCCCCGCACTGGCTCCAGCTGGGCCAGAGGGTTGTGGTGCTGTTGTGGGGTGGGGTTCAGGCCCCAAGGCTGAGGGCCAGAGTCCACTCATAGCTGGGCCCTGGAGATGAGGGGCCACCCAGGGCCGGATATGAGCCTCTGCCCCTTGCCAGAGTGGGGAGTAGACATGGACCCACAATGCTATGGTGCTTCAGCTGCCCCTACCCCGCTTACCTCCAAGGGCAGGTAACTTCCCTAGATGCTCTGGCTCTTGGAAGCCACCCGAGTACCCAAGGGGTTCTTACTCCAAGTCGTGCAGAGGGTCTTTCAGACTCCAGCAGGTGATACAGGTGCTTGCTAGTTCTTCCTTCCCCAGGGTGAGGGGCTGTTCTGAGCCATGCGGGAGGAATAGGAGCAGGGGGTTGGCCTGTAAGTGCCTGGAGAAGAGAGCCCTAGAGGGGGCTCCCAGGTGCCCTCTCCCCCTGCCGCCTGCCCCTCCCCTCCCCCCTCTCCCCCGGGTGCTGGGCACACACTGAATCATTCCCGAGACCCAGCCTGCCTGTGTTAAGGGCTCTAAACTCTGCGGTTGAAATCCAGATGTTTAAATTTTTATGTATTTATTAACATTGTCCTTGTTGTTTTGTTTTGGACCCCAAAATGTTGTGCTGTGTTTTTTTTTTCTCTCTGTTTTAGAGGACAGGGACAATGCAGGCAGAGCTCCAGTGTGCTGGGCTGGGCTGGGCTGCAGCAGGATGATTGCGGGTGGGGGCTGGACGGAGAGATGCTGGACACTCAGGAGACTGGACCCATAGCCTCCCTGCCTCGGCCTCACTGGCTCCAGGCTCCTCTGAGCGTCAGCGCAGGGTGGGGAGGCGAGGACAGGGCTGGGGGCCCACTCAGGCTTCACCGCCAAGTGGCTGTGTGGCCTTGGGCAAGTCACTATCCAGAATCTGGTCTAAAGGACAGAAGTGCACCAGAGGTAGGTTGGGGTCTGTACAGTGAAGAACATCCTTAGAAAGTGGTAAGCACTCTCTCCCTAAAAAAAGTCGGAATGGAACGTGGGTGCTGGCCAGGGGCAGAAGGAATGGGATGTACCTCATTGGGCAGGGAGGGCTGACTGAAACACTGCCCGATGTACAGCTTAAAAGTACCAACCCACACCTAACCCCCACTGTGTCAGACATCACTAATCCATCACTGAGTGTATGGATTAGTGTGTCACAGGCCCCTCCCTAATATTGTGGGGCCAGGACATGGGTACAGAGAATGCCCCCAGGGACCTCACATGCCTCTGGGGGCATTGTGGGCCTTAAGTTCAAGCTCCATTTGCATCTCCCTGCAAACCACCTCCCCTTGGGAGCTACCCCCTTTAAGCAGCTACCCCTTGGGCCTAGAGGTGCACACCTGGTAACCCAGTCACACCTTCAGGGGACTGACCTGGCAGATGCTAGCACAGGCCCTAGAATAGCATTCAGGATTGTTGAACCCAGTGTGGGCCCAGGCACCCAGAAGGAACTCACAAAGAGGGGGGCTGTGGGCCCCAGGTGGGGCAGTGCAGTCCTTGCCATGGTGGGCAGGGCGGGCCCTCTGAGAGCCCCAGCGCCCCGCTCCAACAGCGGCTTTGGGCACTGAGTGGGGCAGGACTACCACAGGGCAACACGCGCTCCGTCCCCACCCCCACGGCCCCGCAACAGTACAAGGGAAACAATATTTCCATCCTGAGGTCTGTCAAGCTACATCTTCATTTTTTAAATTTTAATCCTCACCCGAGGATATGTTTACTGATTTTAGAGAGAGAGAGGGAGAGAGAGAGAGAAACATTGATCCCCGACCAGGGATGGAACTGGAAACCTAGTATGTTCCCTGCCCAGGAATCAAACCCACAGACTTTGGTGTACGGGGCGGTGCTCCAACCAGCTGAGCCACCCAGCCCGGCCACATCTTCATTTTAATGGCACATGGTACCCATTGTATGGCTGAATGACCATTTATTTAACCAAAATCCCCTGGTACTGTACTTTTAGGTTGTTTCTAAATTTTGGCACCATGAACAATGATGTGAGGTAGAACTTTTCATTTTTATCTGATTTTTGAGAGCTTTCCAGAAGTGAAATGGAGTGGGAAATGCACCAGAACCGCATTTCACAGACACTTCATATACATTCCCCAATGCCTCCAGAAAAGTCGCTCAGACTTTAGTCTCTCCAATGGGGTAATAGGACTATCAGCCAAATCTTAAAAATTGTGGTTTTCATCATCTTTTCTCAAAACACTCACAAAAGTCTTGGGCTTTAAAACAGATGACAGACATTACCAGAACTTCTGATTTTGCTGTCTGTGTGTCAAGAATTGGCATTCGCAGTGAGGTCCCCAAGAGCCTAGGATACGTGAGGGGCCTTCGGAATTGCCTCAGCTGGCCATCCTGTTAAGAGGCCAGCAGGGAGCAGGGGCAGAGCATGGGTCTGGGAGGCAGAAGATGCAGGTTCCAGCCCAGCTCTGCACGCCTCTGCGTCTGGCCGTCAGCACTTCACCTATCATCTGCAAGGGTGGCGAAGAAGAAATGCTCCAAAGCTCAAGTGGGACTTACCAACAGCCTGAGTTTGGTCCTCTGGCTGCATGCCGCCTGTGCTCTGCTGGGCTGGACCAAGGTGAGCTGGCCTGGGCCCTCCCAGAGCTGCTGCACAAGCATCTTTGCTTGGAGCCCCTCCCTCCTCTCCCCCTCCTTCCCTCTTGTCTGGGACATGAAGCTCCAGGTCAGGCTATGTGAAAGCGCCAGAGCCCTGCAAGGAGAGCCCTCCCTCCGGCTAGTCTGGTTTGGAGGGGCCCCTGTGAGCAGCTCTGGAAAGAGAGTCTTGAAGAGGGTCCTGGCCTGGAAGCTGGGGCACTTGGGTTCTGGCCGTGTGGCCGAGCGGTTACGGCCACGGTCACCTCTGTGCCTCAGCTGCTTCGTGGTCTCTCTGTGATACTCGGGGCAACATGTGCTGTGCAGATTACACGCTTGGTTGTCCCTTACCAGCTGTAAGTTCCTGAGCCTCTCTTTGTCTCTGTTTCTTCACCTAAAAAAAAATGGTGATACTAGTAATATTAAATCCTGTCATGAGAACTGAATGAGATAATATATATTAAAGGCTAAACATAGTTCCAGGGACACCAAAAGCCTTTAACAGCCCTGGCTGGGTGGCTTGGTTGGAATGACGTCTCATACACCAGAAGGTTGTGGGTTCGATGCCCAGTTGGGGTGTGTGCAGGAGGTAGCTGATAATATTTCTCTCTCTTTCTCTCTCTAAAATCAATAAACATATCCTTGGGTGAGGATTAAGAAGAAAACCTTTTTTAAAGCTTTGAACAAATGTTAGTGCTTTTTATTACAGGGATTCCCAATTAATTCTATAGTTCGAACTTAGAATCACGCTCTCCAAGTAAGAAGGGGCCAAAGAGAGCTGATGTGTGACCTTCGGCCCAAAGAGAGGAGGGACTCCCCCCACATGACAGATGCCCACTGGGGCAGGGCCAAGGGCCACAGGGCTGTTCCCTGGCAGGTCCTGGGGAGAGACCCTGGGACGTGCACACGGGTCATCGGCCCTCCCCCCGAGTGCTGTCCGAGGCTAGCACTGGATGACTGCCCAGCCTGCCGCATGGGCAGCAGTGTTCGGGGCCCACCCAGTCCTAGAAGTGGCCGGGTCTGGGAGAGCTGCTCATCGGCACTCTTCCCCCGCTTTCCTGCTGGCAGGAAAGAAACACTTAAGCAGTCAATGCCCGGGGTTAGTTACCTTGGACGGCAAACCCGAACTGGGCGGAGCGGGAGAAACAGAGCGGGGCTGCATCGATTTCATACCAGCTCTTAAAAACTGAGCAGCCAGGGACTGCAGAGGACAAGCCTGTGGTTCAACCAAACCAAATGGGTTGACTTGGCGTGGCGGGGAGGAGGCGTGGGGTGCCACTGGACGGGAGGGACGGTTGTGGGGGTGGGGTCTGTTCCAAGGTTTGGGTTTCCACCACAGGATCGGTCCTGGGTTGGTGACTTTCTGAGGCAGGATTAGGGGAAGTGAGGGTTAACTGGGGATCAGGGGCTGTCAGGAGGCAAGGGTGGTTTATCAATTGGGTATCCTCAGGAATAAATCAAAAAGCAGCAGTGCTCTGGGAGTCTGTAAGAAAGCAAGTTACTCAGAGACGGGTAGTTGTGGCCTTTCACAGCTGCCGCAGACCTTGAGGAAAACAGCCTTGCTGCGTGTGTCCCCAGCCGGACTGATGGATGGCAGGCTGTGTGTGTTTTCCAGCCTGAGAGGATTTTCATTCTTGTATCCCACTCAGGTTTTTACTCGTTCGCAACCAAGTCGGCCAAAATTAAAACGCAATTACTATTACAGCATCTTGGTTGTTATTTTCATTTCTTTGTGCATATTTCAGGGGCCCGGAGCATATGGAACTAGCAAAGAATGGGTCACTACTGTAGAAACCTGGGGAGGGTCTCAACCACACCCACGTGCTTCAGGAAGGTTCACCCAGAGACGCCACAATTGAGGCCAAACCCAGCGAAGGCTCCAGGAATGGACATCTGCTTTGTTCCCTGAAAGAAGTATAATGATAGCAGTTGGGCAAAGAGGTCGAGGAACCTCACAGGGGGCCCCACCCCCCAGTATTGTGGAAAAGGGACTGTGGGTGTGGGAGTGCCCAGATGGGCACTGTAGCCCCTGGTACTTCTCTCCCTCCCATCAGGGGTAAAGGGCACCTTAGATGGAAGTGGAGGAATTGCTAATATGCATTCCCCACCCCACCCCCCAGCTGTCAGGAAGAAAGCATTTGAGCTATAGTGACTCTATATTAATAATCTCTGATGACAAACAACGGTTTAGGTGGGTGGAACGCACAGACCACTCGGCTGCGAAGAGCAAGCAGAACTTTGAGATCCTCAGACCAATGTGGGTGGTGGGCTTTTCTTGCAGGGCGCCCCCTGTAGACCTAGGGAAGTCCCAGACAGGATGTAGAGTCCTCATATACAAAACAGGAGTTTTCCTTTAAAACAAAATTATACCCGAATAGACAGTCCTTCAAAACAGATACGTAAATGGCCAATAAGCACAGGAAAAGGTGTTCAGCACCATGTGCCATCTGAGAAAGGTGCATTCAAACCACAATGAGATACCACTTCACACTCACCAGGATAGCTAGAATTTTAAAAAGACAGATGATAACAAGTGTTGGCAGGATGTGGAGAAATTCCAACCCTCCCACACGGCTAGTGGGAATATAAAATTGTACGGTTGTTTTGGAACACAGTCTAGCCATCTCTCAAAAAAATGAAACATAGCGTTGTCATATGGCCCAGTGAATGCACTCTAGGTAGATGCCCCCAAGAATTGAACACACAAGAATTCATACACAATGTCTATAGCAGCAGTATTCACAATAGCCAAAAGGTATTGTAGAAACAACCCAAATGTCCATCAGCTGAAGAATGGATAAACAAAATTGGTATGTCCATATTATGAAATATTGTTTGGCTATAAAAAGAATGAAATAGTAATACATGCTACCACCACATGGATAAACCTTGAAAACATTTTGCTGAATGAAAGATGCCATTCAGAATGAAAGATGCACATATTTTGATTTCATTTATAAGAAATGGCCAGAATAGGCAAATCCATAGGGGCAGAAAATAGTTGGTGGTCGCACAGGGTAAGGGAAGCTTCCAGGCACATGGAAAGTGACTAGTGGGTACAGAAAACTTATTGCAGACCTATTATGAAAGAGGGGCTTCCTTTTGGGTGCAGGAGTCTCTTTTCTGGAGTGATGAAAATGTTCTGGAATTGACTATGTTGCACAATTCTGTGAATACTAAAAACCGTTGAGTCGTACACTTTAAATGGGTGGATTTTATGGTTTGTGTATTAGACCTCAATAAAGCTGTTATATTAAAAATAGTAGGGGAAACTGGGTGTGGGATATATGGGAGCTCTGTACTATTTTCTGGTTTTTTTTTTTTCCTGCAAATCTAAAGCAGTTCTAAAATTAAAAGCTTATTTAAAAAAAAAAAAAGTATAGGTGTAGAAAGCAGAAACAAAATTGATTTACTGGCTTTCCAGGACCCAGTCTGCCACAGGCAGCTGAAGAGGAAAACAGGGAGACTATAACCCTCTCAAGCTCATGTTCAGAGGGGAGGGCATGGGTAAACAAAGAGGAGAATCAAGAAGCCACATTTTGTGCATATCATACCCAGGCAAAAAATTCTACAGGAAAAAAGGAAGGGAGGGAGGAATCAAAGAAGGAAGGAAAGGGAGAGAGGAAAATAGCATGCCAGAGAACAATGAAGTATACATTCTGGAAGAAGACACCCCCAGGAATAGAAGATAATATTATATACGAAATGTTGTGTGTTCTCAAAAAATTAAAGATAATAAACTATTTGAAATAAGAGTTTGAGGTGGAGAATAGAGGGAGTTGAAAAGGAGGTTGTGTGGGCTAAGAAGAGAAGGGAAAGACAAAAAAATAAAAGCATCACAGTGTTAATAGATAAAGTAATATCAAGGGTATAGTTGGATACCAAGGCAGTGAAATGGAAGACAGATTTGAGAAAAATCACGCGGCATGCAGAAGAAATTTACCCAATGTGCAGCAGAGGTGAACCCTAAAACTACCTTGTGAACCCAGGGAAAGATACACTTGCAAGTTGTTGGAGTTTGGACTGATCACTTAACCTCTCTTCTGACTTCTCATCTATAAACTTGTGCTAATACCAGTCTCTACCATGTGGAGTTACTATGGGCCAGACAGGGTCAAGAGCCTGGGCTCTGACCACTCGAGCTGTCACATTTGAGTCTGGAATCTGCTTCCTATTTGTATGACCTTGAGCAAGTTACTTCTTTTTCAGCTCTTTATCTGCAAAATTGCCATAATGACAATAACTTCCTTATAAGTTTACAATGCGGATTAAACACTTAAGAATGAAACACTTATAAATATGTATTTCAGTTGACGTATATTTGATATATAAACAGAATCAACTTACGCTTAATGGTGAAAAATGACAGGCATTTCTGTTAAAAATATTAAAATGCCTACTATCATTATAATTACTTAACTACATTTTCTTTAAGTATTAGGTAACATAATAAGAAAAATTAAAAAATGAAAGGTATAATGTGTGGGAGCTCTGCCTGCAGGGCCCCCCTGGACACCATGGATGAGAATAACTGCCAAGACATGATCTGCATGGGGAGGAAAGGTGGCCGATCTCACTAAGGAGAGGGGCCAGGAGCCTGTTCCTCAATGGGCTTTTATTGAGTTTAAATTGCACAGGAATACAGGTAAAGCTCATCAATCATTGTCAGGCAGTAAGGATCAAACAATAGACAACATTCAAAGAACTATGAGGGCTTATTCTGATCAGAGTCAGATAGCTAAAGGGCCACGAAACTTTGGGGAAACACTGATTTCATGCTTGGACCCTTATCATTTAATTTGAGGGTATTCTTAGCAGAGCAGGTTTCACAGGATTTTCTGCATTCTTTCTTAGGCCTGATCGCCCCAGGGAACTTGCTGTTTCCAGCACAGGGCCACACCCACCTCTGGCATTGTTTCAGGTTTAAGGCATTGTTTCAGGCTTAAGTTGGGCAGGGGAAGTAAGGCAGCCAAGAAATTAGGAGACTTCTTGCAGACAGAATGAGAACTCAGGCTATGTCAAAGCTGAGGGGCAAGGGTCCATCACCCCCTTTTTCTGTAGCCCCCAAAGTCCTTCCCTGAGGGCCCCTTTGCAACTGTACCTGTCTTAGATCATCCCTCCTTTGAGGAATCTTACCCATCATTGGCTAACCAGTCATCTGCCTGGTGCCAAGCAGGGTGAAGTGAACGGGGGCAGAGGCTACACACGTACAAGGAAGATAAGCTTTGTCTCCTTAATGGCTTATGGTCCCAAGGTCTTTTTACTCAGTCTTAGCCACAAGGGGTTACAGTTTCTGAAACCAAGCAGGGTGGTTCCCAACAGCATAAAAGCTTTGAAAGGAGGTATGGTCTAATCGAGACTTCCTGCAGAGTTTTGACATGGGCAAAATGAGCCAGGGGAAGGAGAGACTTGATTGCTGTGGCTCCAGGGACAGAACTAAATTTGGAGCAGCTAGGACAGGTAGTGTAACAGGGTGCAGCCAAGAGGGGGGGACCCAAATAGGGATTTGTAATGGGGTCCAGAACTCAGGGTGTTCAGGAAATATTAGAGAAAAATATATATATGATGTCCTCACCCCCACCAGTCTGAGCTGGGGATGGGACACATGGACCAGGGCTATTGAGAGCTGTTTTGTACAGCAACAGCTTTGCAGCTAACCTCTGGCATGATCACTTAACATATCTATAACCTTTAACTGGTTTCATGGATATGTTAAATAGCTGTGGCTGTGCTTTGAGCCAGGGGGATGGGAGTGACTTCCACCCAGGATGTAACTGGGAAGAAACTCCCCCTGATTACAGCGCCTGTGTGAGAGCTTGGAGATGATTGGCTCCACGCCATGGGGCCATGCCTGCCTGGACTCACTATGGCAGCCCAGAAAAGCTGGAAGAATACAGAAATGCTGGCAGGTGTAACTGAGTGTGGCAGAAGTCGGAAGTGGGGCTACAGAGGAAGATTGGCGTGGGAATTTAAACCCAGGCACCTCAGCCATACCAGATTAGGACCATGTGGCTTTGGGTTGCTCCCTTTTGCCACGTGGCTTAGGAAGCAGGACTTTGCCTGGAAGAAAAGGAGTGAAAGGACTCTTGCTGGTGGGCCATGAGAAGGTGCCACATGGCTTTGGATTAACTGGAGATCATGGTGGCAACACAGCTGATGGTGCTGAGAGCCCGAACCATGGACTTCTACTTCTTTTCCTGAGATATGGTACCCTGGACTGGATAGAGGGGAGAAGGAAGGACTGTGTGCATCTTTGGGTGTTCTAAAGGACTTTAGTATTTTAATGAAGACATTAAGTCATTACTCTAAGTCTGTATAGCTTTTAAAGAAATAGTTCCTTTCCTTTTCACCAATCTCTGGCATTGGAAGATGTCTTTCCTCTGGTGGCGGGCAAAACACACCTAGTACAGGGGGGTCCTTTTGGTAATAGTATATCGTTCACCCCACCCTCCCCCCATCTGTTCTGTAACAGTAGTGAGATCTCTGTTACTGCAAATGTCTAAACTGAAGTTGGACACTGTGTTATGGCTGCCACAGTGGGGTTTCCCATGGGCTTGGAAGGGGCCACAGAGCTTCTGAGGAATGGCCCCGGCCCAACAATGGGATCCTGAGGTTCTAACAGTGAGGTTACAACCTTCTTCCCTGCCTTTGCTGGAATGGGTCTCCAGACTGTCCACATCTATTCAAGTGGGATGGGTGGGTCAAGGAGATTGATGAGCCAGCAAACTGAGCAGTGAGAAGCTAACCCCCATGTGTGTTCTTGAGCCAAGAATCCTGAGGTGGCTGTCTCATCTTCAGTTGCTCTCTGTTCTGGTCGCCATTTCTCATGGTATGGTAAGTACACTCTGGTGGTACAACAGATGAACTTTGGTGGCCATTGATTTAACACATTTATACTTATCGTCATGGTATGAGAAACTTCTATAAATAATGCCTCAAGACCATGATGCTATGGATATAATTCAAAGGGAAAATTTGTCTTCATGCTTCAGCCAGAGAAGCAGAGGGTAAGGAGAGAAATTCCAGGGCCTGGGTTTAGGGAAAACTTAGGAGTGACCGCAAAGTGTCCTGACACCCAGAAGTCAAATGGGGCTGAGCCACTGAGACAGGAAGTGCTGCCAAGCAGAGCACAGAAACTGTGCAAAGCCAGACAGACCTACGGGCCACAGCCCAGCAACCAGCCTGCACAAGGTTGGAGGGACCCAGGCACAGCACAGCTGACGGCCGAGGAAGGCCACTGACTACTCTGACCAGTGCATTTTCAGATGTCTGGAACCTTCAACCCCCTCAGCTGGCTGTCCCCCTGGGGCTTCGCAATGACTCCCTTCAGGCAGGGAAAGAGGATGCTTTCCTGTTCGGAGACTTTGAAGAGGGTGCAGGAGTCAGAGTTAGCCGTGCCTTGCTCTGTATCCAAGAGCTGGAAAGGAAGAACCAAGAGAAAGAAGGGGTAATGTGGCTGGAAGTGAGAGAAGACTCTACTTCTTTGTCTGGAGACTGTAGAGTTTGGGGTGCGGCCTGCATGTTGGGTGTGTATCAGAAAGGGTGCTGACTGAGGAGCCCCTTGGCCCTGGGCTTGAATCCACTACCTCCTGGCTGGGTAAACTTTGACATGTTACTGTAAACCATGGCTAATTACACCTACCTTATGTATTGTGAGCACTGAATGAGGTCAACTTATCCCATCCAACCATAGTTGGACCATACTTTTTTTTTTTTTTTGCAATATGGTAGCTTCATTTGCATATCATGGTGTTTATTTCCACCGTGTTTTTGTGTGTCCATGGTTCAGCTCAATGTCCTTATCTTTCTCCCTCCTGATAGACTGCAGGGCTGCTGAGAAAGACCTGTTCACAATCCACCCTCAAAACATGTGGGTGAGGAGCTGGCCCCGGAACATCTGCTCTTTAAGTGCAATGGCCGTGGGTGCAAAGGCCCGGCAGTGACTCCAGCGCTTTGCAAAAGCAAACAGCAGATGGAGAAAGCAGAATCAATACATTGAAAGATGGACTAGGCACATTTGGTGAGAGGACAGTCTGTGGACTGAGAAAACTGAGAAACTGCAGTGGCAAACACCTCACGGCAATATTTCCTGAAAAATCAAAGGTGAAGTAGAAGGATTACCCAAAGAGCCAGGTTTTTGTACAAACAAGTGTGGTTTATTTTGGAAGTAGACATCTTCTAGAATTTTTTCTGTATGAATTCTTAATTATTTGTAGTGGTGGAGGGTACATTCTCAAAATCACAACTGCCAAGGGGCAAGGACCCAGTTCCGTGAACAGACCTGTGATGAGGCCGGACGGGCCAAGGCGGGGCTGGAGAGGTTGGGGGAAGAAGCTGAACTGCTGCATCGATAAAAAAAAATAAACGTGAGGGGAAATAGCGACATATCACATGTGGATGAGCCCTGAGGGCGTTATGCTGGCTGAAATAAACCAGACCCAAAAGGACAAATAAGCGTGACTGTGTGGTTCCACTTCCATGAGGTACTGGAGCAGTCAGATTCAGAGACAGAAAGTAGAATGGTGGTTGGCAGGGGCAGGGATGGGGAGTTATTGATTAATGCACGCAGTTTCAGTTTTGCAAGAGACAGAGTTCTGCAGGCGGACGGTGGCGATGGCTGCACAACACCGTGACTGGGCTTAACACCGCTGAACTGTGCACTTAAAAATGGTTAAAGTGGTACGTTTTAGGTGATACCCATTTTACCACAATAAAAAAAATTGGAAAAGCATTAAAACATGGGCTTTCTAGGGGGAAACTGGAACCAGAGGAGAGGACAGAGGAGGAGAAGAAAGATAGCGATATGGCGAGAGGCTGCCACCAAGGAAAAATCCCCCCGAGGTGAGTGGCCAAGGACTTTTCAAAACCAAGGCTATTTAATAGTGAGCATGAAGCTGTTTACTAGATTCACAGCAAATTCCCATCCAGACTCTAATCTCCATTGAAGCCTAGTGTACACAAAAGTTTCCTGGGAATGGGGTATTTAGGGAAACCCGGAGGGACTTAATCCTCCTGAACTGATGTGAGGTGGGGCAGCGCTGCAAGTGTGGAATGGAGCCTCAATCCAGGGATTGAACTTAGAGAAGTAGGAGCACAGAGCCACCGGTGACCTTGGCATTGTAAACCCTCAGCGCCTTCCTCCCCTGCACCTTTCAGGGAATTTGCAGATATCTCAAGGATGACAATGGACTTCCCAGAGGGTCAAGGCCTTCTCCAGATCTTAAAAGACAGACACACTCTGGGGGTATCTGAGTCACACTTATATGATGATGCTCCTGTCCTCCTTGACCTTGCCAACCACCACCTTGCTAACCGTTATGCTTTTCAGGAATGTAGCCACAGCTTCTGGTGAGGGTTGCCGTTTGTAAGTCAGTAGAGCGCAGTGGGGATTCTGGAACCAGATGTGTTGGGTTTGGATCTGGGGTCTGCCACTTATTATGTGCCTCGGACAACTTGTTTCACCTTTCTGAGCTTCAGTTTATTCATCTATAAAACAGTAGTTATAATGTTAATACTCCACCTCATAGAGCTTTTGGGAGACTCAAATATAGGGCCACATACAAAGTACGTGGAATAGTTCACGTAGTGTTTGGGGACTAGAGTGAAGAAATAAAATGGAGTCGTTACCGTTAAGCTGCTAGATTACAGAGATTAAGTAGGCTGAGGCACGAGGAAACAATTCTTGTTTTAACTGACCCTGGGAACTTAAACTTTTGAACTTTCCGACCCCGTGTCAAAGGCTGGATGCACGTCAGTGTGCTGTGCGGAAATGCCTGGACGTACATCCAACCTGCAGTGAACCAGTGGAGCGGCCTCAGGAGGAAAATGTCCCGTTGTCCAGCCCACCAGACACCCGACAAATACCAACTCAGCCTGGCCCAGGGGCTGCGAGTGCTTGTTACTGTACGAACCCTCGGCTTTTCTTTTTCCTTTGAACACTCTGGGTATTGCCCAGTTGTGTTTCCAGTTTGCAGACCTGAAGACCCTTGAGGAAATTTGTCGTTTATATTTAGCCAAAGCCCCCTGATGTTTTGGGGTCAGGTAACACTGTTCATCATTAGCTATTACCAAAGTGCCTGCCTCAGTGCCTGGCGGGACTGCAATAATTGGTATCGATGATTATTTTAAGGAGGCCTGCGGGTTCCTGATCTCTGCCCTAACCTGCCTAGAGCCCTGTGTGCCTTGGTTCCAGGAGCAGCAGAGCTTTCTCAGGCCACCCCAGACACTATTTGCTCTTTCGTTCCCTGGAAAGCAAAGGAACGAGGTGAGCCCCACGTGGGCAGTGGCATTAAGGAGTTCTCCAAGGGAGTGGGGGTGGTTCCACATGGCTCACCACCCTCTACAGGAAGAAACGACCCAAGCACAGACCTGCTGCTGATAGGAGAGTGGAACCGTCCTCTTAAAGGGAAGACCCTATTTTAATAGACTCTGTGTGATAGGAAAGCACGTATTGCTGCTGAGGTGGCAGAGGCGAAAACCAGTTCGAACTCCGGGCTGACTTTACAGCAGGGCGGGCAGAGCGGGGCAGACTCCTTGGAACTCTGGCTTTGGCTTTGGCGCTTTCTCTTCTGTGTTCTGGCTTGAATGTATTCGCAGAACTTGTGCTTTTCCGATGTGCTCTGGGAGAAGGGGAGACATAGCATGTGGGAGAGGATCAGGAGGGGCCAGAGCCTTACATGGGAGCTGCCCAGGAGACTTGGGGGGAATCTTGCCCCTACAAGGCCCCAGGCAGATGTGCAAGAGCAGGGGGAGATGCTTGCGAGAGCCTGAATCAACGCTGCTTCTGCTCTGGGCTCTGCTGGTGATGGGGAGAGCGGACTCTTCTCTGAGCCTCACGACCACCCTCTTCTTTCTACATCCGGGTAACAAGTATCTATGAAGTGCCTACTCTCTGCAGACACTCCGCCAGCCACTCAGGACCCTGTGCAATCTAGTGAGGGAGAATCTAGTGCATGGCAGATACTGTCTTCTCTCCCCTCGAACACCCCCTCCCCGCCTTGGTCTAAGACACCAGGTGACTGCAGCAGCCTCCTCCCTCATCTCCCTCATTCCCTCCAGCCCCCGAGAGTCCATACTCCACACAGAAACCAGATGGGTCCTGCCCATAACCCTCCAGTGCACCCCTGTGTCCTCTGCATGAGACCACATACCAGGTCCACCTGTCTCATTTCATTTCTTACCACTGTCCCCAACCCACAAGGCCCGGGTCACCCTGGTCTGCTCACTCTTTCACCATCACACCAGGAGGTAGGACTCCTTTTTGTAGGCTCTCCCCTGACCTGCTTCAGGCTGAGTCCGTCCCGTTGTTCAGCTCAAGGAGCCCTCGCCTCACCGTGCCAGGCCTTCTCACTCTCTACCACATCACCCCGCCTTACTTCCCTTACAGCATGTGTGCCCCTCAGACGTTTTTACTCATTGCCTACACACCTCCTCCCAAGAATGCAAGTTCCTTGATAGCAGGGACTTGTCTGAATTCTTCCCAAGGATCCCTAGAGCCTGGCACACAGGTGCTAAATAAGTTTCTGTTGAACAGATGAATGAATGAATGAATGAATGAATGAATGAGATGAACAGCTTCTTTGGACAGAGACTCATCTCCAAGGAGTCCAGCCAGGGCAAGCCTAGGTGAGCCTCCGGGGACCTGCCACGTGGAATCTTACCTGGTTTTTCCCTTTCTGGTAGAGCTGTTGCCTTGGACTTCTTCGGGGATTGGCTATAACCAAATGCAAAGGAAAGAAGGTTGGGAAGGCCAGGCTGGAGTGTCATGGCAGAGCGGCAGTGTGGGCGGGGAGGCAGGGAAGGTTCTCCGGGAAGAGGCAGGAGCCAGTCCTCCCTGAGAACCGGCAAGCACCACCCCAAGCGGGACCCTGACAACTGTGACTCCACTGCCTGCTATGGCCACAGGGACCAAGGCACCCCCACCCGGGGAGCTGTGAGGGAGACCACTCTGCCAGTGCTGCCCCAGGCCGGACCTCTCTTGGTCTCTTGCCTCCTTGCAGACAAGAACTTTCCCCCTTAGTGGAGAAGATGAAAACCGGCTTCCCTGATGAATTACTTACAAGCACAAATAATGCTCTTATATTATCTTGTATGGGCTTTACACTTCAGCAAGCCTTTTCAGGCAATGGATGTAATCTGTCCTCCCTACAACTATGGGAGAGGGGCTTTGGAGAGGAGAAACTGAGGCTCAAACAGACAGGTGGCCTCACCAAGGCCACAGTGAGGCAAGCCGGCCTCGCTCCTTTGCCTCCTCTGGCCTCCCTTGGCCTCCCAACGTGGAAAAGAAAACCAAATGCAGCACCCGCACCTTCAACACATCTAAGTGAGCACAAGCACCTGCCTATTCCTCCCCAAGCCCATCACACTGCAACCATCCCACAACCTAACATCCTCTAAGTGCGCACATTCCTGATTCCATTCCTGACACTCCACTCCCCCCAACCCGCCCACCCCACCTTCCCTCGTTCAAGTCCTATTCACCCAGCAGGGCTCTCCAAGCCATAGCAGAAACACCTGGGTGATTGTTAAAAATACACAACCCCTGTGTACCTGCCTCTCATGCCACCGGCTGTGTTAGACTCTCTAGGAATTTTCACTTTTAATAAGCTCTCCTGTGAATCTGAGCACAGCTGGGCATATAAGGCAGGCAAGCCCAAGTCCCATCCCAGCTCTTCTGCTGACCAGCCAGGTGACTTGTGGTCATTTGACTGTTTCTGAGCCTCAGCTTTCTAATATGTAAAATGGAGGTGATAGGGCCTCCACAGGTGGTTGTACGGACTAGGACCATGTAAAGCACCCAGCGATGGCAGGCAGCTATCATGGGCACCCAGTACTGCAGGCACCAGTGCTGGCTGTCTGGTCCTCCTCACCTGCTTCGTGAGGCCTTCCCTCACCTTTCCTTTCCCCACTTGGGGTTAATCTCTTTCTCTCCTGCCATCCAGGGCCCTTAATACCAACATAAAGGTACCGCTGCCTGCCTGTTAGCTCTCCTTCTCCACTTGTGTCTTCCCAAGAGCTTCTGGAGGGCTAACTGCAGTTCTCCGGCCCTGTCTTGCTACAGCTGACACAGGTCATCCCCTCAGGCCCCCCCACAGCTGGCAGCTGGAGTCTGGGCTGGCAGACTGGGTCTTGGAGCAGCATGAGCAGCCCCGGAGGGCTCCATGGGAGAGGCTCCCCCTGCCTCCAGGACAGGCTCAGTCAGCCCAGGACCTGGCCAGCACCTGGCTCCCTTCTCTGGACCCCACTAGCCTCACCTGGGAGGACAAGTGCTGAATGTGAGGGAGCAGTTCTGGGAACAGAGGGGCAAATGAGGGGTGTGAAGTCCACCTGTATGATGGCTGTTGCCTTTCTTGAGGAGGTTCCTGGACTTCCTGGAGCTGGTTCAGGAGTTTTTCTGTTGGGATGGAGTCTAGAGGCTGGGGAAGCAGCTGAGCCACTGCTGTCTGCAGGAGCCCCAAGGCCAAGTCTTTCTCTGTAAGCAGAGCCAGGGAGCAGAGTCCTCAGGGGCACAACCCCAGACCCCATTCTGTCCCTGGATGGGACATGCAGGAAGCAGGGCCTCCAGCCCTCTGCCTAACCCTGGCCCAGGGCAGCTTTCCCTAACCACCTCACGTTCTGCCCACGGGGCCCCACAGGGAGGTCCTACTTCTCCCTGGCCCTGTGTGTGCTATGTGCCAGCCTTTCCACACCTCCTTGTGTATACCTTGCTCTTGGCCCACCTGCCTACCACACACCCTGGACTGTCTGGGAAGCCCATAGGGGACCTGCCCTCTCCTCCTCCCCCTTCACTCTTCCCATAAGGAAGCCTTCCCAATCAGCTCTCAGCTCTCACTGCTCCGCACCTTCCCACTTAGGCATAGCCTCCACCCCTGTCCCAATGTGTGCACGCATGTCCTTTCATGTGTTCACATGAGTGTACATGTGTGTTCTTATGTGCATGTGTTTGCATCTGTGTGCATGTGCATTTTCCATGGCGGGGCAGTGAGTGAAGAGCTGAGTCTGCTAAGTTTGGTCTTTGGTCTTCTCCCTCCCAGGTGCCGAGGCCTGCGGTCAGTGCAGAGGAGGGATCCCCTCTGAGGAGCAGGGTCATGGATATCCTGCTGAGGAGTGGGAGGAGGGAGCTGATGTCCAGCTAGACAAAGTTTGGGGCTCCAAAAAGGACTTGAGGCTCAGGCAGAAGGCCCTGGGGAGGGAGCTTGGTAACATCTGAATGCCGAACCAGTGGACAAGGCCCTTCGCAGCCTCCACTCGGAGGATGACCTAGGATGGGGCTGAGTCTCACCCTTGGGAGGAGCAAAGAGCAGCCAGAACTGAATAGCACTCAAGGAGTCTGTTTGCAGGATCTGACAAAGGAGCTCCAAGATCTGTGGGCAGGACAGACATGGGTCAGTGGACTGGATGGCCTATTCGAGCCGGCAATGCAGGCACGTGCCCCCCAAAGTTGACTCCAGAGCCACATGCTTGGCTAAGGTGGTCCCCACAATGGTCCTTGCCTCCCATCTGCATGGGATTTTGCACTCTACAGAGGGCTTGCTCTCCCAACAGCCCTGGGGGAGAGTCTTAAATTCCTCACTGAACAGGTAAGCAATCTGAGGCCTTGAGAGAGGAGGGTACCTGGCAGAGAGATGGAGGCAGAACTAACCCTCAGAATCAGATAGGTGGACCCCTCATGTCTGAGCCCTGCTTGGGCTGGTTGTACCCCAAGTCCCTCCCTGGGAAGGTGAAGTCAGAGATGGACAGTCAGCTCCTCAGAGACGCACCGAGTCCCAAATGCCCGAATCCTTGGTGTGGGGATTTCAGGGACCCCACAAGCCTCCCCACCCTGAAGTTCCCAAATTCAGAGTCTGGAGATGTTAGCAAAGAGGTGGGGTGATCCCAGTGGGGGCTGGCTGGTTCTGCAAGCTGCTCAGCTTGGGGCTCCTTCCCGCCATCGAGCAGCACGCCCGCTTTGCTTGTGGCTGTGTCCTCAGCATCTGCCATCTTTGCTGCTTCAGGGCCCTTTCCCCCCTGCATCCTCCAGTGAAGGATCACTGGGAAAAGATCCAGCTCTGTCTTGAAAGGGCTACGGGGGCTCCCTAGGACATGATGCTGATGGCGGCTGTGTCTGTGGTTGGCTGGAGTTTGAGCCCGCGATGGGAGATGGAGCACCTGGCGTCCTAGGAAAGGGGTTCCTTCTTTCAGGAGAGCCCACTTGAACCAGTGGAGGTCAGAGGGGAACCTGGGCTTGCCTCACCCCCAGGCCTATGCTGGCTAGGGTGTCCACCCTTGCCCCCAGGTACCCACCCTCTATGGTGACCCTACCCCCACTCTGCCCCAAGGTCCTTCTCAATTTCCCCGACTTCCAACTTACCTGCCCCGTGCACCCTCCCCAAGGAACCTGAGAACCCATTTCCAGGCAAGGTGAAGCCGCCCTATGGTGGAGAAAGTACTGTGTTCTAGTCCCAGCTGTGCTGCTTCCTCTATGGGGACCGGGGCCACAAAATGTCACCTGGCAGAGCCTCAGCCTCCCCATCTGTGAAATGAGGATCTGGGGCCCTGTCTGCGCCACTCACGTCACTGGGCTATTTTGAATGCACTGGTCACAGGCAAGGCGTTGAGATTCTGGCTAATTGTCTGGCCTTTCCTGGAGAACATGTGTGCATTTTAACAGGGATTTTCCATACCTTAACCCACTGGAACGATCATGGACTCATCTCAGGCCTTGATGGGGAAACTTGAATGTGGGGAGGTGGGCTTTGTGCTTTGTCTAGCATAGACCAGACGCCTCTCAGAGTGTGGGGAGGCGAGGCTGGGGCCAGCCTTGCAGGCAGCAGGGTGCCGCACGCTGGGGGTGGTCTGAGGACACACTGGGCGGGACCTTCGTCTCCACACTTCTCACTCCACCACTGCAGCTGCCCTCGTTAACTTGCCAAGTGCCGAAGCGGGAACAGACCTCAGTGATAACGTATCTATGCCCCCAGTTTGGCTCAATCATGGGACTAAGGCCCTGAGAGGGAAAGGACTTAACAAAGAGGGGAAAAATTACACAGAAACCTGGAAATGGCAGGGGATTGGGCTTCTGACTCCGGGTCTGGAGTTTTTGGGTCTTACAGTCTTAGGTGCAAGTATCCCCGGGAGAATTCACACTTAGCAGATTGTAAGAGTTCTAGTTGGGATCGCTGTAGGTCTGGGAGCAACACCACCCTGTTCTCTGTCCTCAGACTAGGGCCCCTCTAGGGCCGCAGTCCCCAGCCTTCCCAGGGTCTCACCAGCAGCTCCTGATCCTGCAGGATGTAGGTCTGGACTCCTCCATCTCTGCCGGAAGTGTAGCTCCCTTGGCCCTGGCGGGAGCGGCGGCGGCTGAGCGCTTGGGCGGAAGCAGGGATGAGCCTCCCGGTCTCTGCCGAGTACTTTGCCCCCTGCTCCCGTTTAGGCTCCTCCTGCTGGAAGAAAAGTGTCCAGAGACTCCAGGGGTGGGGATATGGAATAGATAGACAGACAGACAGACAGACAGATAGGAGAGAGGGCAGAGGGGAAGAGAAGAGAATAGAAGGAGGGTGGGTCACATCTCTAGGGTGCCCATCACCTCCTCTCTTAGAAACTCAGCATCACAGCATCTCAGGGACCCAGGATGTGGAACAGGCCAGCCTCACCCTGTCCTACACCCCTCTCCCCAGCAGGGGCCCTTCCATTGTAGCCAAAGCTCTTCCTCCTGACGCTTCTCTGAACACTGGCCACCCACCTACTCTCTCCACCCCCTCGCCACCCACTGCGGTCCTTCCTCCCAGGCAGGTCCTCCCTGCTACCCCTCCCCCCAGCCCATCAGATATTTAAAAACAGTATTCTGTGCTGAGGTCCCCACCACCTACCTTAATTCCTAGCTCAGCTGCCCCCAGGTCTGTCTCCCACAGCTTGGCATCCTTTCTTAGCCCTGGGAAACCCTCCTAAGCTGAGCCTGTGGGCACAAGGCTGGGGCCTCTAGACACGGGAATTCCAGTTAAGACTGGTAATATCTTTTTTCCCATGTTAAAGATAAGAAAAACTGAGACCCAGACCATTTAGCTGAGTTGCCCCCAGAGCCACAGTGAATTCGTTGCGGAGCAGAGATGAGAATTCCGCTGCCCATCATAAGTGCAGGACGAGACTCACCCACAAAGGGCCAGGTCTGTCCTAGGGCCAGTTCCTACTACCTTCAAGCTGCCTCCAACTTGTCTTTACTGGTCAGCAAATAGCACCCCTAAGGCCACTCCACTTTTGTTTGAAAACCTTCAGTGGCTCTCCACTCATGAGATTAGGCACTATGCTAAGTTCAGAAATTAGAACAAGCTGCTCTGCCCACATTCTAAGTCAGCCCCTTCCCACCTCTCCCCCACTGCCCTGCACTTTAGCTCCCTGCTCTCTAAAGATGCCCTGTATTTTCCAGCTCCTGAGCTTCTGTGCGGTATGCCTCTGTGAGGATGCCCCTGCCCACTTCTGAACTAGGAATCCTTCCTGCATTTCTCCCCCTGCCCCCTCTCCCCCGTATGTTTCTCTGTTCCTCTGAGCTCTCACTGCGGCTGCCTCCCTTGGGCTGGTATTTGTGGTCCCTCTTCCCAGTGCGGACAGCAGTGCTCAGCGAACACTTGCTCCTCTGCTGATCAGGTTGGCCAGACTGGGGCAGGGTTTCCTTACAAACGGCTGGGCCCATTGCATCTCTTCCCAAACAGTTCCTTTGTTCTGCACCCACCTCTTTGTTCTTCAGCTCATTCTCCTTGCTGAATGTGACCACCTGGGAAGCCAGGTCCTTCAACTCCTTCTTCCAGGCCTCTGGGGGAAGGGGACAAGACCCTGGCAACCGATGTCTGGGGCCCCTCTCCCTGCCCTCCCTGTGGCACCAGGTATTGGGGGGCTGTAGGTGGAAGAGCATCCTCTCCTCCCAGTTGCCCACTTGCCTCTTAAAGGGAGGTGGTGCCCTTGGAGGAGGGATTAGGAATCGCTCTGCTGGTGGGTAGGAGGGGCTGTGGTTATCCTGGCAGGTGGCTTGACTAGGAGCTTCTGGAGAGCATTTGGTTATTTATGCCAAGATGCAAGTGGTTTAATCTAGCTTTGTCCCTTTTAGGAAACTGAAGCCAAGATTGAGATTCAGTTGACACGCAGTGCCCGTTACTAAAATATTGGACTACTGGAGAGGGTGGTACAGAGCGCTGACTAAGCCTTCCAAACCTCTCTGCCTGCAGGCTGCCCCAACTCCTACCGCAGGACCCCTCCCCACGACAGAAAGGGCGAGCCTGGCAGAGCAGAGGCGTCGGGCACGCTGCAGCCGTGCCGCCCATGGCTGACTGTTCCGATGGCTGGTGCCTGAGTACAAGCACTGAATCTTTCCAATATTGTTCCTGTTTGTAGCTGTAAGTCACGTGACTGTTGCCCAAATCCACTTCTCCTCTGTTTGTGATTACTCCTCAAACACCTCAAATCCAAGCAGGGGCTCATTTCTGAGGACTTGGGGGTGGGAAATAATGTAGATTCAGATGCCAGAGGAAATGAGGGAAAGATCCTATTTTTTTTCTCAGGCACCTACGCAGGAGGGACAGCCCTTGGAGAGAGGCATAACCCCAAAATAGAGGGTCTGTGGCCCAAGTACCCACCAGAAAAAAGCCGGGGGTCCCGATTGGACTGCGGGTCTCCAACAGGAGCAGGGACGGTGGGCATCCCCATCAGACAGTGGGATAAGAGTGCGGCTTGAGGCAAGGGAGACAGAGAGTACTTGTCCCGGACAACACAGACAGGCCTCCCGGTGAAATCTGTGAAGGGGTGGAGGCTGTGGGAGGGCAGGCCTGGGTGGCCCCCAAGAGCCCCAGCAGGCCAGGCAGGGGGAGCGCTGGCCCCACTTCTTCCAGTGCCCACAGCCCATAGATCGTTAGGGCCTGGAGGGCCTGTGCAACCTCCTGGACTTTACCCCGGGCACTTAGAACAGATAGCTGAGTGATACAATCAGGATCACCCAGCAAGTCGGGCTTCCCGAGACTCTGGTCCTGAGGTCTCTTTGGCTACAGCAGGTGTGAGCATACAAAGGTAAGCAGCCCGACAAGGGACACATGGGGGGTGGAGGCAATAAGCCATAGTCTCTGATGAGAGGGACCTGGGCTCAAATCACAAAGAGTGAGATTTAGCTAAAGCATCTGGATAAAACCTTTTGCCATCTGTCGGCCTGTGCAGGCTTGAGCACCAGGCAGCCTGTAGGTAGCGGCAGGCAGCATACACATGCGGGCCTTCGGCCTGTGGTCTGTGTGATATTGTGTCACTGCTAGGTAGTTCAGCTTTGAGGGCCAGTCTCATCGGGACAGAAGGAATGCTTACTGTCTCCTTCCTGAAACACTTTCCTTTCGGGCCCCTCACTCTCCTGGCTTGTCCTAGCTTGCCAGCCACTCCTCACCTCCTTGGCTGCTTACTTGTCCTCTCAGCCTCTTAGCCTTGGGGTCCCTGGGGCTCAGCCCCCAGGTTATCCACACAGTCACCTGGACAACCCCATCTAGGCACACCACTTCAACCACCACCCATCCTTGAATTGTTCTCAAGTTTGTACCTCGCCCCTGAACTCCAGACCTTCTCTGTGTCTCCACCTGGATGTCTAAAAGACATCTCACATTCTGAACCTCTTAGGTCCCAGACCAAACTCCTGACTCCTCCCCCCTCCTCCACAGTCCCTTCTGAAGTCATCTTTGTCCCAGCCAATGCAACTCCAGTTTTCCAGTCGCTCAAGCCCAAAACCTGAGAGTCAACATTGACTCCTCTCTCCCTCTCACACTATTTTTAATCAATCAGCAGATCTTGTTAGCTTTACCTTCAGTGTGTCTCTAGAGCAGGGCCACTGACTCCCCCTCATGACCTCCCTGGTTCGAGCCACCACCCAGACAGAGGCCAACAGGTCACTTCTGACACTGCTTTGCTCTCAACTTTCCGTGGCTCTCATCTAACTCAGTGACATGGCTCAGCGATGGCCATAGTGGCCTCCAGGGCCACACGATCCACGTCCCCATTGCCTCTCTGCTGCATCTCCTCCTCCTCCTTCCTATGCACCAGCCACATTGGCCTCCTTGCTGTCCCTCCAACAGAGGCAGGAGGCTTGCCTCAGGGCCCTCATACTTGCTCTTCCCTCTGCCCAGGACATTGCGCCCCAACCCCAACATCCACATGGTTGATTCATGCCCTCTCTTCTTTTAGTTCTTTGCTCAAAAGTCATGCCATTGGTCAGCTCTCCCCCTCTACAGTCTTGGCGCTCACCATGCTCTGATGCCTGGTCTTTCTCCCATCCTTCCCCCAACCCCGCTCCCCCAAGAGCTAGCTCCTGAGGACAGGGACTGTCTTGTTCATTGTCATATTCCCAGGGCCTAAGAAAGTGCCTGACTCATACGTAGTTCACACTCAGTAGACACTGCTGGATGAAATGACCTGTGTTGGCAAACAGAGTGTAGCTCTGAGGCAGAATATTCTCCCCTTTCTCCGATTTTTGGGAGAATCGGCAATAAGGGAAACTCTGTAGGGCCATGTGGTCTGCCTTTGGAGCCTGCCCCTCAAGTTAAGTCTTGGCTTGGCCAAGTGCTTGCAAGTAGCCAAGCAGCTCTGTGAGCCTGGCCAAGTCCCCATTCTCTCTGGGCCTCAGCCTAGAAATAGGGGCTGGGTCCACTTTTCCAGGATTTAAAAGTCCCTACCACCGGTGGCCAGGCCCTGGCCATCTCTGCCCTACCTTGGATATGGGTCACGTGCTGTGGGTGGGGGTGATGCCGGGAGAAGAAGGAGTGGTGGCTGAGGCGGCCGAAGCGGTAGGCGCCAGGGACTTGGGGCTTGGGGGTCCTCAGTGCCTCTTGGATCACCTTGAAATCCACAATCCCTGGGACCAGCGGTTCTTTCTGTGGCCTGTCAGTCTCGTGGCTTCTTGGCTTGTGCTCTGGCTTCTCAGCCTTCAGCTCAGCACTCGGACTGAAGAAGAGGGTCAAGAAGAAGTTAATGAAGCCTCTGGGCAGCAGTGCCTGCCCAGACTCAGAATTGAGGGCTTAGTACAGAGTCCATTCCTGAGATACTCCGAAATGTGGTTTCCAGGGTTTCTCTACAACATCTCTCCTACTGCCCCCACCACCTGAGCTCAAAGCTGGGCCTCTGAGGGGATCCCTTCCCAACAGGGACAATCCCCAGTCCTAGGGAGGTTTCTGTCTTCCTAAGGTACCTTAGCAGGGAGCTAGGATCCCTCTGAGAGAACTCAGATGGAATTCCCCAGGACCCCAGTTTTCTTGTAGGAACCATCTCTCTAGCCAGAAAGAGAAGCTATAGACCCACCTACTCATCCGAATACCTGGATTGGAGCAAAGGCACATTATATACACTTCCAGAGCCAGAGGGCTGACCCCAGCAAGGCTTTCTCCCCAAGCCAGACTATTGGCAGCCCAAGAGAAGCCAGCTGTAGGCTGTCACACGTCCCCCGCCCCGTATCCCCCACCTATGCCATCAGGGGCAGTTCTAGCCCAGACTCAGCACTGGGGGCCAAAGCAGGCCTCAAGGTCAGCCCACACCAGCAAATCCTTTTCCTGTGGGAGCCCCTCCCAGGAGATGCCGAGCTGATGGTGCAGCTAGCTCTCAGGGGTGCGACGCTACAGGGAAGCTTCAAGCTCTTGCTTCGCTTCACTGGAGACAAGCCGTCTCAGGTTCTCTGCCCTCCACCCTGCACCCTTTCCCTCTCCTGAGCATGCTGTGCCTCTGTCCTTGGAGGAAGAGGTTGAAGTGCGTGCAGCAAAGATCTGAAGGTGGGCTGCTCTCTGCTAGTGCCTGGTGGGACCACCTGCCTGCTCACTGTCTGCTTTCCCTTCTCCTGGTGGCCCTGGCTGGAGGGAGTCCTTCTGGAGTATAGATGGACTCAGGGTATGCTAAGCAAAGTGTTCTGCCTCAGGACCCTCCAAGGGTTTTGCTGACCAGGCCCCTCAGTTTCCTGTTCCATCCTTGGTTTGCTCCTAAGGGATCTGGGACTTAAAGAAATAAAGCAAACCTTTCCTGAAAGTTACATTAACTGGCCTCCCCTAACCCCCAACTAACAAAGTCAGCCCTTGAAAATCCCTGGAATTCCTGCGCTCAGTGCTCCTGGCCCCTACTACCATATCCTCTCCCCATGCAGAGAGGGGTCCCACCTGTGGTCTAAGGTACCTCAGGCCTGAGAACCCATTTGGGACCTAGCTGATGGCAGTAGAAGGGGAGGAGGGATTGCCTCCCTTGGACCCTCCTCAGTCTGTTGAGTTCCCCTGAGGCCACTTTTCTACCACCACCTCCTCAGGTCAGCAGGGTAGGCGTTTGGGGCCTCACCTCAGCGGATGGTCAGCCAATTGGGTTGTCACCTCTGTAGCCATTGTATGGTTTCTATTAGAATCAAGTTCGGTGCACTTAATGCTAGCGCTGAAGATGGGTATCAGGAGCTCTCACAGACTGTCAGTGAGGGTGTAAACTGGAACAGATGCTTTGGGAGAAAAAGATTGGCAATATCTTGTAAAACTGAACATTGGCATACCGCTTCACCCAGCAGGTCCTCTCCCAGGTGTATGTCCACGCTCAGCTCTCTCAGGTGCCCAGGTGAGGCTGTTTGTAAGACTGTTCAAACTAACACGGATCAGACTAGTAAACACCTGAGGACAACCAAAGTGTCCAGTGGCAGAAGAATGAATAAATAAACTGTGGTCCATTCAGGCAATTGAAATTGTGTTGCAACTAAAATGGATGAACCACGTCTATGTACAACATAGGTGAATTTTACAAATAGAATGCTAAGACAAGGAAAGCAAGTTGTGGAAGACTATATAGCTTGAGATCCTTATTAAACATAAAGTTCAAAAGCAAGTAAAATTATCTTAAACATGTGATGAAATGAGAAAAGAAAAGCAAGGAAATGTGAGTCACGGAATTCAGCTAGTGGCTCTTCCTGAGAGCAGGCGGTGGCAGGGAGAGGAGCACCTAAGACACACTTGTGGTGACGCACCAGGTCTCGGTTTGGGAGGTGCGTTTGCTGGTGTCCATTGTATTATTAAGTAAACGAATTAAATGATGTGGATGAAAGACGACAGGTGCTGAAGCCAAGCATGGTGACTCATCTAAATCTATGGGCCCGAGTACATGCTCATGCAAGGGGCCAGGGATGGAAAGAACGGGAAGTCGGTGCATTCTGAGAATTAACACTTGGAATCACAGATTCTTCAAGGGACTCCAGAAACCCCAGCAGCCCCAGAAACCCCAGAAACATTAGATGTGATCCATTAAACTGATTTTATAAGACACTGCTGGGCCATACCCCACACTGCTGCCCTAGAGAGGTGAGGCCTGTCTCTCCTCCACTCCCCTCTCCCTGTGGGCCCCCAGCCAGCCAGGCGCAAGGAGTCTGAATGCTCATAAGAGCCTAGGGATAGAACACCTCTCTCCCAATCTTAGACCCTCTCAGCTCTCCCCTGGGCCCGGTCTGGCTCTAGCATCCATTTCCTGCCCTGGACGGACCCCTGGACTCACCAGGGCAAGCGCCCACTCCAGCACGTGGGCGAGAAGCCCCTGTTGCTGGAGCAGGAAGGAGCAAGAGGACAGTCAAAGGGAAGGCTTGTGGGTTCTGTGGGCAAGCCTGTCTGCTTTGTGACTCATGGGCCAGGGGTTGCTAGGCTACCCCTTCCCCACAACTCCAGAACCACTCCCCAGCGCCCCTCTCCTCACCCTAACCTAGCTCCTCTTCCTCCTCCTGGAGGGAAGGCAGGGCTTGCTGACAACCTGCTCTGCTCTCCCTCCAACCCCCTTTCCACCTCCCCCCATTCAGAGCTTTCAGTGGGAACCAAAGGAGGAAAAAAACAGTGGGGCTGGTTTCAGCCAGTGAGCAGCAGACAGAGAGGGGAAAACTGGCAAAGAAGGTTGGTGGGCTGGGGTCCCAGCTTTGTCAGTGTGAATGGGCCAGATGCCACTATGGAGGGCTCTGTCCCCATGCTCCTGTTTCTGGAGACTGACTGGCAGAAAGCTGTCTCTTAGATGGAGAGACATGACCCAGAGGTGGCCTCTAGCCCTACCCCCGGCAGGATCGCTGGGTGGGAAGATCCTGGGTTTTCAGTAGGGCAGGGGTTTCAAATAGAATCTGACTCTGTCTAGGTGTGTTACTTGGGTAAGTGGTCTGTACTGCCAGATGCAGAATAGTGATAAGAGTGCTTGGTTCAAATCCTGGCTCTGTTACGTGCTGGCTGTGTGGCCTCTGAGCTCTCCGAGCCTCGGTTTCTGTATCTCTGACATGGAGATGATGCGGGCACGTATTCTCACAGGACTGTTGGGCAGACTGAGGGGCGAATGCACATCACAGTGTTTGGAACAGTGCCCGGCACCAAGTGTGCTCTCCTATTGCTGTCGCCTTCTCTGAGCCTGTAAAATGGGGCATTCTCACCCAGTCCTGGGTCCTTCTGAAGGCAAATGAGCTAATGGACGTGAAGAACCTATTTGACTACATGCCTGGCTCCAAAGTGGTAATTCCCGCTACCTTTATTGTTGGTATCTTGATGGAGGCCGACTACCAGGTGGGATAGGTCTGTCGCCTGAGAGCTGCACTGGGTAAGTAACTATTTCTCTGAGGCTCAGCTTGGACGCCTGTAAAATGGGGGTAAGGCTAATGCCCAGTCCTCAGGGCTGAGGAGGGGTCAGGGCTGCCAGGGTGCAAGCAGGTTCTGTAAACTACGGAAAGGTTTGCACACAGTGCTGGATGCTGTCCTAGCCACGAAGCCTCTGGCCCTCAAAACCCATGGGGACGGGCCTATTCAAGGGTCTTTATCCTCACCACCCCTGGCTTCGTGTTAGTGGCCCAATGCTTCTAGACTCTGCGTCCTCCTCCTGGGAAGGAGTAAAAGGAAGGAGGACAGCCAAAAGCAAATCCAAATCTTTGTGCTGAGGGCTGGTGTGGGGTCACAATGGGGAGTGACTGCTGATCGTGGCCTTCCCTAAATGCTTCTCTACCCACACAGGTCAGAATGTTCCCCATTTGAGCCCTGGCTTCTCCTGTCTCAGCAGGAAGGAGGTGACTGACCCTTTTGATACCGTTCTAAAAGTCCCCTCTTTCTGCTTCTGGGAATCCTGGTGACTGTTATGATAAATGACATGTTTGAAAGGAGAGAGGGCTTCTTTCCAGGGCCAGCCCCTCCCTGTCACTCCGGGCTCACTCAGGGATCCCCCACAGCGGGCTTACTCAGCTGAGGGTAAAAGCCACGTTCCCCTCCCCATGTGCACTGCTGAACACTTCTGTGGTATGACTTAGGACACCCGGTCTGCATGCAGACTGCAGCTGGGGGACAGAGAGGATACCTTAGGGACTGCCCTCCACACCGGTTTGTGAGGGTTATAAAAGGGTGGCTGAGGAAGATGACATCTTTCTTTGTAGAGTGTCAAAAACAGGAGGCAGATTCTGTCTGCTTGGAAATGGTGTGAAGTGCAGTCCTCCTGACTGGAGGCCTCCGTTATAAGAGTTTCAAGATAAAACTTTAAAAGCACTTCCCACACAGCAGACAAAGTGCTATACTATCTCATTTAACTGATGAGGGAGCTAATGATTAGAGAAATCCTTAGTTATTGTGTTGCAGATATATTCTCCCCTCCCTGGCTTGCTCTTCTGTCTCCAAATGCAGTCCCTGATGGAGATGTTGGTGGCAGTGAGAATGGCACCAAGCGTTAGACCAGTGGGGTCAGACTGGACCTTGATTTAGCAACACAGGTACTTAGTCCTGGCTAGGAAAGAATTCAGAGCCTAGACTCCAATTATAAGAGGATGTTTCCTTAGAAAGTCACAGAAGTAGAAGAAATGAGCAGTAAAAGACACGGGCTCAGGAAACAATTTACAGAGAGAAAAGAAGGGTCCTTGGAGCTTAGTAGAAAGAGAGAGGCACCCTGGCTGGTGTGGCTTAGTGGATTGAGTGCTGGCCTGTGAACTAAAGGGTTGCTGGTTCGATTCCCAGGCAGGGCACATGCCTGGGTTGTGGGCCAGGTCCCTGGTTGGGGGTGTTCGAGAGGCAACTGATGGATGTATCACTTGCACATTGCTGTTTCTCTCCCTTTCTCTCTCCCTTCCTCTCTCTCTAAAAGTAAATCAATAAAACATTTTTTTTAAAGGAAAGTGTCTTGAGTGGTAGTAAAAGACTGTGAGAAAGGGGAAAAAAAGAAAAAAGAAAGAGAGAAGCAAGGGAAAACGTGCCTGGTGGGGAAAGGCACGGGTGTGCTCCCTAAGAGACTGCACTGGGTCCTCGGTCTTGACGATATTCATTTGGAGGCCTCAGGGCAGGATCCCAAAAGACTATTCACCAGCTTTCCAAGTGTGACCTTTCAAGGTCGTGGCCTCTACTGACTGGTCCTGATGTCAGCCATGGTGTCTTTGCTTGTCTGCTTTTGCTGCTTTTCTGGGCCTGGAAACTGAAACACGACTGAGACCCAGAGTATCTGATGTGAGACAGAACCTCATTGTCCTGGGAGCTTAATGCTGCAGGGCTATCTCTGGACCGTGTGTTCGTTCCTGCTTTAAGGGGGTCCAACAGCATGACTGACAACATGGGGGGGGGCAGTGAGGAGGGGAGGGTCTGAACCACGTGACCAGAGATATGAAAGGTCAGGGCATCTAAACCGCATGACCTCTGATATGCTAGGGGAGCAAAGGTCACCTGGGGGTGAGGTCCTTGTTTTCCCAGTTTGCCCATTGCTAGGCACCCAGAGCTTTCTGCCCTGGTGACTTTCTGTACCTGGCTCATGGTCCTTTGCTCTGCTCACGTCTGTCTCACTGCCTACCACAGAGAGAAATTCCTTATTTTTACATAGCCCAATTTACTGATCTCATCCTTAAAGATCAGTGGTGTTTGTGTCCTGTTTGAAAGATCTTTGCCTACCCAAGGTTATCTCTTGGATTATTTTCTAGAGCATGGGTCCCTAACCTCCCTCTTCCCCATGGACTCTGCTCAAATTACCACCCGAGCTCCACCTCCTTGTCCTCCCACCCCACCCTGGTCCCTGGTGCCACAAAGGTTGGGGACCACTGTTCTAGAAGATTTACAGTTTTACCTTGAACACTTAGACATCAGCCTGGGTTTGGTTTTTGCGTATGGTGTAACATACGGGTCAAGGGCCATATTTTTTCATAAAAATATCCTTTTGATACAGCACCATTATTCAAGGCACTGTTCATATCCTGCTTCTCTGCAGTATCATCTTTATCAAAATTCAGCATCCATGTATGTGTGGCCTGTCTCTGGACTCTGTGCTTTTCCCCATGCTTTTTGTTTACCGTTCCACCAACTCTACAGTCTCTTAATAACTGTCATTTTAAATGCCTCTCAATATCTAGTGGTGTAAGACTTTGCTGAGGAAAACTCATTTTCTTCTCCACTCTCAATATTTCTGACACTGAATGTATAGGAGTTTTCCCCACTTCCAGCAGTTCTCCATTTCAGAGACACCAAGTGGGTGTTCCATGAGCTTAACTCAATTCTGACACTCTCTGCCTAGTGACCCCACAGGCTAAGGGCCCAGTCCCACAAGACTGCCCCCACTTTAAACACCAGGTGCAAGTTCAGGTTCACCTGTTCTTCAGACTGACCAGTTATAAATTGGGTTCCCATGGTCCCTTCCTTGGGCTCTATAATTTGATGGAATGACTCACAAAGTTTAGGGAGACATTTGCATATGTTTGCCAGTTTATTATAAAGGCTATTATTAAGGATACAGATGAATGGGCAGATGAAAGGGTTCATAGGGTAAGGTCCAGAAAGGTCCTGCTTGCAGGAGAACTGAGGTGAGCCCCTCTCCCAGCATGTGTAAGCATTCACCCCTCTGGGGGACTCTCCAAACCCCATCCTTTTGGGGTTTTATGGAAGCTTTATTGCATAGATCAGGGGTGTCAAACTCATTTTCACTGGGGGCTACATCAGCCTTGCGGCTGCCTTCAAAGGGCCAAATGTAATTTCAATTCCTTAACGGTTAAGGAGCAGTTACATTTATACAGTCCTAAAATTATTTCAGCCCTTTGAAGGCAACTGCTAGGCTGATGTGGCCCCTGGTGAAAATGAGTTTGACACCCTTGACATAGATGATGGATTAAGTCATTGGCCATTGGTGATTGATTCAATCTCCACCCTCTTTCCCCTCCCCACATGTGAGGGAGGGGCAGAAAGCTTGCCCTGGCAACCAAAAGTCATCTCATGGACAGAAACCCAGGTGTGGTTAAAAGGGGATCATTTTGAATACAAAAGAGACCTTAGGAGCTGTGTGTCAGGAATGGGGATGGTGACCAGGTATGTACCGTAGTTTTTGGACTGTAAGACATGCCCTCCCCCCAAATTTGGGAGGAATAATGGTTGTTAATGCTGCTGTTGAGTTCTGTTTACATTTATATTGGTAAAATGTTATGTTATTTGTTATTAAATAATTTACCACATTTTTTTGCTTCAAATTTTTTTTTTACTATTTTCCTCCTCTAAAACCTAGGTGAGTCTTATGGTCCAAAAAATATGGTATTTTATATTATAAAGCACAATATCACAGACTTCCAGCTTAGTTTTTTTTAAGACTATCTTCACTATTCTAGTTCCTTGTGCCTTTCTATGTAAATTTTAAATAATCTTTGTCTATTGATATATCTACAAAAATTTTTGCTGGGATTTTAGTAAGAATCAAGTTAAACCTGGGTATCTATTTGAGGAGAATTGATATTTTTACTATGATGAGTCTTCTAGTTCCTGAGTATGGTATGTCTGTCCATATATTTAAATCTTTGATTTTTTTAACCAGCATTGTGTAATTTTTAGTATGCAAAGCATGTACATGTTCTGTTAAGGTTTTTTGAGCAATTGTAAATGGTATTGTATTTTTAATTTCAATGTTGATGTATGCATTGTCAGTCTATAGATTTTTGTATGTTAGTTTTGTATCCCACTGCCTTGCTGAACTCACTAATTAGTTCTAGAAGATAGGTTGTAGATTTCTTGGGATTTTCTATGTAGCAAATAATATCATCTATAAATAGGGAGAGTTTTAGTACTTTCTTTCCAGTCTATATGTGCTTTTTATTTCTTTTTCTTGCCTTATTACACTAGCTAGAACATCTAATACTATGTTGACTAAAGAGTGGAGAGAGTGGACATCCTTACCTTGTTTCTGATCTTAGGGAGCAAGCATTCAGTCTTTAACTATTAAATATAATATTAGTTGTAGGGTTTTGCAGATTTTTTTTACCAAGTTGAGGAATTTCCCTTTTATTCTTATTTTTCTGAGTTTTTATCATAAATGGTTGTTGAATTTTGTCAATTCTTTTTTGCATGAATTGAGATAATCATAATTTTTTCTTTAGCTTGCTAACATGGTGGATTACACTGATTTTTTTTTGATATTGAAGCAACTTTGCATTTCTAGAATAAACCTCACCTGGACATAGTATACAATTCTTTTTATGTATTATTGGATTCTAATAATTTGTCATAGATTATTGCTTCCATGTTACTTCTATATTGATGAGGGATATTGATCTGTAGTTTTCATTTTTGTACTGTCAATATTTGGTTTTGGTGTCAGGTTGATGTTAGCTCCATAAAATGAATTGGGAAGTATTCTTTTCTAGTTTTCAGAAGAGAGTGTAAAATGTATGTAATTTTTCTTTAAATGTTTGCTAGACTTTTCCAGTGAAACCATCTGGACCTCAAGATTTATTTTTTTGGAGTCTCTAAAGTATGAAGACAATTTCCTTAATATTTATAGGACAATTCAAGGGATCTATTGCATAGTGGGTAAATTGTAGTGGTTTGTGCTTTTCAGGAAATTGGGTTTTTTTTCCCTAACTTGTCAAATTTATATGTGTAGAATTTTTCCCTATTTACTTCAAATGTATTCCTAATTGCTCATCGAAGCATTTTTTTAAAAAATGATGGCTGCTATAACATCTCTGTCAGTTTTGTGTTGGCATCTATTGTATTTTCCTCGGAATTTTTCCACATTATTTACATTTACGAGTTTATAGCATAGGCCATATCTTTGCACTTTATCTAGAGACTATAGCGATATCTTCTTTTTCATTCCTGATGTTGAACTAAAATTTGTCATTCTCTCTCTCTTTCCTTGATCAACTCTACCAAGGGTTATTTTTATTAGTTTTTTTTCAAAGAACTGATTTTTAGTTTTTTGCTCCTCTTATTTTCTTTCTTTTACTTTCTTTGGGTTTAGCTTGCTGTACTTTTTATAATTTCTTAAAATGGATACTTAAGTCATTGACATTGTTTCCTTATTTTCAAAAGTATTATACATTTAAGGTCCCAATAGCTGCATCCCACAAGTTTTTCAAGTTTATAGGAGATAAATGCTAACTTTGTTTAGTTTTAATTTGCATTTCTTTGGAGAGTGAGGTTGAACATCTTTTCACATGTTTAAGTGCTGTTTGTATATATTTCTTGTGATCGCTGTTCATATCATTTGCCCATTTTTCTGTTTGTTTGCTAGTCCTTCTTATATGGGCATAGGAATTACATATTAGTTATCCTTTAGTAATAATATGAGTAATAAGTTTTTTCCTACTTTATTGTTTTTCTTTTGACTTTGCCTATGCTGTGAACTCAGACTTTAGATTCCTCTCCTGCTAAAATGCCAAGGGCTTCTTCACCTACCTTTGTTGTTCAGGAAGGTAGCTCATCTTGACCCACTTTACTTTGTTGGGATTTCATTTAACCCCATGAAAGGTTCTGCAGAATAGAGGCCAGAGCACAGGCTCTGAGAGTTTGAGTCTCCGCCAAGCTCTTGGGTGCACCTACCATGGCATTGCTTGTGCTTCTATTGTCCCGAAGTGTATGACTAGCACTTCTCTGATGGTCTTTCAGAGAAGAGGAGAAGAAAGAAAGGGGTGTGAGAAAGGCCCCATGTCTTCCCTGGGATGATCCAAGTTACCTAGTTACCTGTCATCTGAGAAAGACTCACAGTTCTGGAGCTGACAGGTATGGACTGGTTTAAAACAGTACTCAGGGAGGTTGTCCAACTGGAAGAGCAGGCATCAGATAAGAAAAAGAAGCCTGAGCTTTCCAGAAAGGTCTAAGGGCATGGAACCAAACAAGCTTCCTACATTCCTGCCTTTTCAACCTAAATGTCTCTTCTCTGACCCTCACCCCAATTTCTCCCCTCATACTAATTTTTAATACCTAATAATTCTTATAATTATATGTATCTTTCCTATAAATCTGTAAGCTCCAGGAGGTCAGAGGTTAAATCTGTCTTATTTATTACTAAGCATAAGGCCCTGTTCTGCATGGTGGTTACATGGGCGTGTTTGCTTTGTGCTAATTCATGGAACTCCTGATGCAATGCCTGGTACCCAGGAAATACTCATTGAATGAATGAATCACAGAATCTGAGGTAGTTAGGCTATTCACCCACTACATTCCTGAATCATTCATTGCCTCAAAATTCTTACCCAATGTATGCTAGTCAACAAAACAGCTCTAGTGTCAAACAGCTCTCTGCTGCCAACAACAGTCTTGTTGGCTAGAGAGTTCTTCTTAAGATAAAGCTGAAATATATCTCCTTGAGGCTTCCAGTGAATATTCTTGTTCCATCCTTATAGTTACATATATCAAGCTTAGGCCCTCTTTGTGATGACAACCCTTTAGACATTTGAAAGTAGCTCTCACACCCACCTCTTCTCCTAGCTAATCACAAAATCATTGATTAGGCACATATTCTTGAGTATCTGTAACATGAACACAAAAATGAAAAGTATAATACCTGTCCACAAGAGGTTACTGGTCTTGTGGGAGCCATAGAAACTAAGATAGAACATCATCATGCTAGGGACAGTGCAGACACAGGGAAAGGAGAACTCTAGTCCCACCTAGGAGTCTTGGGGAAGGATCCACAAAGGACTGGGCTATGGAATGTGTTCTAAGACAGGACAGGATGGTCCAAGAAGAAGGGAAAATGTATGCAACACTTGGGAATATAAGAGCCCACGGCATGTTATGGGACTTTAAGTAGTTCCACATGGCTTGGGAGACCAGATGTCCTAGGTTGTTCAGAACAGACCATTCTATGCTTGTTATTCCAGAAAACTTAGGTCCTCAGTCTCAAAAGCATCCCAGATAGGATAATAAATTCTCTGATCACTCTAAGAATGCCTGGAACATAATGTTTAGGGTGAGGTGAAAATGGGGAAATGAAGGTGGAGAGAGGCAGGGGCTAGCTGATTATAAGAGGCCTTGTGGACCAAGTTCAAGAAGAGCAGTTAACTGAGCTTTGTATGGTGTTTTCCCTTTGAGGTCACCTTCTCCCTGTAAAACCTAATTCATAGATCAGTATACCTAGTGACAGATGGTCGTTGCTATGTGTTATCATTTATGGAAGACTTACCAGGTAAGTGCTTTCCACATAGCCTGGGGTACGGCCCAGACAATCTCTGCTGATCCTTATTCATGTGTGTACTGTGGCTGATTGTCTGCCACTAGGCCTTGGATTTGACTTGTTATGGTTGTGTTGTGTCCTGAGACAGCCCCCAACTAGAAACTTTGTAGGGCTTCCCTGGAGGGAGATAGCTGGGGTGAGGAGTAGGCCCACGGTGGCTATAACCAACTTGCTCCACAGGACTGGGATGACAGGTGGGTTGGAGGGACCTGTAGGACTATTCAAATGAAACCAGTTCACTTGACTCCAAGACAATGTGATAACCGGGGAGTGTTGAGTTAGATGTTTGAATAGGCGGTCAGTGGACATGGTTTAAATATTTGGAAAGTGGATAGTAAGAGTAAGCATTTGAAATACGTCTGACTGAGGCCTAGATGTTATCTCCAGGGAGGAAAGGTTACCCTGGGGGTGAGGTCCTTGTTTTCCCAGTTTTGCCCCCTGCCAGGCACTCAGGACCTTCTGCCCTGGTAACCATCTGCTCCTGGATATAAATGTCTCAGTTTTCCTATTCTCTTGCCAAGGAATTTTCTAGCTTCTTACTATCCCATCTCACTGGCCTGCTGTTTCCTTTGCTAATTAAGAATGAAGAGTGACCTGCATGTTACCTCTGACTCCCAGTGCCCAGAGGTGATGGGGTATGACCGAGGATCAGTATTGTACATCATTTCTGCTCCAGGGACAGCATCATGCCTTTCTGAAGCTGTGGCCCTGTCCTCCCAGCAGAGCTTGGACAGAAGGGGCTGCAGGCAACCCCTCTGGGTCTGCCCTAAGAAAACAGGAACTCTGACCAGCTTAGGCAGAGAGAAGGAAGAAGAGCCCTCTGCAGATGGCTGTGAGCCTTGTTGATATCTGCAGGTTGCTTCTACGGGGCAGAGACACCCTTTCACTGGGCTCTGCCTCTCGCGCTGCCAAAACTGTTCCCATTGTTTAACATGAAGAACTGGTTGTCCTAGCAAAGGCTCCATCACAATTTTAAAATTGAGAGATTTTTACCAAATAGTCTGGATTTCTGACTTTGTTCACAAAATAGAAATGTGGAGCCTATGTTATCATTTAAATTTTATTTAAGATTGCAGCACCCATGACATTCTGCCCCAGGCCCCACACTTTCTATTTCTCATACTCAGCTTTGCTGCTTCTTCTTCCTTAGCCCTTGGCTCCTTCCAACTTACCATATAGTTTGTTTAGTATGTTTAGTTATCTGTCCCCTTCCACTAGAATGTAAGTTGCATGAGAATAGGGATCTTGTCTGCACAATGTTACATAAACCCCCTTCCAGGATATTGCAACCTAGCATATAATAGTTGAATGAATGAATGAATGAATGAATAAGCCTGAGGCTTACATTCCCAAATGGTAGCAGTCACTTGACTTGCCTGGGCCACTGAAGGCATGTGTATTTGCACACCTGCCCTACACATTTGTCCCTACTGACCAGCACACCAGTTTCTCCCTCCCTTCCCCCTTACTCTCGTCTCTCAGGCCCCACTGGCCTTCCTGTGGGCCTTGGCATATACAGTTCTCTCAGCCAGAGCATGCTTCTTGCCCCTCTCTTCCTGGCTAACTCCTGCTCATCCTGTGCTCTCAGTGCAAACTGTCCTGGATTCCTCTTAGGTCAATCCCTTGGGCATAGAGATTAGTTCTTTCAAAACCTACCAGAGAAAATTCCTTTAGTTACATTATAAAAACATAATAGGTATTCACCTTCTTGTGAAGATGGATGCCCTCTCCTCCTACCCTGACCCCTGCGCTTGGGATGCAGGTGCGCTCAGCTGTGCAAAGCTCAGCTCCTCTGAGTGAGTCAGCCCTGGAAACCAGTTCTGCAGAGCAAGGCACAGAGTAGCTGAGGGCCAAGGTTTGTAATTACTCCCTTAGCCCTCTGTTTATCCAGGATTTATATTACGCTGGGCCTCCTTATTGCATTCTATCTGTGTCAACACTGGTGGGGGAAGGAGCTAGGGGCATTCTGGCAGCATTGCTCACCCTCCAGGTAGAACCAGGAAGACACTCTCTCCAACCAAATCACCTCATGGTTGAGGGCCCTACTTGGGAACCTGGGGACAGAGATGCAGAGTTTCCAAACAGGGGCTTCTGGAAAGTGTAATCCAAGTGGAGCATTGGGAATTCTAAACTGACAGAGCTGAAGAGCAGCTTCCCCTCTCTCTCCAGTTTTGAGGTGAGGCAACTGAGACACAGAGGGGGCAAAGGGTACATCCAAAACCACACAGCACATGAGTCCCAAAACCAGCCCAAGAACCTATAGGTTTCACTCCATTTTCTGGGCCTGGGTTTCTGGGGCTGGAAAGTCAGGATTTCTTGGTTCAGTCTGCACTGACTGTGGGACCAAAGCATGGACACTGATGAGAATGGATATGGACTTTAGCAGCTCTTATCTTGGGGTGCTCAAAATATGGGTGTGTGGGCCCCACTCCTCATTCACTATGCCTGTGGGAGTGCCCTGGCGCAGGGATTTTGAAAAGTCCTTGGAGATTCTGATGTTCATGGGCCTGGATGATGCTTAAGTCCTTTCTAGTTATGGACAGTGAAATGAGTCTTGTGCCAGAGTGCTTTCCTATTATCAGTCCACAATAGCAGGTCTTACGGGGACAGGCCAGCTCTCTAGCAGGCATCCTGAGAACTCTTTAAGTTTTAGTTGTCAAAATGAAGGGGGTGGTTCCTTTGGCATTCAGCGATGCCAGCTAGATGTCTTGTAACACAGACATCACATGGACAGGCCCTCACAGTGATAAATTATCCTGAATCCTGCACGTCTTTTGAATGTCCTGCCAGAACACTTGTGTAGGTGAAAGCCCAGTCTGTACTTACATGAGCGAAAAACTCCACTTCAGTTTTTCTATAAGAAGTAGATTTCTTATCCATTGCAAGTTCATGCATCTGCCAACTTCATGTATCATGTTATTCATATGGCTTTTCACTTAGAGTTAGGGCATTCTATTACATTGTAAAGAATTATACGTGCAAGTACTACATTCCCTGTTTATAAGAAATACGTTTTGTTATTCAGAAATCAGAGGCATTTTTGTACATCAACAGCAAAATATCAGAAACAGAAATCAGGAAAAAAATCCCATTTGCTATAGCAAAAAGAAAAATAAAATACCTAGGAATAAACCTAACCAATGAAGTACAAGACCTGCACTCGCAAAACTACAGAACACTGAAGAAAGAAATTAAGGAAGATACAAATAAATGGAAGCTTGTACCATGTTCATGGATTGAAGAATTAACATCATCAAAATGTCCATACTACCCAAAACAATTTATAGATTCAATCCCTATTAAAATACCAAAGACATATTTCACTGATATAGAACAAACATTTTGAAACTTTATATGAAAACATAAATGACCCCAAATAGCCTCAGCAATTTTGAGAAAGAGGAACAAAGTAGGAGGGATCACCATGCCTGACATCAAACTATATTACAAGGCCACTGTAATCAAAACAGCCTGGTACTGGCATAAGAACAGACAGATAGACCAATGGAACAGAATAGAGAGCCCAGAAATAAAACCATGTCTCTATGGTCAATTAATATTCAACGAAGGGGGCAGAAGCATAACATGGAGTAAAAATAGCCTCTTAAACAAATGGTGTTGGGATATATGGACAACTACATGCAAAAAAATTAAACTTGACCACCAACTTACCACCAAAAAATAAACCAAGATAAAAGACTTAAATATAAGTCATTATACCATAAAAGTCCTAGAGGAGAACCCAGGCAGAAGAATGTCAGATATTTCACACAGCAATATTTTCACTAATATGTCCCCTAGAGCAAGGGACATAAAGGAAAAAATAAACAAATGGCATCTCATCAAAATAAAAAGCTTCTGCACAGCTAAAGAAAACATCAGCAAAATGAGAAGGGAACCAGCTGTATGGGAAAATATATTTGCCAATGGTATCTTGGACAAGGGTTTCATATCCAAAATATATAAAGAACTCACACGACTCCACTCCAGGAAGACAGACAACCCAACTAAAAAATAGGCAAAGGACTTGAACAGACACTTCTCCAAGGAGAACATACAGAGGGCTCAGAGACATATGAAAGCGTGGTCAGCATCACTAGCCATTAGAGATATACAAATTAAAACCACAATGAGATACCACTTCACTCTGGTGAAAATGGCCATCATAAACAACAAGTGCTAATGTGGATGTGGGGAAAAGAGAACCCTAGTGCACTGTTGGTGGGAATGCAGACTGGTGCCACCACTGTGAAAAACAGTATGGAATTTCCTCAAAAAACTAAAAATGGAACCACCTTTTGAACCAGCAATTCCACTTCTGGGATTATATACTAAGAATCCTGAAACAATAATTCAAAAGAACCTATGTACCCCAATGTTCATAGCGGTACAATTCACAATAGCCAAGTGCTGGAAGCAACCTGAGTGCCCATCAGTAAATGTGTGGATCAAAAAACTATGGTACATTTACCCAACGGAATACTACGCAGCAGAAAGAAAGAAGGAACTCCTACTCTTTGCAACAGCATGGATGGAACTGGAGAGCATTATGCTAAGTGAAATAAGCTAAGCAGTCAAAGACAAATACCGTATGATCTCACCTATAAGTGGAACCTAATCAACAAAATGAACAAGCAAGCACAATATGACCAGAGACATTGAAATAAAGAACAAACTGACAGTAACCTGAGGGGAGAGGGGAGGGAGGTAATGGGGGAAAGAAGGGAAAAGGTCATAAAAGAATATGTATAAAGGACCCATGGACAAAGCCAAAGGGGGGAAGGATGGAGCGTGGGAGGTGGGGGTGGGTGGGGTGGGGGAAAGTGGTGGTGGGAAAATGGAGACGACTGTATTTGAACAATAAAAAAAATGATAAAAAACCCAAAAATGTAAAAATAGAACTACATTTTGTAACTCCCATAATGAGGGTGTTGAGTCTGCTTGATTTTTTTTTTTTTTTTTACTGATCTACAAACAACAAACCCTGCAGGAAAACAGAGCTGTAGCTCTCAGACAAGCTTCGAAAAGGCCTGTGGTGCCTTAGATGGGGCAGGGGACTGGTTGGAAGGATCTACCTATCAGAATCAGGTCCAGATGGGAAATGAAACCAGACCGAGAACAACAAGGTGAGAAGGCTGGGCTTGGGTGAGCAGGTCACAGAGCCCAGCTTGGTACCGTCTCTGAGCTTACCTCAGACATGTGAGGAGAGGGCTTAGACTCCTGCTTCTGGAATGCCTTCTGTGGGCCAGGACTGCGCTGTGTGCACACACCCATCCCCTGCAACTGCCACCGCAGTCCTGGGGTGCATGCCGTTAGCCTTTATCTCACGACAGAGGAAGCCCAGGCTCTGAGAGTTAAGCTAACTTGCCAGTGGTCACGCGCTGTTTTCAGGGTGGAAGTCTTGTTCACCTGCCTTCAAAGCTGCTTTGTCATTTCAGGCCTGAGTTTCTTTCTGCCCAAGAATGTTTGTATTTATTTGAATTTTGATAAGCAGTGGCTCTGTTTTTGATGCTTTTGCTGGGAGTGATTATGCAGCCTGGATAGCAGTAGGGGGGCTTCCTCGGGAAAGGTGGGGCTTCCTTGACAAAGAACTCTTGGTTCCCTGAGGTCTTGGCTTTTCTGACTTTTGGCTGTACTGGCACCTCGGACATGCACCTCTGTGACCCACCGCACCTTGCTGTGCATCCCGGGTGGCAACGTCAGGGCACACACTCCCTGCTGTGGGTACTCTCACCGCTGGCTGGCCCTGAGCTTCTCCTTTCCCTGGCTGCCAGTTCTGTTGTGATCAATCCAGCCTCCTTGTGTTGGCTGGTTTCCTGCCGACTTGGGCAGGGCATTCTAGCCTCTATGAGTCCTGCAGGGGACTTTCCTGTGGGCCATTCCTTTCTAGGAGGGGTTCAGAAGCTGCATACCCAGTAAGATCTGTCTACAGCCCTGTCTTGAGCTGAACTTTCAGGAAGATTCCCGGTTGAATGGGGATGTCAGGGACAGGAATGGAAGTTATGGGCAGTGTGCTCTGGCTTCTTAGAGTGGGTATGTGTGCTCTTGCAGGTGGGGAGGGGTATCATAATTCGGCCCTGGCAAACTGCCATTTTAACCAGAACCAGAATTGCTGGCACCAGTTGTTTAACCAACTGGTGGATACAACTACTGCAGTGAGGTCTTTCAGGCTGAGTCAAAGAAACCACACGGGGAGAAAAATCCCAGACCATCTTCTTCCGCACCCACTCCCTCGCCCAAGCCCTCTGTCTTCAGTAGGGATTTCCGTCCCTCACTGGTTCCCCCAAGGGATTTCTAACGCCTCACAATCTTTTGTTTTCCTGGAAAGCACCATGGTGGCACCAAAGACCAACCTGGGGGGCTTTAGTTCTCCTCCTCCATCCCCATTCTTTTCCATCACTTAGCAATTTAAATCATCTCAACTCAACATGCAATCTTCATAAAAACACAGTACTTTCTCCACAAGCAGGCTGCCCAGGGAAGTACTGCTCAGACTTTAAGGTGCACGTATGTTACCTCAGAATCTTGTTCAAATGCAGACTCAGGTTCTGGAGGTCTGGAGTGGGGCTCCAAGGCCCCATGTTCCTAAGAAGCTCCTAGGTGCTGCTCACAGGGAAACCACACTCTGAGTATGGAAACCCCAGGTGGCCCCACCGCTGCCTCCCTTCAGTGAGCTAAGCCCCTTCTTCATAGGACTCCTGAGGCCAAGGCTGTGTGAGTGAGTGTCTGAAGGGAGAGGGGAAGGATGTCTCAACATGTGCCTGCTCTTTGGCCAACACTTCTTGCTTTTTCATATTCCTCTTCTCTCTGAATTATAATTCTCTCTTTTATTTATATCCGTTTTGCTGTCTTCTCTCTTGCTTTCTCCCAAGGACTCACCAATACAGCCAGGCCACGTAAGACATAGTCAGTGGGGATTTTGTTCCATTTTGGTACAATGTGATTCCCCTGTGAAGGCTGAATTTTTCTTGCCTTAATCCTCAGGCATCCTTTGTTTCTGGCTGTTTCTCTTGTAATTCCTGATGTTACTCTGTAGTCGGAGGGAGTGTGGGCTTGAGGAGCAGAGTGGCCTGACAGCCGGCACATTCGCACATGCATGCGCACACATGCACACACACGGCCTCTGGGTTCTGCCAGGAACTGTCAGGAGTCATGTTCCTCTCTGGGCCTTGGCTTCTTTATGTCTATACCATGTGGTTGAGCTGGTAAATAGCTGAAGGCTCCTCTGTTTTTAACATCCTTTGATTCTAATTAATCAATAAGCATATTTTAGGTCCTCTGAACAGAATCTGAAGAATGTTTTTTATCCCAACTCTACCCCTTCCTGCTGTGTGTCTTTGGGATAATCATTTACCTTCTCTGGGCCCTCATGCCATGTTTACCTGTTGAGTGATGATGAGAGTCACCTGACCTGGGCAAGTTAGGACATAAACAGGGCCTTACATGTAAAGGTGCCTAGCATAGTTCTTGGCAAAGTAAGCATCTTAGTCAGCTTGGCCTGCTGTAATAAAGTACCATGGACTGAGTGGCTTAAACAACAGGCATTTATTTACCTCAATTCTGCAGGCTGGGAAGTCCCAGATCAAGATGCTGGAAGATTTGTTTTTTGTAAGGGCCCTCTTCCTGACTTGCAAAGAGCAACCATTCATTGTGTGCTCATATGACCTCGTGTGTGTGTGTGTGTGTGTGTGTGTGTGTGTGTGTGTGTGTGTAGAGGGGAAGGGGGAGGGAGAGGGAGAGGGGACACTCTGGTATCTCTTCCTTTTTCCGTAAGATCCCAATTCCACCATGGAAGCACTATCCTCATGACTTCATCTAACCCTAATTATTTTTCAAAAGCCCACTATCACATTGGAGCTTAGGGCCTCAACATATAAATTTTTGGGGGGAAACAAACATTCTGTCCATAACAGTAAGGATTAGTCACTATGGTTGAATTGGCTTGGTCATCTGGGAAGAATCAACAGACTGCCTACCATGTGTTAGGAGCAGTGAAGTTGTACTGCAGAGATGTAGGGAGAAAGCAGATGTGGACCCTGTCCCCCTCCAGTCAGCTGGGACAGAGATTGTAGCTTAGAGGGTGCACGGTAGCAGGCAAGGAGACTAGGGAGAGCAGATCCTAGGATCTGACAAAGGAAGAAAGCAGAGGGGTGGGGATGGTGAGTGGGGAGGACATGCTTGGAATCGAAAAGCAACTCCTGATTAGTAGGCATTGGCAAGAGGCCCCAGAACGTTCTCTGACCCTTCAGCCCTGAGAATGCACGTCTATGGAGGAACAGAGGCAAGAGGGGTAAGAATATGGAATGTCAGTGCCTGACTCAGGGGCTCTGGATGATAGAGATACCTGAGACTTTTGATGGTTTGGGGGTGAGCATGAGGAAGCCCAGTGATAAACTGCTTGACCCCTTCAGGGTCTTACCCATTCTGTGGGAAATTGGAAAGTACTGAGTGGTTGTACAGAGGAGGGTAGCTATGACAACAAGGAGTTTCATCCTAGATAAGGGTAATAATGCGGGTGATGATGACACCCTGAATTAGTGTCTGGACATTTTGCAAGGGGGTGGAATTGGTGCCCTTGTTAGTATCATTTTTGTTAAGATTCCAAGATTCCTTCTTAGTGTCATTTAAGAAAAGTCTGTTGAAAAAATATAGTATGCGGATCACTCATCAGTGACATGTAACTATACTGCCTTCTGCTGAATTACTGTCATGATCACGTGGGCAAGTTGTGAAAAACTTATTTGAGATTTAGTTATTTCACCTGGAAATGAAGGGTGACCTTTGTGATCCTGGTGGGCACGTTCCCTTAAATATTAGATGGCTCCCAACATTGCTCACACACAAAAAAGTAGTATTGGTGGCATTTTTGCCTAACACCTTGTAGGGTTCAGGACACCTCAAGATGTGCCTCTGTGGTATGAGGATTATTTTGAGCTAAAAGCAACTGAGACCCTGCAGGCTCAAGAGAAATATCTGTCCCTCCCCCTTCTCTCCTTTACTATCTAGAAGAATTTAAATTAGGGGCCTGGCCCATGATAAGAATTACCACAAATAACATTTATGACCTATCTATGTGGCAGGGCAAATTACTAATCACTGAACGGGTGTTCTTCCCTGCAATTACCTTCTGAGGCCCCAAGGTGCCTTACTTTATAGCTCAGAATGTCATATAATACCTCATTTTCCCCTTCTGCCCCTAACCTCTCACGTATGTGGGGGTCTCATGCAGGGCTCCCACCCGCAGGTATGTAATTAAATTTGGTCATTTTTCTTGCTAATCTGTCTCATGTCTATTTTACTTATTGATTGACTTTAGAGGGAGGGTGAGAAAGGGAAAGAGAGAGAAACATTGATTTTGTTGTTTGACTTATTCATACGTTCATTGGTTGATTCTTGTATGTGCCCCGACTGGGGATAGAACCCACAACCTTGACCTAAGGAGACACGTTCTAACCAGCTGAGTACCCTGCCAGGGCTGTTTCACCTCCGGTTAGAGCAGTGGAAAGTACCTCGAGGGTAGAGGAAAGTTTCTTCCTCCCGCAAGAGTTGTAATCTCTGTTCTTCATTTCTGAAGGGGTAGGGGAGGATGGGGATAGTATTTCCATTAAGTGAGTTTTCATGTCCCTTTGTCACTGACCTCTGTGGAAGTATCCAGGTAAAACAAGGGACAACTTCAAAGGCCCCTTTAGAGTCCCATTTTGGGTTGTTTATTTCGATCAGTTTGTTGTGCTCGGCAGGCCAACTCTCTCAAGGGCTACAAGTGCCCTTTGGTTTTTAAAAAGGCAGCCTGAAGCAAAGGGTGGTGACGGGCCAGGGAGGGAGGGAGGGCCAGGGTGCCAGCCGGGCGGGTCCGCAGGCGACGCGCACGCACCGTGGATCCCGGGGGAGGCGTGCGCCCGGCGGGCAGCGGGGCCGCGCACGCCGGCCGAGGAGCCATTTCCGGGCGGGGAGGGGCGGGGCGGCTCGCGGCCGGGCCTCTAATCTCGGCGGCGGCGGCCGCAGGGGGAGCCCGAACCCAGTCACTCACGAGTCGGTGGCGCGGAAAAGAGGACCCTCGCGGGCGAGGGTGTCCGAGGGAAGGAGCGGGGAAGCTGGTTCCGGGCTGAGGAGGTGGAGGGGTCCGCCTGGCTCCGCAGGAGGGAGGATAGTCGGCTTGGGGAGGAAGGCTTCTGTCGGGACCGAGTGGGAGGCGGGTCCTGGCTTGGGAGAGGCAAGTAGGGTCCAGACCCGGAGGGTAGGGGGGTCCGGTAGGAGGGGTAAGGAGAGGAGGAAGGGCCCGCGGGGACTGAGGGGCTAGCCCCTGAGGGCGGGCTAAGCTTCGGGCGTAAGGGGGCGCGTCCACCCCCGAGGTCTGAGTGAGTGCAAGGTTCGCGAGCGGGTTGGAGAGGATGCCAGGGCCGGGAGGGAGCGGGATCTGAAACTTCACTCCCGCGGGCTACTAGGGCTGGAAGACTTGCTGATCTTCCCGAGAGAGGAGAGGGTTCTGGGGAGGGAGAGGGATGTAGAGAGCGAAGCCAGCTGTTAATAAGGAGTTCAGTGGCGGCTGGACCAAGGGACTAGGCTGCCTTTAGCGCCCGATTCTCCGCGGGGTTAGGTTGAATGGGCTGGGTTCGGGGTTTCCGGGCCGTGGTCAGGGCGGGCTGGGCGGTGCCCCTGGTACCTACCTGGGGGCACTGCTTTGTGAGAGGCTGGGTCTGGATTCGTTTGGTCAGCTGTCGGAGGGAAGCCTAGTGCCAGCAGGGTTCTGATTCGCTGCTTTGGGGTGCTGGGGGTGGAGTGTGATATCTGGGAGTGAAACTCGAGCTCTCAAAGGAGGGAGAGAACCATTTCTTGTCTGCTCTAGCTAATCTAGGCGGGTCGACGGGATAGTTAAAAGCTTTAGAAGTAAACAAACCTGGTTCCCTTTCGCAGAGGGGAGGCCTTGAAAGTGCGGCTGGAAGAGGACGATGCCGAGTATGGACCTTCTGATGTTGGTGAGTCTTTTCCCAACATCCTCCTTGTTGTAAGGCACTTGTCCCTTAAGTTTTATTTTTAGTCCAAGGGATTTTAGTGTGTAGATTTCATAACCCTGATGCTTGCTTTTGATAGCTGAGCGTTTCTGCCACCTTTATTTTGGGCTTAACGATTAAGATGGAGAAATAACTGAATTAAATGTGACTATTTAATATACATGAAAAAGAATCTTTTTCAAAATTCTTGCAGTTGGTTTTAATCTCTCCCTTCCCATATTACAGGGCAGTTTTAAAACTTCTGTTCTATTTTGCCTGAGTCTGCCATATATTACAGTGTAGAAGTGTTTGTCTCTCAGAGTAGAGTCCGATATCCCCAGGAAGGCAGACATGTCTTATGTATATAGACATGAATAAACACCCATCGTGGTGCTCTGTAATGGTAAGTGCTTCTCAAATGCTTGTTGAATTGAATTAGTTTGAATTTAAGTGTTTTGTTGGGCTGAGGAATATACCTGCTTTGGTAGAGGCAGCATTTTCCTCTCTTCCTGAGGTCTCCCTGTGCTGTTTTCTCACTGAGCAGGGAGAATAGCATTGCCACCAAAATGACATTTTGTTCTTGGGACCTTTATGATTCCATAGAGGCTCTTTAGTGGGAGAATTGTGGGGGAAACAGGACTTTAAAATATCTATATAGAAAAAGTGTGTGCATTTAATTTTTATAAGTCACTTCACTGAGTCCAGTGCCTCCTTGTTCAAAAACATGGATTTAGAAACAGTTCCTTTCCTCTCTTTATCTCACTATTCCAGTGAGTTGGTACCTATCCACTGGGGAATTGGCAAAAACTAACTGAGGTTTTCTAGTACCCGGCGCTGACTTTCTGTAGCAGCAAAACCTGTAAGGTCTGCGAGAGATAATGAGGGAAACTAAGTTGTATTCTGATTTGAGGCTGGGAGCCAAGATGATTTGAGAGACATAAATACTTGTTTTATCCACAGATTCTGAAAATTTCACCAGAAATAGTTTCTTGCCTGAAGTTTCATACATTGTCAGTAGATAATAAATAGCTTTATGTAATTTTAAATGCTTATTATAAGAGCAACATGTTAGGAAAAAAATGGAAATTATAAATAAGCAAAGAGAAGAAACCCCCCAAAATTCTACTACTCAGAGATAGCCACTGGTAGCATTGCTTTGTAGAGAATGATTTGTAACAATTGACAGTTTCCACTTTTCCTCAGTATGTTTATATAAATTAAGATGCCTGTATGTAAGTGGGATACATTCCCTTGCCCAGAGACGTGCGTGTCACTTCCTGGGCCTTTGTGTTCCCTTAATAATCTGAGCAGTGGTTGCTTTTATTCCAAATATTAACTTTGGCATTCATTTTGTTTTGAAGTATTTCTGTAGCTTTTGCCACTACTTTTTACATTCTCATGGTATAATCTAGAATGCTTAGGGCTGTTGCTCTGTGCCTGTTGGTGTAAGGAATTAATTCACAGGGGTAAGGACTGGCCCTGAGCATCCTCCCTCTCCGAAGAGATCACAGTGGTTGAGGTGCTTTTCCCTGGAAAAGTTGTTCCTTCCTTGTCTGTACTGGGCTGTTTGAAACTAAAATGTACAGAACCAACAACCAGGGGTGGGTTTTCAGTGGGTGCACTAAACTTATGAACTGAGTTCAAGGTACTTTATATGATGCGTAAGACATATTCTTGGCCCTCTAACTGAGAAGAAGGGATCCCAGTTCATAAAAATAACCTCAATGCAGGGCAGCATATTGGAGAAACTCAGAAACACTCATAGAGTCATATGATGCAACTTCTTATTTTATGCATGGATCCATTGTTGGGTCTCTGATAAATGGGCCTCCAGTCATGCATTTTTTCTGCTGGGGGAGTAAGATGGGCATAAGCTGAGACACAGCACAGGGTGGATTCAGGAATAATAACCTATTCCAGCAGCTAATATTTATTAAGCATGTGTTACATGTTACGTAGAGAAATAGATGCTCTACATATTCACCTAATGTTCACAGAAACCCTTTGGAAAATATGCTGGCATCTTCCTTTTACAGTGGAAACCCAGACTCAGCTAGGCTCTCACAGCAGTGGAGTGATGGAGCCACATTTCAGCCACAGTTGATCTGATTTGAAATCCCTCCCTCTTACTTAGTGATGTAGCCTCGGGGCCATATTCTCTGTAAGGGGTGGAGGTTGTTGAACTTTGTGACTGATGGGAGAGGGCTTGTGTGGAGCAGCAGGCATGGGGATAGCTCATCCCTGGGTGGGGGGGCACCTTGGAAATAAATGAGTGTGTGTGTGCCCATGTGTGTCTGTATTCTAGTATAGTCTTGTCTGAAAATACATGTTTTATTATACAAATATTCCTGTTTATTTATTTTTTTTACATTGCAGTTAGGGTATTATGAAGTTATGCTTATAAGTAAAATGTTATAATCAAATTTCATTTTAGAATACTAAAGCGGCATTATAAAATATTTGTTATAAAAAGAGGGCATTGGGTTTGACAAGGTTGCGAACCCCGTGTGGACAGTATACTATGGTCATGAAACTGGAAGGTCAGCTGGAGTCCATGAATGTCAAACCCTGTATTCCAGAATGAGGAGCTTGGGCTGTCAGCCTTTAGTGCATTATTGTCCTTAATTTTGCCCTCAGTTGATTAGGGTGGTTTGCCTGCCTTTTTCTGTTTGCGCCTGTACAGCACAGGTGGCAAACACAAGGCCCGCGGGCCGAATCCAGCCCTCTACCTTGTTTCTACCCGGTGGCAGCGCCAAGCTCCTTGCCCCCAGTTAAGGAGTAGTTACACTTACACAGTCCTAAAGTTACATTCAGCCCTTTGAAGGCAACCGCGAGGCTGATGGGGCCCCCAGTGAAAATGAGTTTGACACCCCTGTATATGGTGTGTCATGGGCTGTGGTACTTCCCACCTGTGTCTTAGAATAAAATGAGTGAGTGTATTCATCTGAGAGTGGTGATGCTTTCTGAGGGAATTCAAGTCAGGCAACGTTTGAGCAATTTTTCTTCACTCCGGCAATTATTCCTCCTTCCCTAAACTAGGGCTACAAGTTATTAAATACTTGTAGCTTTTAAGAAATAGCTCAATCTTTTAAAAGCTCATGTATTCCTAAGGTGGCTTTTCTTTTTTCCCATGCAGATGGGTATCAAGGTTACCATTTGTTCCGTGGTAGTGCTGGTTGGGGTTTTAGTGAAAGTTGTTTATCTAGGGCCAGGGTTCTCAGCCCAGGGTGGTTTTGCACTCTAGGAACATGTATCAGTGTCTTGAGACATTTTTAATGGCCATACTTGAGGTGTGCTAGGGGTCAGGGATGCTACTAAACACCCAACAATACACACAGTTTCCCATAACCAAGAATTATCCGGTCTGAAATGTCAGTGGTGCCTGGGTCTAGGGTTCTTCACACAGATAGCGGTCTCTATAGTCCAGGCATTCCCGTGGGTCATCCCAGGCAGAATGAGCCTCTTCTTGGAGTTTAATGGGTCTGCTCTAGTGTTCCTTGGGGTTATTTTGCCCAATGGATCCCGCCCTGCTACTTTGGAATGTATATTGAAGAATGTACAGCATGGTCTTCTGCAATAGAGGAAATTCTTAAGAAATGTTTTCCTTTGCAACATTTCTGCAGCATTCTTAATTTGCAAACAGTAAGCCTGTCTCAGTTCTGTTTTTCAGATTCCAAAACTGAATCTCTCCACTTCTCAGCCTTATCTTTAACCCTTGAATCTTTGTCAGAGATGCCTTCTTTCTGAATCTCAATTGGGATTTAAGCAACACACTGAAAGATCAACACAAAAAGCTCATTTATGCTCTGGTGTCCTATTCATAGGATTGTCCGAAAGAAAGGGAAAACTGAACTCAGTGGATTGAGCACGGGCTGTGAACCAAAGGGTCGTGGTTCGATTCCTAGTCAGGGCGTATGCCTGGGTTGGGGGGCATGTGGGAGGCAACCACATATTGATGTTTCTCTCCCTCTCTTCCTTCCCTTCCCCTCTCTCTAAAAATAAATAAAATATTAAAAAAAAAAAAAAAGAAAGAAAGGGAAAACTGATTGGGACGGTAGGCTATTTAAAATTTTGTTGGCAGTTTGAATGGCCATTGTAGGATGAGCACTGTATTTGGCATTGTTTGAATCTTTACTAAATAAAGCAAAACTGTGTTAACAAGTGTGATAATTTGTGCAGCCTTTAGTCTAAAGGAAGGGGGAATTATGAATAGATGCACCTCAAGTCCCAATATTGGGCTTAGCGTTGCAGCCTGTGTGTTGAGACTTTTTAGTAACAGTCACCTTCTTAATTAGGCTTTGTCCAACCTAACGTTGCATACAGTTTGTACACATTGCAGCAGAATCAGGAGTCAGCCTGAGATTAAGAATTTCCCATAGGGCACTGGTTTGTAGTGAGTCAGTCTGTGTGTGGAAATACAGACACAGAACTCAGTTACTGAGAGAGAAACCATGCTATGGGGCAAGGGGCGATAGGACCCATCTGGGAAGGCAGAAAGTAGTTCATTGGGCATATCAGTTTTCTTCTGACACAGTCCTACAGTATGATGGAGCAAATGCAGGTGCTTTCTCAGAGCTGGGCAGGGTTAAGGAAGACCAGCAGGGGATGATAAAACAACTCAGGAGTAGAACCATTATTATTCTGAGGCCTGAAGGAGGCAGTCAGGAGGGGGAGTAGTTTCTGGAATCTTGGGAGAGCTTAGCTGTAGGAGAGGGTAACCTGTTGGAGTGTAACCACTGCCAACCAGTGGCCTAGAAGGAAGGGAATATAGAGGAATAAATACCCCAGACTCTCTCTTTTCCCACCCTCTGATCTCCTGCCAAAGCCTCTCGTTGGTCATACCCAACTGGAAACCAGAAAATAAGGGAGCCCCGTGAGGCACATACATAACAGAGCTGGAGAAGGTTGGGTGGAGGACCTGGAAAAGCAAAGCATGCTGAAGTCAAAGTCAAGTTAGTTCTGAAAGGCACAGCTAGACGATAGTATCTGAGCAGAGTCTGGAATATTATAGAAAGGAGTGTTTTTCACTGATAACAGAGGACAGATTTGGAGACAAAGTGTTGCTACAGCTTTGGCAAGCCCAGAGCTGCTTTTTTTGCCTTAGAATCTTAACTGCCTTAGAAATCCTGCAGTCCAGCTTCCCTTGCTGTGTGGGAACCCCTTCCGCAGTGCCCTGCCAGGAGTGGGTGCGGATTATGTTCTCAGGGAGACCTTTCCACTGTTGGACAGCTTTAATTGTTAGAAAGTTTGTTTTGTCCAGATCGCTGAATGTATCAGCTTAGATTAGGTTTGACTGTATATAAACGGAAAACCTAAAGTAACAGAGATCTTTAAAAGGTGGAAATATATTTTTGTAAAGTCAGAGAAATCCAGAGTAGTCAGTTCCAGACAGATGTGGCCATTCCCAGGTCTTTGAGGAAGTTCTACCTCTTATCGTGCATCGCCTCCTCAGGCTCACTGCTTTCAGCTCTCTCTGTCAGGTTTATGTTCCATCCAGCAGGAGGAAAGGAAAGGAGGACTTGGCTCGCTTCTTAACTACAAATGTCTTCAGGTGTTGCCCTGGCTGGTGTGGCTCAGTGGGTGGAGTGCTGGCCTCCCAACCAAAGGTTGCCGGTTCCATTCCCAGTCAGGGCGCATGCCTAGGTTGGGGGCAGGTCTGCATTTGGGGGCCTGCAAGAGGCAGCCAGTTGATGTTTCTTTCACATGTCAATGTTTCTCTCCCTTTCCCTCTCTCTAAAAATAAATAATAAAATCTTGAGAAAAGTTTTCATGTGAAATTTATTCTATGTACAGAAAGTACATGAAGCACATATCTACATTTTAAAGAATAATAGTAAAATAATCATCCGTCTACCACTGAGGTTAAGAAATAGAATATTTACTGTCAGCCCCATGTGCGCCCCCCCCCCCCGTTACATTTCCTCCTTCCCCAGGGGATGACTACGATCCTGATTTTTGGAATAATTATGCCTTGCTGTATTTATTTTTATTCATTGATTTTAGTGAGAGAGGAAAGGGGGTAGAGAGAGAGAGAAGAGAGACATCAATTTTATGTGCCTTGACTGGTGATCGAACCTGCAACCTTGGCTGTATCTGGTTGATGCCCTAACCAACTGAGCTACCTGGGCAGGGCTCCCTTGCTGTTGTTGAAAAACTGTATTACCACCTATGTATGTAACTCTTAAGTTTAGCTTTATTTTTTAACTTGATATAAATGTATTTATATGTATTTTAAAATTTTCCTATGTTGGTCAAATATTTGTGAGATATACATGTTCTTGCTTATAGTTTAGTTCATTTTCATTGCTGTGTAGTATTTCATTGTATGACTGCCACACGTTCTTTCTCTATCCCACTGATGGTGGACATTTAGGTTGTTCCAGTCTGGGGTTTATTTGAACATTACCATTATGAACTTCCTTACATATGTCAAGTGATAAAACTCTAAAGTAAGAGAAATCCAACTCTTAACAAGTGTAAGAGTTTTTCTGGAATTTATTCCTAAGAGTGGAATTGTTGAATTGTAAAGGATGTACACCCTTAACTTTACCAGATAATGTCAAACTAAAGAGGTTAATACCATTTATATTTCTAGCAACAGTATGTCAGAGTTCTTGTTTCTACACAGCTTGACAAATCTGATACTTACAAGGTTTTTATTTTTTGCCAATTTGGTAAGAGTGAATCTAACTGATTTCCATATGCATATCCTTGATTACTAAATGTGTCCTTTTAAATGTTTATTGACTATTTGGATTTCCAGGTTTGTGGGTACCCTTCAAGTCTTATGCCTTATCAATTACTTATTTATTTCTCCTTGTAGTTTTATTAAATGTTACATATATTTTGCAGTTTTGTTACTAGCTTCATACAGATTCAAAATTATTACATTTTACCTCTCAAGTTGCATTTTTAATATAATAATGCTTTTTGACAATATAATATAGCTACACGAGCTTTTTAGCATGAAATAGGCAAACCGTGAATGTTTGGTGAATGAATGACTTGCCTTCTGTGTAGGCAGAAACCGCAGGGCAGGTCTAGTCTGTTCTGGCACGCTGTTATTTGTGTCCTACTGTCCTATGAATTGAATAAATCATTTTTTAATAAAAAAGTGTAGCATTTTCTCTTTTGAGGTACAACTTCCACACAGTGAAGGGCACCAATCTTAATTGTACAAGTCAGGAAATACTTAACACATGGATACGCTGTTCACACTGTCCAGCAAGACTGGAAGATGCCCAGCATCCCAGGGAGCTGCGCACATCCCTGGCGGCTGGTAGCCCACCAAATGTTATCGCTCTCACTGTGGTTAATTTTGCTGAGTTTTGAACTTTATGTAAGGGGAAACCTATCATTTTTGTAAATGTCCTTTTTGTTCAACATTTTGTCTGTGAGATTCAGCCACGTTCTTGGGCAGCAATAGTGTTTTTAATTGTTGCAGTGTAGTTTCGCTGTAAAAATATCTCAGTTTCTTTGTTCTGTAGTTCATGAGCATTTATGTTCCTAGTGCTTGGCCATTACGTGCGCCACTGGTGCATTCTCGAACATGTCTTTTGGAAGCATGATTAGAGTAGGTGGGTTGTAAGGTACACTGCCAAACAGGTTTCCAGAGTGGTGGCATCAATTTCTTTTCCTGTGGTGTTTAGTTAGTATATGTTTTGGATTGAGATTTGGGCACACACCTTAAATATCTGCATACTAAACATTAGAGAGAGCATGGAGAATAGGAAGAGCATTGTAATAGGAAGGAATCTCAGACAATTATGAGAATGCCATGGTAGGCCTGCTTCTTGTCTAGTTGTGTAGTAAGTAGCAAGGATGGAAGAAAGCCTAGGGTTAAATGTTAAAAATCTCCAACCCTTTTTGATGAACTTACGATTTTAGATGCTTTCCCAAGCACCATGGCTGTAGCAGTCAATAGCATTCTATCTGGATGACTGAAATCACATTGATCATATGTGAACATAAGTAGGTAGCGGATGCAGCCCTGTTTTGTAGGTAGGTAAAGGGCCACTCGCAAATTCTCGATTGAATTTGATTGGTGAAGGCAAAGAGGTGACGGAACATCTGTCCAACAAAACTCAGGCACAGCTCACTAGTAATATGCGTTTTATTACCATCATTTGTGAGAAAATACACATAGGCATAAATCAAACTACTGAGAACCTCCAGCAGCTCTACCTTTGTGACTTTGGGACACTGAAGGTTGTTTTCCCTTGCTGCATCCTGAAGAGGAAAGGAAAATGTTTATCACCAGAGAATTCAGATTCATTAAATATTTAGTGTTTTTTTTTATCTACAGTCATTTTCTTACTACCTTTACCTCATTTAAGGTAAGTCCTATGAGTGGATGGTGGTATCTTCTTTTTCTTGTGAACTTTTTGTTGAATTATAACAGTGGCATCTATTTTTTGCAGATGAGCAAAATCTAGTTGCATAGACAGTCAGTAGTGTGCCAAAGGCCACACAGCTTCTAAGTGAGAGCTGACTTTCAAATTGAAGCTTTGCTTACCAGCCCAGACTTTGTAGGACGTCACTGATGCCTATAGAGCACCATAAAAACGCTCCCAGGGCCCACAGGAAGAGTGATAAGGTGTCAGTCAGTCCAGGACTCTCCTGGGAAGTAGCTGGAGTGTATGTTTATGAACTGCCAGAGGAAAAATAATGTTTTTTAAAAGTTTCATCATTTCAGCACTTGGTAATTCTGTGCATAGACTCTTGATATACCATTAAACAATAATGGTCCTACAATAATGGTTGTGTAGATTATATATAATTGCTCTGTAAATTTCTAAGTCATTATTAGATATTTTTGGTTGCTTTTATTTGAAGGCCAAAGCTTTACTTTCTATTTCTGGAATTGCAAAACTTCTGCTGTCTTTGGCCCATTTGGAAACTTTTTTCAGAAAGGTCTTTTAAAAAAAAAAAAACAACAACTCTGAATTCAAACAATCCTAAGTATTTGGTGAACATAATGGAGTTTATTCATCATAATGCTTTTTAAAAAAGGTATAAAACCAGCTGTTTTTAGTCTATTATGGACTTGTACAGCTGTCACCACAGTCCACTTAAAAACCTTTTCAGAAGAAACCCCGCACTGCTTAGCAGTCCCCACCTTATGTCTTCCCAATTCCCCAGCCCAAGGCAAACATCAAGTGACTTTTTGTCTATAGATTTCCTTATTCAGAACATTTCATATAAATGGGATCGTAGAATATGTGGTTTTTGAGATTAGCTTTTTTCCACTTACAATGTTTTCGAAGTTCATCCATGTTGTAATTTGGATCAGAACTTCATTTCTTTTCTGTTAGAGTCGTAAGGCTTTTCCTGGAGAATTTTAAGTAATGGGTATATCCAGTTGTGTTCCTATGTTCTCACAGGGAGTCTCATCTTGGGTTTACTTTACATACAATAGAATAACTTGTCATCTTAAGGCTACTTCCAGGATTCATTTTAGAGAGGGGCTGTTATGGCAAATGTGGACCCAGATGACTGGCCTTCAGGATGTCTTGAACTCTTCATAATTATTCGGAAGGTTTTGTGTTCCCAAGCACATGTTTTGGTGGGGGAGTTTAGGGGACTGAGAATTTTAAAAAAGGTAAAATCAAAACACACATACAGATATAAAATGAATGCACATAAAGATTTTATTTGACTTAGAATGAGGACTCCGGCAAGAGTTTATAACTGGGGTAAGTGAGATGCCCAAAGAACAGACATAGTTACAGACCAAGAACATGCAAATGAACATGAAATGGAGGCAAAGTTAGCCTCTCCCGTCGTGGAGAGGGGTCATCTGAACATGGACCAGGCGTGGCAGGTGGCCTGTTTGCAGATGAAGGGTTGGCACGGCTATCAGTTACCTACATTGTCGGTTTACCTACATTAGAAAGTAACTTCATGTAATCATAATTGCGTAACCCAGAGGATGTCCCTAGCAGTGTGTGATTTTCTACTAGAAGTGCACATTTTCTCCTGCACCTTCAACAGGGTATCAGAAAGTTTAAAACTCTTCCAAATATTCATTTTAAGTTCACTTTTAAAAGCACACTACCCAAAGGGTGTTTATATCAATTGAGGGTCCATCAGAAACCCAGGGATAGGTTTGAAGTTTATTCTTTTGAATAGGATTATGTGTTAGAAATCTCCAAGAAGTAGCCTTTGCAACTCACTTAGGTTACACTTCTCAATGTATATTCAGTATTTCTCTCTAAAAGCAGGAGGACTATTGAGGAGGAGATTTCTGTACTTATAATTTGGAAAGTCTGGGTATCCTAACTCAGTGACAGAGGTAGATAATCCCGAGGTTAGTTTGGGGAGGGAAAGCTGCCTCACTACTGCTCCTTTCCGTGGGCTTATTTCCACTAGACCTTGCCTATTATCCAAGGAGTTCTCACTTCTAGTCTTCAGAGGATAATGAGCTGCTTTTGTACTTTTAAAGGTAAATCTGTGCACATGCACAGTAAAGCCATTTAGCTACTTATTGGAAGAGACTAGGAATTCATAGCAAACTTGGCAACATTAGGTGTTCAAGTTTGCATGTACAGCACTCCCCCCACATCTGCCTACTTGCCCTATGCTGAGAAAGTATTTACCAAGAAAACCCATAATTGCTCTTACCTCTGCATCCCTTTGGCCTCCTTCTCTGTTTATTGAGCTTAGTTTTATGCATTTTTATTCTTCTCTACTAGTTTAAGCTCCCTGTAGTGCCTTTCTTGGTGTATTTCAGAAAAGAGGTGCTCACAATCATTAGTTGACAAAATCAGCAACTGTCTTTACTTGACGCCTTGTCCTCACCACCAGTAAGTAAATACAAAATTTTAGATGCCCGTTGGGCCGTGTTTAGGGCTCTCAGCTTTTTTGAGCTCAGAAGCTTTGATTTTCCATGTGTGCACTCTAATGACTAAAGAATATTGCATGTCTGTCTCCTCTCTGGAGCCCAGATTGTATCAGTGATGGAAAGGTGCTTTGCCTGAGAACTCCAGTGCTGACTGTAGAGCAGTTAGACTTACGTGCACGTGCATGTGGAATAGTTGCGAGCGTGTGCATCTGAGTCTCAGAACATGGCTGAAAGGGAACCCGTGGGCCATTAAGCTTTTTGAGATAACCTTCTCAGATACTGGGTCTCTTGACTCATGTGGTGGAGTTTTGGGGGAAGTGTATGGTTTGCTCTAAACTGCCTCAGAAGTGCTTGTTCAGCCCCTTCACACGATTCTGTGTCACAGTCACCAGGGGTTGGTTGGGAGGCTGTCTGGTTTTGTTGCTCAATTCTTACTCCTTCAGTGACTCGAGGGAGTTTTTCCCTTTGGGCTTGTGATCTATTTTTGCTGATGAACTTTAATGCCTTTTGGGGCTCTGCAGACAGTAGTGTTTTCTTACCTCTTTACTTTGTACTTTGAAGTTCTGCAGAATGTGATGTGAAAGAGTCAGGTTTAATTAGCTTTGTTTTCTGTGTTTTTAGGGCAGAAGTAAAGAATAAATAATTAACTCTTGGGATATCTTCTGTATTTTTACTTCACCCCCTAACCCGAGTCTCAGTGTTTAGGTTATCATTTGATCTTAAAACACTAAGGTAGTGGGCGAACTGGGTAAAACAGGTTTTTCTTTTCCTCAACAGCCCATTCCTGCTTTAAAGCTCAGATGTCTGGCTCCTCTGGAAAAGCCATTGAGGGTTGAACTGTGCAGTTGTGTTGGAGGTGAAGAAAGTGGAGGCAGGAGGGAAACTGATCCTTTCTTCTCTGCAGCATCGCAGGGCACAAGGTCTTGATTTTTATTAATATCTGGCCAAAGAATAAACATTATCCAGGAACAGTGATCTGATCTCATTTGTTCATGTGGCCAGGCCCTGACTTGAACGCCTCCAGGGAAGTTTGGGGATGTCTCTTCACCCCCATCAAAGAGATGAGTAGCCGCTGAGTTTGGTGATTGGGTCTCAGTGGTGATGTTAAGTCAAGTATTGGGTAATTGTTTTACAAAAGAAGGGGACGGAAGGGTTGGGGAGAGAAGGGGGTGCATTTACAGTGTAGAGATTAAACTGTTCTTAACCAAGAGTTCCTGTCAGAATCACCTGGGGGAGGTTTTCTAAAATACATTTTTCTGGGCTTCACTCTGCACTTGCTGGGCCATTGGGTGGGTTTTCTCAGAAAGGCCTGTTGGATGATTTTGATGCACTCCACTGGTTTGGTGGAAGGAGTGTTGAACAAGAAGTTAGGTTCTGACGGGGCCCCTGCATCTAGTTTGACCCCAGGGAAGGCACATGTTAGCATTAGTCTTTGAGCCTCAACAATGAAAAGGATTGGGTTGGGTGGTCTCCAAGGTTCCTTCGAACAGCAACATTTTATGATTTTTGAAGACAAGTCTCCTGAAGTGCTTTCCAAACTAAGTTCTTTCAGTCTTTCTTTCAGAAGCAGTTAATAGTGTAAGCCTCTAGCCGGGAGAAAGCACTCAGTGTTTGTAGGACATTGTTCAGATCATTTGGCCATTACTATCTTTCTTAGTTGGGAGAGTAGTGAAGCCGTGACCCTTAATTTGGTTTCTGGAATAATCTAGATGACATGAGGGTGAGAACTGTCTTCTGAGCATTTGTGTCACTGAGAGTTCAGCTCTGGAAACCTGGGGTATGGAAAATGTAGTGGAAAAAACAATGTATTTTGAGCTGGGAGGTTTGAGTCCTGTTTCTGCTGTTTCTGAGCTATATGACCTTTGGGCCTCAGTGTCTTCATCTGTGAAGGATGGGGAGTGGGCATGAACTGATCTTTACCCCCTTTCAACTCCGATGGCCTGCGACCTGATGTATCTTGCATGTTCGTCAGAAGGGTGCTGGTGTGTGCAGAGTATGGTTGCAAATAGCCAGCTGTTCTCCTCTGCAGGTTCGGCCACTGCCGCTGGGAGAGATGTGGTGGGGGAGGTGCAGAATCGCCCTCAGATCTAATGACAGTAAGTCACTTGAACAGATGTTGCGTTCCTACCATGTTGAAGAGACCATTCTTGGTAGTGCAGGAGTTATAAAACTTACGTCCTCCCTCTTGTTTGTATTCTTACCAGCACCTGGTACCATAAGAGAGTTCAGATATTAAAATAATCATCTGGTTATTCTCCCACACCAGGGTAGAGTGCTTTCCCTCTAGGACAAATAAACTCAGCACAGTTGGCTAATGCAGTTGGGCCCAGATTAACTCTTGAGAAATAACCCAAATTGCTGCTTAGGGATAGTTGGCATATGAGACGTGCGGAGAAGACATCGTGTGATGATGGGAAGATGAACCTTTTATAAGGAAGTAGCTTTCCCAGAATCCTGATTTTACAGCAGCTCTATAGGGATATCATTAGATACTTCTGTTTTGAATTTTTCCTCTAGTGAGTGACAGACTTACACTTGGAACCCAGGTCAGTGCTGTGGCCAGCAGTCCGCATTTGGACAAAGCAGGAAGTCTGAGTGATGCACGTTGTTCCTGGAGCCTGAGGAAGCGAGTGTGTGCGCACTTTTGTTTTCACCGTGCATCGTTAGAAGACTTTGTTCTGTGTAATACTCAGCTGAGGCAAACTACTACCTTTTCCTTGGCAAGGAATCTGTCAAATCTGTAGCAGTTCAGAAATTATCAGGGTGGACCAGAGACAGCGGAAATGTTTTTCTTTGATGTTTAGCCTAATTTTTAATGCAAGAGAAACAAGGAGGAGAAATTACATTGGAAGGTTTTGTTGGTTCCTCCGCCTGGCTTTGCAGCTCTTTGGCTCTCTTCTTTTAGGGCCCAGTCCTCCAGTTAGGGTTAGACGCTTATAATGCTTGGAAGCCCCAAGTGATGGTTCCCGAAGCTTTGGATTCAACTTGGAGTGTGAAGTCCTGGGTTTCAGTCCTGACTCTGCTAGTTACTACTCAGTTAGCCGTAAAGCAAGTCACTCAGCCTTTCTTGACTCATTTTTCCTACTCGTAAAGTCAAACTCTTCATTCTTAACCCAAGAGCCTCATGAGGTTGTAAAGGACAAATGAAATGAAAGATGTTTAAAATTTTTAAGTTGTATAAATATTATTATGTTTCCTTTACACATAAATAATGCTTTTAAGTGCTTCACCTTTTCCTATGCGTGTTTGTCGTGGTCGCTGTGGCCTTCTCTTTGTCAATTAATCCTCTTCCCTTTGTAATCAGGTGGTCACCTAATTTTTGAGTTTTAAAGGGAAGAGAGAGTTTGAAGTGAAGCAAGCTGGTGAACTCTCATTTCTGTAAAATAGGGGCATGTGCGTGGCAGGTACTCCGGAAGTCGTCGAATGGTAGAAACCCTGAACAGCTGCTGGGATGTCTGTCAGGTGGCTTTATCTTTTGGTGATACTCATTTTTACCATGCTTCTTCTGGTATTAACTGGTAACTATGGAATTTAAGGGGGAAAGTCACTACCTAGTTGGCAGTTGGTTAAGTACAGCACTAGTTCTCAAAGAAGTTTTTCTTAGGGGCAGAGGGGTATGGGTAGTGCCAGTGTGCAAAGTTTGCTTATAGAATCATGTTCTCTTGGAGTGATTTAGGGACTGAAAGAGATCAAGTAACATCATTGGATATAGCTGTGGGCCAGTACCGACAGGAAAGTAACTTATAACTGAAGAATCCTGAATCTCCAGTGACTTACTTTATCACATCATAATCCTGGCCTCACAAAAACGTTAAGAGAATAAATTATAAGTATGAAAAGCACTGAGATTGTGTAGAGTGGAAAATAATGTCAGTGTTAACTCTGTTCACTGTGTTGCACAGCCACATTCTAAGTTTAAGGAAGCCAGGAGCAAAACCACGCTGGGGCGCTGGTTTCAGACCTGAGGGTTGTGATCCCTTTAGATGCAGAATGTATTTAGTGGGATCAAACATTAAAAAAAAGAAGGAAGAGACAGAAATGTGAGTGCATCAAAGGTAATAAGGTGTTATTTAGGAAACTGTTGTTTTTGTATCTTTTTGTTGCTGTGTGTTGTGAAATATGTTTCTGTGGGACTGTATGGGGAAAGTTTGAAACCTGTGGATCTGACAAGTAAGTACATGCCCCAGATTCCCGGAACTTGGGGACTGTCACTGTCATGTTACATTCACAGAAGTGCCTTGTCCCGTGAAGTAGTTTGGGGGCTGAAAGAGTTCACTGTGTTTGGGAATGTAGTAGGGTCCTAAACTCCCACAGATTCTAGCAGATGCCTAATGATGATTAGGATTACTGAGTTCGATTTTAATGTCTTTTTAGGAATCAGCTAACACCTAAATGATTAGAATAAGATAGCTTCTTAAAGTGGTTAATATTTTGAATTCCATACTACTAAGTTTTATTTTTTGTTTTTTTCCTTTAACAATATATTTTCAAAAGACTTATGATATTCTTTACTGTCATTTTATATACATTCATTGGGCATAGTCATTTTATTTTATTTTATTTTTTTATCCAGAGGAATACATTTCCAATTTTATAACAAAGTGTGAAAGAAGAAATGCTTTATTTGGGGAAGTTTTCACCAAACCGTTAAGCAAGAACTGGAGATAGCCCACACACACTCACGGATACATATACAGATACGATTTATTTATTTGGCGACGATTATTTTGTGTACCTTCTAGATAAAGAATTGGAGGCACAGATTGGTGAAATAATTTGCCAGAAGTTACACAAGAACATAAATTGTGAAAAGAAAGCTCTTGGGATGGCACTGGGTCATAATGTGCTTAGCTATCCTTTGCCTGTGAACACTGAAAATGAAGAATGGGAAGAGGACTGAGTAATGAGTCAGAGGCTTGGCTTCTGGTCTCCACTCTGCACCAGCCTGTCTGTATAAGCGTGGGCTTGCTGTTTCACGTCGGGGCCTCTGTTCATAAAGTGAAAATGTGGGCTTGATCTCCGAAGGTCCCTTTAGCATTTAGATGTTGCTTCCCAAAGGGCTGGAGTCTTGCATCAGGACCCACCCTGGGGTTTGTGCTGTTTGCAAGGCCCCAAGGAGCTGCCTATTTCTTTTTTTCCAAGGTGATAAATGTACATTACCCACAGGGCCCTATAACGCAATGGCCCGTTAATGCTGCGAGGTGCTTACACTGGGGTGCACTGCGGGACCGAGTGCTTCATACCATGGGGACTGAGCCTGGGCTGTTTGTAGTAACCAAGAAGGGTCTTGGAATGAGGCCAGGAGGTGTAATTTCTGTGACCAAGTAGTTGCCTACTCAAGAAGCTTGCTACGATACACCTAAGAACGGTGTCTTCTGTCTTTGGAGCATGAGAATATAGAACTCTATCTCCTGTTAAGGACTTTGAATGCAAGGACTCCCATTATCTTCTTATAGCAATTACCAAGAAAATGTATTCTTGCTGAATATAATTTTATAGATGTTAGCAAGGAATGCCTTCATATCTTAAAAAGCTTTAAAAAATTAGTTTGTATTTGCTAATTCCTCACCCTCTCCGTAATGCTAGGTATATTGCTTTATTGTTCAGTGCTGTTAAGAGTTGATAGTGCCTGCGGTCACCTTTTGGCGTTGGTAATAGCCTCTGTTTTCCAGGTAAATTAGGAACTGGATCACCAGAGGAAAAGCTGGTCTGAGTGACTGTTTTTCCATCACCCCGTTCACACACACTGTGTAGCCATGGGTTTGATCCCACTTCTAACACTACAGGGTTCTTTATAATGGCAGAAGTCGTGACCTGTGTTTGATGACAACGGCCTCCACTGGTCCTTCTTCAGGTCGCCACTGCCACTGCCACTGGTGTGCAGGATTGAGGCTGTTGATAGCAACACTGGGCTCTGGGGAATGGTCACCAAGAGCTCCGAGTAGATGAGCCATGTTTTCATGGGGAGCCCTCCTGGGAACCTGTTCTCGCCCAATGTTAACTGCCTTACGCCACAGCCTAATTGCTGAGCTGTGAGTGCTTTCAGCAGATGTTTGTTGGGCACCCGTCCTCCTCCTAAGCTCTTCACGCGCCTATTAGAACGCTGCGTGTGGATATCCAACAGGAGCACAACTCAAAAGATGATTCCCATCACCTTTTCCTCGGTCTCTTCTCCCTTCTGCATCTCTTCCTGTGCTGGTCTACCATGGCCATCAGGACAACCCTTACTCAGTCTCAACCTTGAACTTGAGAATTTGGAATTACCTGTACTCTTCCCACTCCATACTTTTTCTGCCTAATAAGTTATCAAACCCTGTTTGTTTCACCACCAGAAATGTTTTTCAGATGCATACTGCTTTCTGTCCTCAGTGTTGTTTAAGGTCAAACCCAATTTATTTTCCCCTGGACTGTTTCAATTATCCTCTTAACTAAACTTTTTGTTTCTAATCTGTGTGCTCCTCCTACTTATCACCCACCAAGTTATCTTTCTTTTTTTAAAAATTATCCTTCTGATTAACCTTTTATTTTTTGTTGTTGTTGTTTTATAATTTGCTTTTTTTTTTTTAACTCAACATTGTATTCTGGAAGTTTTCCATGTAGTTCATTCAGATTTTATCTTTTTTTAATGCTACGTTAAAATGCATGTATTAGTTTATTTAACCATTCGTCTGTGAGTGGACATTTTTATTATTTATATTTTTTCTTTCATTATGGAGAATACTGAAGTGAGTGTCCATACACACGTGCAAAATGCCAAAAAGTGGACTTTCTGGGTCAAAATGAATATACATTTAAAATGTTAACGGACACCAGCAAATCAATTTACAAAGAGTACCTTTCGATTTATCCTCCCATTTTTCATGCCTTTTTTTTTTTTTTTCAAGATCCTTCATAATCTGGGTTTAGTATACTTCTAGCCTCCACACTCAGATCAATGTATTTACTCATTTACTGTCAGCCACTGTCCTGTGTGTGTTTTTTTTTAAAGATTTTATTTATTTATTTTTAGAGAGAGGGGAAGGGAGGAAGAAAGGGAGGGACAGAAACCTCAATGTGTGGTTGCCTCTTGCGCATCCCCCACTAGGGACCTGGGCCACTGTTGGGAATCACCCTGCCTGGTTTCAGAAGCTGTAACCCCCCATGGCTAAGGTTGAGTGAGCGACCTTTGGACCATAAGCCACTGAGGAGACAAAGCCTTTCTCCCTGGCAGGAGTGCTGCTTCTGCTCCTTTTGCTTCATCCATAACTGGCCCCCAATGCTTGATCGATTAGCCAATGACAGGTAAGATTCCCCAAGGGGGGAACGACCTAAGACAGGCGCGATCACATGGAGGCCCCAAGGAAGGACTTGGGCTATATAGCAAAAGGGGGTGATGGACCCTCAGCTTTGCCATAGCCTGAGTCCTCATTCTGTTTGCAAGAAGTCTCCTAATCTCTTGGCTGCCTTGGTTACCCTGACTGACTTAAGCCTGAAACAATGCTGGTGGTGGGTGCCTCCCAGTACTGGAAAGGGCTGGTTCCCTAGGGCATGAGACCTAAGAAAGAATATGTAAAATCCTGTGAAACCTGCTTTGTTTAGAATGCTCTCAATTAAATAAGGGTCCAAGCAAGAAGTGAGTTTGTTCCTCAAAGTTTATAGATCTTTAGCTATCTGACCTTGACTCAAAATAGGCCCTCAGAGTTCTTTGTATGTTATCTGTTGTTTGATCCTTACTGCCTGATAATGATTAATGAGCTTTACCTGTATTCCTGTGCAAAAGGAATGGAATGAAAGCCCATTGAGGAAAAGACTCTTGGCCCTTCTCCTTTGAGAGATCAGCCACCTTTCCTCCCCAAGCAGATCATGTCTTGGTAGACTTATTCTCATCCTTGGCAGCCAGGCTGGGGGGGGGGGCGGGTGCCTGCGGGCAGAGCCTCCCCCCACAGGCCACAACCCAGGCATGTACCCTGATTGGGAATCGAACTGGCAACATTTTGGTTTGCTGGCTCCCACTCAAACTACTGAGCCACACCAGCGAGGGCACCATCCTAGTTTTTGTTCAGTACAAATTGTGTGCCAGGCACTCTCCTGTATGTTGGGGATTTGGTACTGGGTAAAACAGATAGGGTCCCTGCCCTCATCTAGCCCACCCTCCTGCCACACACACTTTTTGCCATTTCCAGGTTCATTTTATGCATTTACAGCTACTTTTCTCTCTTCTACATGTCTCTTTTGCCCCCTTTCACTTATCTGCCTAGAGAAGTTTCTTTGATCGTTCTTTTACCTTTTTAACCAGCTTAGATTTTATCCTGTGTTATCTTTACCTCCTCTTAGCTAGAGTTGGCTAGGCCTTCCTCAGTGGTCTCTTTTAGTGCCTCACTTATATCCTTTCTGTAGTGTCTATGCTGAAGAGTATTTTTTAAAGGTTTTTAAGAAATGATTCTATTTATTTACTTCTTAGAGAGAGGGAAAGGGAGGGAGAGAGAGAGGAGAGAAAGATGAATGTGTGAGAGAAACATAATTGGTTGCCTCTTGCATACCTTCAACTGGGAACCTGGCCCACAACCCAGGCCTGTGCCCTGACTGGGAATCGAAGTGGCAACCTTTTGGTTTGCAGGCCGGCCCTCAATCCACCAAGCCACACCAGCCAGCGCTCTGCTGAAGAGTTTTAATTATTCGTTTATACATGTATGTGCCTGTGTGTGCATGTATGTGTATATGTACATGCACATACACACATAGACCTCTCCCAGTGCTGTATGAGCTCAGTAAGGGCTGACACCTATGATTTACCGTAATACTCCCCAGCTCAATGCCTTAAACACTGGAGATGCTTAATAAATGTTGCGTAAGTGAATGCATAACAAAGTATCAGATGAACTTACAGGGCACCTGTAAGTTGCCCTGTGGGGCAACTTACATGTGGGGGCTTGTAAATATGACTAAGATCTGTCTGTAAGGACTAACATGCAGTCAGGGAGATAAGAAACAGATGAGTAGGCTGCAAGGTGATTTGTGATAAATTCTCTGTCAACTTTGAGATGAGAGGACGCTTTTCTCGTTTGTGCCAGGCATTGCGAGGGACACACAGAATGATAACGCAGGCCTTTGCCGTCACGTAGGGCCTTAGGGCAGGGATCGGCAGGCTCTGGTTTGTGGGCCAGATCACAGCTGCTGCCCACTTTTGTTCAGCCCATGAGCTCGGAATGGTATTTTGTATTTTAGAAATTGTTTGTATAAAAAGAATATTTGGTGGTATGTGAAGTTATGTGAAATTCAGATTTTAGCAAATTTTAGTGATTTTTGTTGGCACACAGCCCCGTCATTTTGTTTACCCACCATCTATGACTGCATCTGTGCTGCGGCAGCAGAGCTGAGTAGTTACAACAGACACTGCCAGGCCTGCGATGCCTGAAGTATTTCCTCTGGCCTTTTATAGAAACAGTCTGCCCACCTTGGATTAGAGGGTGGGAGGGTTTCACCTGCAGTTGAGAAGAAGGAAAGACATTCATATTGAGAGGATTACTTTGATTAAGGGAGTGGGACTGAAGCCTTACAGCTGAAGTGATGATCTAATCTAACTTAACCTCTTATTTTACAGAGTAGTCAGAGGATCAAAAACCTTGTCAAAGTCCACAGGATTTGTAGGGGCAGTGTCCACCCGAGTGCCTGGAGCAGAAGCTCTGAGGACCTTAGAGGGTGATAAGATTATGGCTGGGGTAAGGCCTGGTCACAACTGGCCTCGCCCTTGAAAAATGAGAGTGAAGAACAAACTTCCTCTCTCTCTCTGAATGTAATATTTCTTCTTTCTTTTGTTTCTAGAAGGCCTTTGAGCCCTACTTCGAGATTTTGGAAGTATATTCCACAAAGGCCAAGAATTACGTAAATGGGCATTGCACCAAATATGAGCCCTGGCAGCTAATTGCATGGAGCGTTGTGTGGACCCTTCTGGTAGTCTGGGTGTACGAGTTTGTCTTCCAACCAGAGAGTAAGTATACCGTCCTCTGTAACGGTGTGGAGGTTCACTGTCTCTGGAACGCTTGCTGATGGATTAGACTAATTTCTTGCCTTTTGCTTTGATTCTGATTTTTAAAATTTATTTAAATGGGAAGTGGGACATTGTCTGCTGACTGGTAAAGTTATAATAGGACTCTTGTGTAACTAGTGCTGTTTATGTTGAGTTTTGGGCTTGGCAGCTTACGTAAAAGCTTGTAAGAAATGAGTCATTTTAAGGATCCACACATATCTTAGAGTGGGCATAATCTTCTTCAGCGGTGGCTTCTTGTCTGAAATGTGAGTGTGCCACCCGGAGCTTCCACGCAGGAACTTCTGCTTTCACTTTTGGCTGTCCTCTCAACAGCAGGTGGAATTGGAACTGCACTCACCAGGTGGTCGTTTCCGTGTCTGCCATGTGCTAGGCACTGTGCCAGGCTCTGGGGGTAGCTACACAAGTAATAGGGGTCCCTGTCTTCTTGCAGTTGAACTTCAGATGTCAGGGGACAGTGTACTTTGAGCTTCCTGGGGAGTGCCTCGGGGAGCTAATTGACATGGGGAAGAGGACGCCACTTCTGAGTATAGAAGATGAGAAGTCTGTTAGCCATCAGTTTGTAAATCATCCATCCCGAGGTCCTGCCCACCCTCCCACCCCACCCCTCAAACCTGTTCCCGCCCCCCCCACCCCCCGCCCCCAAACACCTGGTTGCATGTTTCCTCCTTTTGAATTCCTTTCCCTTTGCAGGCTGTGTTTGGTAAGTAAGTGGTGGGGGGCGTGGTGGGGGTTCTGTACTCACTGCCTACACTTCTTTTTCACTCTTAGTCCAGCATCTCGATTAACTTCCTTGGGATAAGAAACCAGTAACATTGAAGAGATTTGCTTGTCATTTCTCTTTTGTTTAAAATTTCCACAACTATTTTTTTCCTGATAACATCTGTTCGAAGGGGCTTCTCTAACTGTGTTTTCTCTGCTCTTCTTTCTCTTCCCCCAGGAAAGTCAAATGAGAAACTAAATTCTGTTCATTTGTCATACAGATGGCCACTGAGCCTTTCTAGTAATCCTGTGTAGTAAAATCAGTTTGCTCCAGCTGTAAAACCCAGGCCTCAGTTTCAGCTCCTAGTCCTTGCAAGATCTTCTCCCCTCCCCTCCCCTCCC